>RYFJ01002025.1:0-40049 GCA_003991445.1 Oryza meyeriana var. granulata | reverse complement strand
AGTATATATTCACACAAAAGCGGAATCTAACTTGAGGCAAAGGAGATGGGCTCGAGTTAATCAACGACTATACCTAGGCATAAATTATCAGCCCAGGAAAGGCCAACGTATTGCAGAACGCGCTGAGTCGGAAAAGGCTCATTGCAATAGCCTCAGCTACAGCAATGACAACCTGAATTGTATTAAGGTAATTTTTCAACGCCTCAACCTGGAATTGGTGGGAGTATGGTTGTGTTGCCAGCCGTGGAAGCAAATGTCGACGTTGAAAGACCAAATTTTCTGCAAGCCCAAGCTAAGACAAGGAAGTCTCCAGGAAAATAAGCGCAACATAGAGAAAGGGGGAACCTGCGGACTGGATGAATAATGGATAGTGTTAGGCCTGTGACAGCCGAATATACATTCCCCAAAGATGAAAAAGGTCAAGAACCTGATTCTGATAAGAGGCCCATGAGACATTGTACTCATCCATCCCGGTAGTACCAAGATGTATCAAGATTTAAAGGAAGGATTTTTAGTGGGCAAGCATGAAGCGTGATTGTAAGCTGAATATATGTGGCGCTCCGTGTGATGTTGTGTTCAGCCGACGTGAAGGCTGAGCACCAAAGGCCAGCCGCCTACTACCAGGCCATTACAGATCCCGAATGGAATGGACGAAGTTGGAATGATTTTCATCCAACTGGTTTGCCAAGGTCACCCAGCAGGCAATGAGCTCAATTATGGGTGTAGTGGATCGCGTTGACAAATTGTACCAAACACTTTATACCAGTGAAAACCACTGACAAAGGAACCAAAGCTAGCTGAATTGTATTTCTCTCGGATTGTTTGACTTGGCATGGTGTGCCAAAACGGATAGTTTCGCGGACCGAGGTGCCCAAGTTCATCTCACATTTTTGGAAACGGTCTGCAGCAAGCCAATGGAAACCCAACCTAGCCTTTTTAGCACTGCTTATCACCCGCGAAAGCTGGAGGGACAAACTGAGAGGGGCTGAACCAAATTCTAGAGGGACATGTTAAGAGCGTGTGTGCTGTCCCATGGTCCAAGCTGGGAAACATTGCTTGCCGTGCTATGCCGAGTTACTTACAACAACAGCTTACCAAGCAAGCACCTACAAAATGTCACCATTCGAAGGCTCTCCTATGGGAGGGAAGTTTGTTATAGAAACACCTCTAAACTGGTCAACAAGTTTGAGAGACACGTTTTGGCCAGCTTCCATCAATGAAAGCAGAAGAGCAAGTTCGGTTGATTAGAGCAAGCATTTGAAGGAAGCCCAATCAAGACAAAAAGATGCTATGCTAACACGAAGGAGGCGAGAGCTGAAGTTCAGCCTAAATGACTTCGTATTATCTCAAAGTGACCACCGCTCCGAACCACAGTTTCAAGTCAAGGAAAATTACACCACGGTACTGTTGAACCGTATAGGTGCTTGCAAGAGTAGGAGAAGTGGCCTATAGGTTGGACTGCCACCCGAGGCTGTCTGAAGCTGCACAATGTCTTCCATGTATCACAGTTAAGAGTGTGCCAGATGCCCACTGAGGTTGCGCCCGTTAGGAACATCCGAAAGCTACAATCAAGACTCAAACTACCAAAAGAGCACCCAATCCGCATAACAGAGAAAAGCTGAGCCGGGACAAGGAACAAGACAATCAAGATGTGCAATAGTAAGTGAGCAACACACCCAGTTGAAGGCAACCGCGGAGCATGAAGACCCGTCTTCGAACGAGTTTCCCTATCTCTTCACCGAAGCCGCTCCCGAATCTCGGGGACAAGATTTCCATTTTAAGGGGGTAGCATGTTTTGTAACAGCCCACTCTGGATCTTTGGAGTGCATAAAACCATTTTTCCATCTGCATCTGCTCTTCATGTCATCTTTCATGCATGAAAAAATCTCAAGCCACGGGTTTAATGATCGTCCGATCAGTATAAACCAGCGCTCTAGGGGCAAATTCTGTGCAGGCGCAGACTGTGTCAATGGAACGGACCATCCCCTCCGTGTCTGGACGGCCGCTCTCCCTTTGTCCCTCGCCCGCGTCCTCTGCCGGCTCTCTCTTGAGTCCCCACGCCCTCGGCGCCCGACTCTGCTCCGAGCTCGCGCCCGACTCTCTCTCCCGACCTCGAGCTCGCCGCCCGCCCCATCGTCCCGACCCCGGCCTCGCGCCCGCGCCCTCGCCTCTCTCGGCCTCGCGCAGCCGCGCCCCTTGCTCCCCACTCGCTGCCCGCAACCTCTCTCTCGCGCACCCCCCCCTGCCTGCGCCCGTGCCCGCACCAAATCGCCTGTGCCCGCCGCACCTCACCTTTAGCCCGCGCCCGCGCTTGCTCGCGCCGGAAGCCTCTCTCTCAAGTCCGCGCCTCTTCTCGTGCCCGGGGACTCGGCTCTCTCGAGTCCGTGCCCTCTCTCTCGCAAAAAGCCCGCGCCCGCGCCCTCGCGTGTGCCCGCGCCCTCGCTCCGAGCTCGTGCACGCGCCCCTCTCTCGGCCGCGCCCTTTTTCTCCCGCGCCCGCGCTTCTCTCTCTCCCAAGCTCGGCGCCCGCGTCCTCTCTCGCCGACCCGCGCCAGTCAGCTGGCTTTTATTCCGCCTAATCTCTGTTATCATCGGCTTCTAGCCGATGCTCAAGTATGCGATCTTGCTATCGGCAATCGGCGATTGGTTTCGGCGTTCAACACATGGTTGTTGGAGACAGTCCTTCAAGTGTGAATCTTTGATACGTGATGCTACTTTTGTGCCCTGTCCTCCATCGTCCAAACGAGATACGCAAGGATCTCTCCCCGCCGTGCTGCTCGCCAGGTGGCTTCCTCTGCGCGCCCCAGACCACGTGAGAGAGAGAGGCAGAGCCGCCTTGGGACCTCGCGAGATACCCCGACAACCTCAGTAGCGCCCTGCCCTGTTCCCATCTGTCGGTGCTGCACGCTTGCCGCGCGCCAGCCATCGCGAGACCCGTGGAGCAGAGCAGCGCCCCCTCCCTCTCACCTCTCCTTCCCCTGCCTTCCTTCTTAACCAACCCATGTCCTCCTGTCTCCCCCAGCTCGCGCCTCTTTCTCACACCTGCCAAGGACCCAAAGGATTGTCCCTTGGTTCGCTGAGAACGTGAGGTGCCGCCCACGGCGCCGGCGAGCAACACGCTTTTCGTTGAGAGCTCCGGTGAGTTTTACTTGTCTCAGCCTGTGTCACCACGCGTTCTTGCTCGACCTAACTCCGTTTTCGCCCTCGGCAAGCAGCAAGCACCACCGCGAAGCCTCATCGTCTTTTGCAACGCCGACCGGGTGGCCGCCGTGACCTTGCAGCCGCTAATCTGCGCCCTGGTGAGTTAGCGCTGTCCTGGCCCGGTATCACCATCTTCCATTCACCTCTTTGAACTCATCACAGTGCTTGACTGCAGCCTCCATCCCGCGAGCAAACCCTTTTTGCCGAGCCGATCACCCGCCTCAACATTGCTCCCACCGCCTGCCACTCCTCGGTGAGTTTCTGTTTCTGCATGTACCTCCTTTTTATTCCTGGGAGGCCACTTGTTCTCCCCACGTCCTTGGCTTGGCCTGTCATGCCATTTCCTTTGCCATCCGCCCAAGCATCACCCACCGTGGCCATATGTGTGGATGAGGCTCAATCGGAGCATGGCCGCTTGTAGTTTAGAGCCCTTCGATCTTGCATGCAGGATCCCTAGAGCTTCCTCGTGCCCCTGCATGCCGCTAGCCATGCACTCGGGCATGGGAGGACAGAGGTAGACAAAGCCGTGCATTTAGCTTGGCCTCACGCGAAGCACCCTTAGGTGCGCTTGTGTTTGAGTGAGTAGCAGCCACCCCATCAGCCCCAAGCAAGCCAGGTTGGCCTCACTAGCATCATAGAACGGGATAAAACCACGAGTAGAGCAGCTGCTGTCGTTTTCCTGTTTTTGTCGGTCATCGTTAACGTGCGAAGACGTGTAGGTTTGCGCGTGACGAAGCATCGGTTGTTTTTGGACCAAGGCGTTCGCCGCTACGAAGCCTTCCCATAGGTTACACTTGTACATCCAGTGACCCCTAGGCCCTAGAAACCCTCCACGCCTCCAAATGCCTTAGATTAAAAACTTCACGCCCGGTGGATTTCACGTGTTAGGCCGTTTTAGTGGACATGTGAGCGTGCGCGATTAATATCCTAGCGAGTTGGAGTATATCCACTTTTGGGAGTTGTCCTTAGATTCACAAGCAGCACACATGTAGGTTTCGTACCATAAAAATTGCCCTAGAACCGAAAACGTCCCCAAATATAGACCTGACCCGTTAAGTCGGTAGAATGTTTTTTAGCCGTTGTTCAGCAGTTTCGGGTGGTCGAGCGAAAACGCTGTTTCTCATTTATTTTTCGATTTTAGGACAGAGCAGACCTTCGTTTAGTCGTATCTCCTCATGACGAACTCGGATTCAAGCGATTCTTTTTCCTAAATTCATCTAAAAAATCATGCACTTGCATATTCTGTAAAAAATATTTGTACTTCCAGTACTGCTTAAATTTTGCCGTTGTTTTCATTGCATTCGTTTGGTATTCTCGTAGAACACGACGTTGTTGACGGCCGGTTGTGGAAGGATCAGAAGAGTTCCAAGAAGTCCAGGAACAAGGCAAGCACCCCTTGAATCAATTGCTCCTATATTTCAAACTTACAAACTATTATTGATTGCAAATATTATGCATGCGATGTTTTACTTAGAAATGTGTGGGATTCTTGGGTAGTTAAGCCTCTTGTTGCATTGCCTTATCCTGTGTTACTTGAGTATCATGAATTCCTTGTCACTTATGTTGCCACTGAAAATTTGGGTTCATTGTGGTTGGGAAGATGTCAATAGGTATGCTAGTTGCTTTTTAATCAAGGCTAACTTTTACTTAATTTTGGATGTTGGGAAAAAAGAAGCATTTGCGAAAAATATTGAAATGACACAGTGGTATTTTTCCCCTGTGCTCTTGGTGGAAAACAAAATCTGAAAAAACAAGCTTTTGCACTTGGGCGAGTGGATGTAGTGTTCGGTGCCTTGTTGTGGTATCGATATTAGGTGGTTGTCTCGCCCGGGTCACTAAGGACCGATTCTATGGTGTAGCTAGAACCAAGAAGCACAGTGCAAAACCACATGTGGCTCTTCAATGGGGAGTTCCTAGCTTAGTATATTGTTGATACCTAAGCAATAGCCGCCAGTGGTAGTAGTAGGTCATTATTGTTGACACATTGGGATAGTGCGGGTTATGGTTTTGCCCATGGCCCGAAGGTACCCTTGATTATTGTTCAAGGGTGACCAGCACATCGTGTGAGCCTTGGGTTTGGGAGGCTCCCAACTCCCTAGGGATGGATCATAAGCGCGGAATATTGCTAGGTCAACGGTGGAAAAAGGCTTTGTCATTGATGGTGTGAGCCTCCTGTGTGGTAACTCATATTGTCCTTGTCATGTGGGTACAGTTGTACACACTCTCGAGAGTTAAAAAACTATTCGAATAGCGTGTCCTCGGTTATTGGACGGACTTGGGAATTTCCACCGTAGTAGTTTTAAATTTTGGGAACTGTTTTGGGGAAAGATCTGGTGCGAACGGGAGTTCGCTGGATGGTTGTGGCAGCGTGTTGCCACTGTTGGCTGGCATGGGCAGGGAGCCCATATGGTTGGAAAACACTTGGGGGTTGATGCTTATATACTTGTTTGCTGTGCTAGCTTGTTTTACAAAAATTTCGTTGCAAAACCGCAATGTTTTTTCGCTATGTATATATATGATTTATGCAAAACTGCAGGACCTGAACCATTCCTTGTTTACCTTCGCATATTAGGAATACCATTGCAAACACTATAAGTCTTGCGGAGTACGTATTGTACTCACACACGCTGTGTGACTTCTTTTTTTTTTAGAAATGGTTGAGGAGGACCCGACAATCGGGTACTTCTATGCAGCGGGTTTTGGAGACGACGACGACGGTGCTTACTAGGGCTTACCGGTTGGTTGCCTGTGGGCGGGCAGAGGCATACTTGCTGGTTTTTGGTGCCTCTATTAACTTGTTTCCGCTGTTGAACTCTTTGCTAATTTGTTGTTCCATTTGGCCGGTCGGCCTCTATGTACTCGCTAAAGTCTAGACTCTTGTACGACTTATGTTTGGACTGCTGTGAGCTGAACCTGTGATGTATGGATTATGATGCCAATGTTGAATGTGTGTGCTAGCAATTGATCGTGGGACTAGCACGGTACACACATAGGGTTCGGGGTCAAACCCGGGTCCGACAAGCGAGGGCGTGGGAGCGAGGGCGCGGGCGCGGGCGCGAGGGCGCGGCCGCGGGGCATGGGCGCGAGGGCGCGGGGGCACGGGCGCGAGGAGGAAAAGGCCGGGGAGGGAAACCGGCCTGCGGCACAGTGCTGGGCCGGCGGCCCAGCGATGGAGAAAAAGAGAAAACAGAGAAAACAGAAGGGAAAAGAAAAGGAAAAAGATTTCCAGGACGATTTAAATTCCGATAAGCGTATTTGATTTATTAAAAATAGTTCCTTTGCTCTGTAAATTCCACTAAAAATCCAGTTAATGTATTTTGGCACAGAGAATACAAGAAAAATATTCCCCACCACGATAATTTATTATCTTGCATTTTACACCATCAATTAATTTCTCTATCCTTTTTAAAATTCCTTTTCTTAGGTATTTTCTCCGGTAAAGTTTCTGTGTGGCTAATCTTAGGGTGTGACACGGGCGCTGTTCGCCTCACCCCTGGGCCGCTGGCACACGGGCCCCATCGGCAGTAGTCCTCTTGATGTATCACAGGCGGGTCCCACCGGCGCCCCCTCTCCTCTGTATGACAGTGGGCCTGGTGAACAATCCCCTAAACTCTCTCCATCGTCAGATCATCCCGATTCAATTCAAGCCGCCCGATCTTCATAAAAACCATCGGATAAATCTCGACCGTCCGATCTCGTCAGATCGAACTCAGCCACTTGATTCGCTTAATCCGTCCCGATGCCACGTTAGCCCTAGCAGCTGAGTCACTGTCCACCTCGGCCGCCACCTCATCCCTTCGGCCATGTGGCCATCCATGTCATCAATCCATCACCACTCCACCTTCTCCCTCGATCCATAGACCTAGTCCACTGAGAGCCATTGTCACGCTTGGAATTTCCATCTAAAATTCAAAACGCTTTCATGTGTAATTAACCCTCGTCCAAGAATCAGCCAAAGCACATAATAATAATGTTGATAACAAAGTACAAGTCTTTAACTAATAAGGAAACAAGTGTATAGTTATTATAGAGGCAGATGGAACCTTTCAACCAAATAAGAATCCAAGCAACAGAACACAATGTCACGTCCTGATTTTTCGCTTTCCGTTCTTTTGCCTGATTGTGAAAATTCATTTTTGGTTTATTCGCCTAAAATAGCTTAATGAAAATTTTGTCAATTAAAAGCATTTAAAATAACTAAGTTAAATTAATTATGTTGTGGATTTGTTCAGTTCTTAATTGGAGTTTATTCACATTTTTGGAGTGGAGCTCATTTTTCTGATTAATTTCTCCTTAGATCCAATTCATATCCCTTTTCAATCCCAAATCTCCCCAAATATTTAATTCCATTCGTAATTCGCCAAATAATCCCAACAATTCCAAATATTCCAAATTCTGCAATTTTCTAGAAAAGTCCCTGTCTTTTCCTTTCTTTTTCCCTTCATTCCTATTCTTTTCTCTTTTTCCACTTAGCCCTCTGCCTTTCTTTCTTTTTCTCTTTTTCTCCCTCCTTCTATCTTCGGCCAGGGAGGCCAAAGCCTCCCTCCTCCCTCTTGCGGCAGGCCGGCGCCTCCGCCATGGCCCGGCCCACGCCAAGCCACGCCGCCCCAGCCCCTGCACTGAGCCGCCGCCCCAGCCCTAGCTGCCTCGCGCCCTAGCCCTATAAATAGATGGCCAGCCCCTTCGTCATCCTCTTTCGCACAAGTCACCACTGCCGCAATCTCCCTCTGTCCCGCCGGCCGCCAACGTCATGCCGCCCTAGCCTGGTGCCCTGTTCCCACCACCGGAGCCGCCACCGCTCCGCTGGCCGATGCCACTGTCGGGGGTCGTCATCCCCCCATCCCGACACCACCGTTGCCTAGGACGCTGCTTGCCATCACTGAGGCGTGCGCCCCTACACCACCCTAGCCGCCGCCCGGCTGGGGCTTGCCCCTATGCCACCGACGGGTGGGGCCCACGGTACAAAAACCCACAGATTAATCCCCTCCCAAAAATAATCTCTCCCCTGAAAATAAAAATTCCAGGGAATATTCCTAGAATATTTCTTTTCTTTTTATCCTTAGATTTTCCCTGATTCCAATCTTCAACAGTCCATACCTCATTCATTCGGACTCCAATTTGACATGTTCTTCTTCCTAAATTCTTATAAAATCGATCTCTATCTCCTGGTTCAGTTGATTATTTTAGTTGATGCTATTTATGCTATTTTCTTGTTTTGTTTATTATTTTTCGTTTGCGATCGTACAGACACGGGAGCCGAGGAGCAGTTCGCCATAGGAGACGCAATGCAGGGACAGTACTTGGAGTAAGGCAAGTGCACTTTTTGAACATATTGGACCCAGTTTATAAAATGTTTTGTTTTGAATACATGCATGATTTTATTTATAAATTATCGAGTCGGGTAGCAATGACCTAATTGGTATTTATCCCCTCCTTTGATTATTATTCGCGTACTTGTCACCCTAGTCCTTGTGAGTTGAATATAGGGTTTAACTCAGGGTAGAGTAGAATTGCTTGGCCCCGCTCAAGGTTGTTTACAAGCAAAATATAATCCTAATTATTGAAATACTTGTCATTGTTTTCATATAAACTGTGTGGCTATGTGCTATTTGTCCGGTAGCATGTGTTGCACCGTGTAGTAAACAATGGGCAGATAAAATTGTTTTGGACTGGGGTGATGGGTGTTTCTGTGTGAACCTAGTTAGGGTGTAACGACCCATTTTCCTTTTCCCTGTTGAAACTTGTTTTCTGGATCTTAATATTTTCCTATCCTGTCAGCTGTGCCTCCGTTTTCCCTCTCCCCGGCCAGCCGACTACCTTCTCCCTTGAGCCGAGTAGATTGCTACTCAGTCCTTGTATCCTGCCCTTTCCCTTGTTTTACTCGGACCTCCTTGCTGCCGAGTAAGCCTGTGAAGTGGCCGATTACCTTGTTATTTTACCTGTTGTTTCATCGTCTCACCGAGTTGCGCCCACCCATTGGACGCCGACTATCGAGGTAGTGAAGAATCAGTCTTCACCTGCCCGCAGCCCCGTTCGAACCAGTGGACAATAACCCGTTGCATCGTTTGGACCAGTGGTTAGTCTGAAGCCCTGTCAGTGAGATTTCTCCAACTCGACCTTGTTTGACCTTAATGTCTCATCGCCGCTACAGTGCCTGCCAACTCCACTGACCCAGCTGGACTCCAAAGTCACTCCCTGTCGAATCCCTTGTGAGTTCACCTTGACTTTTTCTCCCCACCCGTTGCCCAGCACCACCATGCCTCAGCTCTGCACGACGGCTATATAAGGCCATCCGTGCCTCCTCTTTTTCTTGTTTTTGCAACCGGCCAGCTCTGCTAAGTTCTCTTTCTCCTCTCAAGCTTTGGAGCTCTATCGCCCGGTTCGTCAGCTTGGTTCAGCCGACTGCTATCTTTTCTGCAGCTGACTGCTTCTTTGATCCTTTTTCTTGGTGTTTTACTTCTTCTGCTTATCTGTGTTCCTTTCTGCTTGTTCAGAGCCCGAACCGGTGGACGATCCCGAAACCGTCTTCGTCGAGGAAGATCCTTCTTTGGAACAAGGCAAGCCTCTTTGATCATATTGTTTCCCATATATGCAAAACTATGTTGTTTGTAAAATATGCATGCTTAGTTCACACTTTAAACTGTTTGGCCTCGGTTTGCAAGCGCAACTGATGGACCTACCCAGTAGTAGCACTTATTTTGGTAGGATGTTGATGTATCCCCTTGAGAGCCCCACAAATGGCACGCTGGCGGATTCGATGGCCGAGTAGAATAGCTTAGCCCTGCAACGTTGTATTGTCGTTGGGAAAACGATGGTCTTTACTAAACTACTTGAAAAACCTGATACTTTGCGTATCGGCGTGTTTGTGAAATAAATGAAAGATTTGTGAAAATCTTGATGTACAGAGACAGTGCCTGTGTGGCTTGGCTATGTATTATCATTAAGGACCGTTTCCTTTGGGAATTTCATCCGAGCATCTTACAGTACGACCATACGGGCATTGTGGGATGCCCCTGGCCGAGTAAATTGTAGGTTTAGGGAAGTTCAGTGCCGACTGGAGTGGACTCATCTGAGTTGTGGCTCGTGAGCCCTGGTGCTGAAGGTGGTTGTAGCCATTCTGAAGCACTGATCCTGTGTGGATCCTTCGGCTGGCATTGGGTAACCCTGGACTGGCTTTGGAAATGGCCTTGTCACGAACTTTCGGGTACAGGCCAGTACTCGGTGTAAGTTTCATGTCGGATGGGTAAAGCGTACACCCTCTGCAGAGTTTAGCAGAACTGTTCGAACAGCCGTGCCCACGGTTATGGGCGATGTAAGGTGATTCCCATAGCGTAGATTTGTTTGCCCGTGTTTTGTGAAAAAGTTTGATGGGAAGGGAACCGTGACCAGAGTTTGCCGAGTAAGCAAACGGAAGGCCTGTGTGGCCAGAAACGGGTCTGTGTGATTCGGGGTGTTAAGCACCATAAGCAAGTGTGTGAAAAGTAAACAGGATGAAGATCATGCTCCCGGGTTGTAGCCAGGGCAGCAAAGTTTAAGCCCCCGGGTTGTAGCCAGGGCGGCAGTTAAGTCTTCGGGTTGTAGCCAGAAGACGGTGATGATCATGCTCCCGGGTTGTAGCCAGGGCAGCAATGTTTGAGCCCCCGGGTTGTAGCCAGGGTGGCGGATGAGCTAGCTGGTTGTAGCCAGCGTAGCGGGCATTAAGTGCCACAGCTGAGATTTGGTTGTAGCCGAGTCTCAGGGTCAACGAGTGGTTGTAGCTACTCGGGACACACAGGACCAACAAAATGCGAGTTAAAAGATGACATGAATACATAATTGATTCATTAAGTGGCGAGTTGTTGAAAAGCAACTTGCGGAATGGATCGAGGCGTGAGCCTCTTTCCGACAACTAAAATTTGGATCTCACTAGTGTTGCAAAGAAAAGAGTTTCTAAAGGCAGTTTTCGCAAATAAAACCTTTAGCCTCTTTGTCTGACCGACATGGCATCTTTTCCGGCTTGCTGAGTACGAAAGTACTCACCCTTGTTCATATATATGTATAGTAGGTTTTGGAGAAGGAGACGAAGACCCGACTGCCGCAGAGTTCCTCCAAGACCAGGCCGACTACGAGGAGTTCTGAGGTTTCGAGCCTAGTTCCCAACCGAGCCTGTGGAGTAGTTTTTGTCTAGCTTCCGCCCCGTCTGTGCAGTTTTCGTTAGTTTACCTGTTGATGTTTTTGCCCATCTGGGGTCTGTCCTGGATGGAATCCCTTTGTACATATATGTATGTATTCTGTTATGTAATTATTGTAACTCTGAGATGTATCACTGATGACTGTTGTGCGTACCCGACTACTGATCCTGGGATCGGGTGCTGTATGCACATGGTGGCCTTCCACCTAGTTGGGAGCGCCGTGACATAGGGGGTAATGTATCTATGTGATCTTTACCGGGTATGGTGTCTGTGTGAGCCTACTCTTAAGCCATGTGCTACTTAAGTTGCTCAAAGGGCCAACTGTGCCCTCTTAAGCTGCTACTTTATGCTGTGTGCTACTTTAGATTTGGCAAGTTGCCTTGGTCAGTCAAGGACTTTACTTCATGAGCCATTGATCTGAGCCTAACGTAGAACCACATGTCCTAATGGGAAGGACCGGGCCCAGTAAGATTCCAAGTCTTGGCACTGCCGGCCCAGGTGGTTAGATGATAGGTGTTACGGTTAGCCATAGGTACTTTCTTGTTTGTGTGAGGGAAAGGTGTCTCATGGGGAAGGCAGTGTTGAGGTGGAGTTTCTAAAAAAGCCTTGTTACAGATTCCTTGGCCGCACACAACGTGTAGTGTGACATTTGTGCATGGCCGTTAAGAGAGGATGATGTATCTTGTGGATAAAGCTGTATAACCTCTGCAAAGTGTTAAACTAATCTATTCGAGTAGCCGCGTCCACGGTCATGGACATGCTTGGTGGTTTCAAATGAGGGGTAGTTTGTGAAAACATGGTATGGGGATGAGCTTTGTGCAGGTTAAGGAATATAGCGATGTGATCCTGTGTGGACGGTTGGTTGGTAATGCCATTATTTATAAATGTTGTTTTAAATATTTGTTTATAAATTGTTTATAACTGCAAATGTTGTGTTATGCAAAATAGCCATAACCTTTCTATGTCAGCTGTGCATACGCATATTTCTCTATGCAGTTGTTGAGTATTCCATTTACTCACCTTGCAATTCACCCCAATTCCAGAAGAGAGGTTTCCACTGTTCCTGGAGGAGTTCGTTGCTGAGGACGAGGAGTAGGCCACGTGCCCCAGATGACTGCCCGTGGCAAGTTAAATGGAGCTTCTACGCATTTACTTTATTTCCGCTGCTACTTTGTTTCTTAGTGCCCGTCGTGGCAGAATAAATGTAAACTTTAGCCTTAAGGCTTATCACAATCATTTTCTTTAATAAATGCTATGTTTCCTTTATGATGTTGGCTACGATATGACCTTTGTGTCTGTGTGTGCTAGCGTGATCCTAGGCTAGTATGTTTACACAGAGGGTTCTGTTTTGGGGTCCCACATACAACTAGCGATGACGACGACTCCAAACTCCATAGGCAGTTTGACCCAGACCCAGCCTAGGCCTCCAGATCACTCTCATCACTGTAGAACTCCTCCTCTGATGATTGATTATTTCAAGGAGAGTATATGGAATACTCAACAAGCCACAGAACAATTATACAAGTGCATAGGTGTGGAGGCCATGGGCCTCGGGTACCTCATGGAAAGCTTTGTGGCTACTCGGGTAGAGGATGGGCCTAATCATGTAATTAGGGATACTATAGGACTCGACATATGTAACCTTGCATGACAAGGGAAAGGGAATAGGAAATCCCTTGGTCAAGTCCGACTAGGATTTCTATCATGGAGCCTTACCTCTCCAGTATATAAGGGGAGCCAAGGAGCCCCCTGGGGCAAGAATGATCTCAATAGAGAAGACACCACAATCTCACCAGAGAAACCTCAAAGGCAATACACAATAACAGGAAGTAGGGTATTACCTCACCTTGAGGGCCTGAACCAGAATAAATTCATCTTGTGTTCCTTTGCAATTCATCAAGTTTAGGTCTCACTAGTAGCCCCATATAATTATTGCCGATACAAAGCATCAACAGTTGGAGCGCCAGGTAGGGGCTTTGTCGAGATCATCTTCATCAAGCCTGATGGATCCAATCACCGGAGTCGATGGTGTCAAGTTTTTCCCCGGGCAAACAATCAGCTTCAGAAGCCTCGACTTCATCGCCAACAACTTCGGCAACCTCACCCTGATTGACTCGGATTCGACCTGATCGGCCAGGAACCAAGCCGACTTCGCGCCAGTCAGCCTACTCAATGATGCAGCCATCTTTGGCAACTTGCTGCGAGGATTTCCAAGACCTATGAGTCCAGGGACAACTTTTTTTCCTGATGTTCAACTCGGATTCCGCCTCGAGCCTGCCGAGATTAGGCTACGAGAGGTGGAGATCATCAATCTCCTGTTCGGTCTTGGCAATGCTGCGAATATCTTTAATCTCAATCCGATGTGGCAGAACCAATCCCCTAGAATTCGACTCAGATACGGCCCATAGCCGCTCGAGATCGGATCTAGGGAGGTTGGAGTAGTAATCAGCCCCCTAAACTACTCCGACTCCGACTCACAGTTGGATCAGTTCGGGAAGCTTTTCTCCACCATGTGAAGTGTTCATGGCATCCAAGGGCTCAACCCCCACACAGGACACATGCTGACTACGCGACCAGCAAGAGGAGGAAGCTTGCTGACTACGTGACCAACAGGAGGAAGACGCGCGATGCCTGCAAGCCAAGCGCGACACTCACAATGACAACTTGCGCAAGGCCAGGTGGACTGCTCAACAAGAGATTCTCCAAACCCGAGTGGGTGACCACGACGTCTTCATGACCCCACAGCAGAACGTCATGGCTGCTGCCACATTACTAGACACCTTGCAGTTCGGGCCTGACCACCAGGCTACCCCATCTATTGCAAGGATCAAGGCAATGATCACCGCTGCAGCATGTCAACAACAACAGTAGTCTGGAGACACACTCATACCATCAAATAAGACAGCTTCAAATGCAGCAATCTTGTCTGCCTCAACACGACGCCGGGCAGTTGGCTCAAGTCAACGTCACTCGGAGTCCCACCATACGTCTCTCGGCAACCGAAACAACGACCGACGGTGAGATCACCACGAGGAGCGCCGTGACAACCGGGATGCCCGAGGAAGACTACTGCGAGACCTCTACCATGACATCAACGCTCGGTGTTAGGAACATGAGGATGATGAATGCCGCCGACTCGAAGATGGGCATGAGCACTTCGGCCTCCACCATGAGTAGTTTCATCGCCACAGTCGGATTCGGAGCCTTCACCCAGACGAAGGAGTTCTGGCGTTCACCCACGGGCTACAACAAGTTGACTAGCCATCCGGCTTCAAGCCGACTAGAATAGAGAAGTACGATGGGAAGACCAACCCGAGGTCCTGGCTGACCATGTACACCTTGGCGAGACGAGCGGCTGGAGACGATCACAAGGCCATGGCTAACTACCTGCCAGTCGCCTTGGCCAACTCGGCAAGGACATGGCTGATGGGGCTTCCCAGGCAGTCAATTGGCTCCTGGGGGGAACTCCGTGAACACTTCATCGCAAACTTCCAAGGAACATACGAGAGGCCATCTTTCGAGTATGATTTGTACCAGTGCCATCAAAGAAAAAACGAGTCCCTCCACGACTTCATCAAGCGATTTTCCGAGAAGAGGAACTCGGTACCCAAGATGAAGGACGAGGTCGTCATTGCTGCTTTCCACAAGGGAGTAAAGGACACCCCGTTCATCGCCAAGTTCACTTGGAAGCCTCCAAGTTTAGTCAAGGCTTTATTTGAGATGGCGAACAAATATACCAACTCGGCCGATGTTGTTGCTGAGGCCCTCGACGACCAGAAGGAGCCCCGATAGAAGGAGCAGAAAGACACTGACGACGCGGCCTCGACTATGTCCGGCAATCGCAAACACAAGTCGGACAATGTTGTGGCAGCTGTCGAGAGCAGCCGACCATGACCCCCGAGGACAGAGGACTACCAGAAGGTCATGAACGGGCCATGCCCTTTCCACCCAAAGGGGAAACACGCGGCCAAAAACTGCTTCATGCTCAAGAAGTTTGCTTTTGAGCAAACATCCACGTCTGGCGAGTAGATGGACAAAGATAAGCAGGAGTTGGGCGCAGCTGGTGACTATCAAGATCCATAGGCTGAGCTCAATCACATATTCCGAGAGCCATCTGCATATGAGTCCAAGCGAAAATAGAAGCTAACTACCCGAGAAATAAACTCGGTCACTACAGACGGCCCCTAATATCTGCGATGGTCAGAAACGGCAATCACATTTGATCATATGGATCACCCTGACCAAGTAACACATCCAGGATGTTATCCACTTGTCCTAGACCCGGTCATCAGAAGCGTCAAACTAAAGAAGGTCCTCATTGATGGAGGAAGCGCACTCAACATCTTGTTCGCCAAGATGCTCGATGAGATGAAGATACCAAGATCCAAGCTACGGCTGAGTACAGCTTCCTTCCATGGGGTAATCCCCAGCCTCTCTTCAACTCCACTCGGATAGATCACTCTACCAGTTTGTGGAGGCCATGGGCCTCGGGTACCTCATGACAAGCATATGGGCCACTTGGACAAAGGATGGGCCTAGCCTTGTAATTAGAGATATGATAGAGCTCGGCAGACTTAGCCTTGTACGATAAGGAAAATACAGTCCTAGTCGGGCATGTTATATCTCTAGAAGGAGATCTCTTGGTCGTAGTTCGACTGGGACTCCTACTTTGTAACCCTGTCCCCCAGTATGTAAGGGGAGGCAGGGCGCCGCCTGAGGGCAGATCCATCAAGTTCATCAGAACCATCACCATACATCCTCAAAGGAATACATCACAACTGGACGTAGGGTATTACCTCACATCGAGGGCCTGAACCAGTATAAACTCCCCGTGTTCCTTTGCAGTTCACCGAGTTTTGATCCGACGAGTAGCCCTATATTCATATTGTCGGTGTAAAACATCGACACAGTTACTTTTGGCACGTGGGAGAATGTCTGCACAGAGAACATCCACTTTGAGGTGGCTGACTTCGAGACTGAATATCACGCCATACTTGGACGTCCTGCACTTGCCAAGTTTATGGCAGTACCTCACTATACATATATGATGCTCAAGATGCTAGGACCAACAGGAGTACTCTCTCTATGCTGTGATGTTAAACAAGCCTTCACCTGCGACAAGGAGAGTTGTGAGCTGGCCCAATCTCATGAAGCAGTAGTCGGACGAAGCAGCTTCCGATTAGCCGCAACAACTGCAAACGAGGACAACCAGGTCCTAGTGAAAAAAGCAGCCAAATCAAGAATTTTAGCGGACTCGGAAATGAAGAAGATCCCCCTAGACCCTTTCGACCCCACCAAGACTGCGCTTATCGGGACCAAACTCGACCCCAAATAGGAAGACGAGCTCATCACCTTCCTCTAGGCGAACAGGGACATATTTACTTGGAAGCCTTCTGACATGCCTGGTGTACCAAGGGAGGTGCTCGAGCATTCCCTAAACATCAAGCCAAACGCCAAAATGGTCAAGCAACACCAAACCGCCCAAGACCGCGAAGATGCTATTCGGGAGGAGATAACCAAGCTCCTAGCAGCCGGGTTCATCAAAGAGGTCTACCACCCAGATTGGCTGGCAAACCCAGTTCTGGTCCAGAAGAAGAACGGTAAATGGTGCATGTGTGTCCATTATACCGACTTAAACAAGGTGTGTCCCAATGATCCATTTGGTCTGTCGAGAATAGATTAGGTGGTCGACTCAACTGCGGGATGTGAATTACTCAGTTTTCTGGACTGTTACTCGGGATACCATCAAATCAATTTCAAAGAGGAGGATTGCCTGAAGACTTATTTCATCACGCCATTCGGGACATACTGCTATGTCACTATGCCGTTTGGGTTGAAAAACACTAGCGCAACGTATCAACGTGCCATCTAGCGGTGTCTTCACACTCAACTCAGGCACAACGTGGAGGCATATGTCGATGATGTGGTAATCAAGACTAAAGTCAAGGAAGACCACATCGCTGACTTAGAAGAAACCTTCCAAAGCCTTTGAATATTTAAGATGAAGATGAACCCAGAAAAGTGCGTCTTTGGAGTACCTTCAGGAAAGCTACTCGGCTTCATCGTTTCACAATGCAGCATCAAGGCAAATCTAGAGAAAATCAACTTAATAATGAACATGGCACCCCCGACTAGCCAGAAGGATGTACAGAAGTTGACCGGCTGCATGGTGGCACTCAGCCGATTCATTTCCCGACTTGGAGAACGGGGTATGCCCTTTTTCAAACTACGAAAGAAAGTCGAAAATTTTTAATGGACGCCAGAAGCCCAAAAAGCCTTCGAAGACTTCAAGAAGTTCCTCACATCATCACCTGTGTTGGCGTCACCGATGCCCCAGGAACCACTTATGTCGTATCTAGCGGCAACCACTCAGGTAGTCAGCACATTGCTGGTAGTCGAGCGGGCGGAGCCAGGGCATATACAAAAAGTTCAAAGGCTAGTTTACTTTGTCAGCGAAGTCCTAGGCGAATCTAAGATGAGATATCTCGAAG
The DNA here is from genome assembly GCA_003991445.1 of Oryza meyeriana var. granulata. Classification (NCBI taxonomy): domain Eukaryota; kingdom Viridiplantae; phylum Streptophyta; class Magnoliopsida; order Poales; family Poaceae; genus Oryza; species Oryza meyeriana. The sequence continues at coordinate 22,187 of RYFJ01002025.1, read as the reverse complement.
TCCAGAAGCTGCTATATGGCTTGCTCATAACTGTCCGGAAGTTGGTGCACTATTTTTAGTCGCATCAAGTTATAATCGTCACATCGTATCCACTTGGGGATGTCCTATACAATCACGAAGCCACCGGTAGAATTGCTAAATGGGCACTCAAGTTGATGGCATTTGATATTGTCTTTCAGCCACGGATAGCAATCAAGTCACAAGCACTTGCCGACTTTGTGGTTGAGTGGACAAAAGTTCACACAGCTACATCAACAGACAAGCTAGAATACCGGACGTGTACTTCGATGGTTCTCTACGGATCAGCGCAGCAGGGGTTGGCATCGTTTTGACATCACTAACTGGAGAAAAACTTAAATACGTCCTTCAGATACATTTTCCAGCATCTCACATTGTCGCCGTGTACAAGGTGCTTATCCACGGGCTCCGCATCGCTATATCACTCATCATCCGCCGATTGGTAGTTCATAGGGATTCTCAACTTGTGGTAAACCAGGTTATGAAAGATTGGATGTGTCTAGATGACAACATGGCAGCGTATTGTCAGGAAGTATGAAAGCTAGAAAACATGTTTAACGGGCTGGAAATTACACATGTGCTACGCCAATACAACGAAGCTGCAAATGAGCTAGCCAATATGGGATCAAAGTGAAAAGTGGTATCGACTGGAATTTTTGTCGAGCAATTGTTGGAGCCGTCAGTCAAAAAGAAGCCTATTCTCGAGCAATCGGGGGCCGAACCTAGCCCGGCAACAAAAGAAGTGCTAATCATCTCTCAAGATTGGTGGACTCCAATCATCAGATTCCTCCTGGAAGACGAGCTCCTAGAAGACCGCAGTGAAGCTGAGAGGATCAAACGTCGAAGCAAATATTTTCTTGTAGTTGGAGAAGACCTTTATCGTCAAAGCGCATCCGGATTCCTCATGCGATGTGTCACATCCGAGGAAGGCAAGCAGATTCTGCAGTCCATCTACTCAGGCATCTGTGGAAACCATGCTACATCAAGGACGTTAGTCGGAAAGGCTTACAGGCAAGGATTCTTCTGGCCAACTGCAGTTACTGACGCCAAAGACATAGTTTGGAGATGCGAGGGATGCCAGTTCTTCGCTCGGCAAACACATCTACTAGCTCAAGAATTACAAACAATTCCAATATCTTGGCCCTTTACAGTTTGGGGGCTTGACATGGTCGGGCTGTTCAAAAAAGCGTAGGAGGGTTCACACACTTGTTTGTCATAGTGGATAAGTTCACAAAGTGGATTGAGGCAAAACCCATGGGTACCATAACAGTGGCAAGGGCAAAAGACTTCATCATGAGTATTATATACTGATTTGGAGTTCCCAACCGCATCATAACGGACAACGGCACACTGGCTGCGTTTTTCAAGATTTCTATGATGATTTTGGCATTAAGACCTATTTGCTTCTGTGGCACACCCACGGAGCAATGGGCAGGTTGAGCGTGCAAATGGAATGGTCTTACAAGGTATCAAGGCTAGAGTGTTCGACCGACTACAACCATATGTAGGGCGGTGGGTGCAAGAGCTCCCATCTGTTCTCTGGTCTCTACGAACCATGATTAGTCGGGCAATAGGGCAATCCCCTTTCTTCCTAGTCTATGGTGCCGAGGCAGTGTTACCAACCGAGTTGGAGTTCGGCTCTCGGTGAGTTCAGGCCCACTTAGAAGATAAGTCAAACGAAGACTGACTGGTCAAGTTAGGTCAGTTGAAAAAAGCAAGGGACATCACAACTATCCAGTCGGCAAGGTATCTTCAAGTCCTGCATTGTTATCACAGTCGTAATGTTCGTGGCCGCGCCTTTTTGGTGGGAGATCTCATTTTGGGAAAAATTCAAACCACCAAAGACAGGCACAAACTGTCTCCCTTATGGGAGGGGCCATTCATTATCGCTGAGGTGACACGTCTGGGTGCCTACTGATTGAAGACAGAAGATGGTGTCCTAGTTAACAACTCATGAAACATAGAATAGCTATGTCTTTTCTATACCTGAGTATTGTACTCCTTATATATATATAAACAAAGTTTCTATCTCTGACTCACTACGCCGCTTGTTTCAATCGAGTAGTGAGTCAGGGCTACATGATGATAACATGTCTTTTGTTATTCACAAAGTTTGAACTAGTTTTGTCTAAGTCATGAAGTTTTATAATGATTATGCTAAGCTCTGCCGAGTATATTCCCATGGGGTGAACTCTTTTTAATGTTGATCTCAGCTCACTCAGCATAAATTAGCTAGTCGGGTAAAACTAATGATGGCTAAGATAGAACAAGTACTCAGCAAGAAATTACAACAAACACCAAAAGCATTTACAATATTTATACATTGTTTTTGTCCTCCTCAAACATCGACTACTTAAAAGGTTCATGATTACAATGGCAGATCTTCGGCGATTGCCTGAACGGTAGGCCTAACCTAGCTGACTAACTCCAAGCCCTCCTCTGGGGTAGTGCCCACAGCAAAGACCTCGTCGATTGCCTCAATATCAACCCATGGGTAGAGAGACTTCGTCATGGCTAGTGCTTGGGCAATACCCACGGCGGCGTGCTTAGAAGTGTACTTCTTCAGAAGGGCTGGAGCCTCTTCAAGACGCTATGCCACTAGGGAGATGGAACTAGAGTTGGGTCTGGCCAGGCCTGGCTGCATGATATCTAATAAAATCCTCATGGAATCCACTATGATATTCTGCGATTCCTTTATCACTTTTATCTCCTCAGCAAAGGCACCAAATTGGATCTGCAAATTGGCTTTGAAGGCTACTCACACAGAAAAGAAGCATCAGCAAATCTGGATATCTAGTCGAGCAAAGTACAAGAGCAGATATGCAACTTACTTGTGTACTCGGTGTCAACCTTTGACTTCACCTTCTCGAGCTGCTTTAGCTCTTTCTTTAGGCATTCAATCTCAAGGGACTGATTGTTCAGATTCATCTCTAGAGCTACAGCCGAACAAAGTTGAAGATCAAGAACACAAAGAAGGTTGTCTGGAGTTACTCGGGCAAAAAGGAAACATACCTCTGATGGTCCCTATTTTCTCCCAGTTCTCGTCCCGGAGCTTGTTCACTGAGTCCTTCAGCCAGTCTTCCCTCTCCTTGCTAGTCCTCTCTAGCTCATCCTTGGTGGCCTGGAGCTAGTTGAGTTGAGCGAGTTGGGGAGCGAGTTGGGCAAGAACCTTACCCATCCTCTTAGATCGGTCAACCACTTGCTGCACGAGTCATGTCATAATTAGACAAGGCAAGCTACAATAGCAGAAGATTCCAAGAACTGTTAATCAGCAGACACAGCTGATCAGATTATGTACCTAGATGCTCCTCAAAGCTGAGATGGCGGCCTCCATCAGCTTGATTCACTCCCTCTAGGCGGCCTCCTCGTTTAGCTCAAAGGTTTGCTCGTCTCCCTCTAGGGTGACCTAGTAGAAAACCCAGGGGAAGTTTGGTGGAGGGGCTTCGATCCTGGGGAGGTCATTGTCTTCTGAAGACGTGGAGAGCGGAGGAGAGGGAGTCCTGGGTCTTGGATCTACTGGTAGCACTGGTTCTTCAGTGGGCTCAGCGATTGGGACTTCGGCCATGGTGTCCCGACTGGGTGAAGTTGGTGGCCTAGCCGAGTGAGATATTTCAACCTCGAGGGCTAGAGCAGCACTCAGCTCAGGCATGGGCATTGCAGTCTTAGACTCAATTGGAACAGAGATGACCACAGGGGTTGGTGGCGCTGTCCCTTTGGGATTAGCGTCACTTGGCTTCCAGAAAGATTATGCTGCAATCAAGATATTGCAAGACAACTCAAGATTTTCTGAAGATTGGGATATCATACCTTTTGGAAGTCCTGAATCTCCACCCCTATGAACTAGGGGTGGAGGTAGTCGGTGAGAGGCCGGAAGACCTACTCGGCGGTGATGCGCCGCCAATTGTCAGGCTCGGAGGCACGGCAGTTGGTGGTGCAGAACTTGACCCAGTTTGCGGTATGGTCCTAGGGCTGGTTGGTCTAGGGGCTGTGTTGCTGGGGTCTTTGATCATCGAACCGCCTGATGCCTTAGTTGGCATGGTCTTTTTCTTGGCCTGGTCCATCATAAGTTGCTTCCCAGCCCTCTTGGGGCTAGGTTGGATTACTGAGGGGTTGGCCGGCCGCTTTCTAGACTCACTGGCCAACCGGCTAGGAGGGTTCGAGGTGAACTTAGCAAATTCCTGCAAATTTCACGCATCAAGGCAAATTCAATTGGACTATGTTCATGCCACTCATTGCAGACAACCATCAAAGACAATGAGAAAACGAGATATTACCGCCGGCCAGGGCCTGTCTTTGCAGTATGGCTTGGGGGCTCTCTCGGCATCTAGAGTCTCAATGACTCCATTGATGAAGTAACCAAGCAAGGAGTCGGTGATGTCATCCTTGTTGACGAAGTCTGTACACTCCTGAGTTGTATCCTTCTTCCCCTGATAATCATAACCAAGGTGAATCCTTGCCTTCAAGGGTTGAATCCGATGATTCTAGAAGGTCCTGGCCACCTAGGGCCTTATCAGCCCCTTGTTCTTCAGGGCATCTATCTTTTCCAATAGCAGCTACACCTGGACCATCTCCGCCTGCGACGGTAGAGCGATCCAACGCTCCAGTAACGTGGGGGATTTCCGCTGAAGGGCGGCAAGGAGGGCTCAAGGTTAGAGGAGTAAAACCACTCCTGGTGCCATCCCTTCAGCGAGGTCTTCAGGGGAACATACAAGTAAGCCTTCTTCATCTCATTGCGGAGTTGAAGGCCTGCTCCTCCTTATCACCTAGATTTTGGATTTGGAGGGCTGTGGCTTGAAATGGAAAAGGAAGCGAAAGAGGTTGAAATGGGGATCGATCCCAAGGAAAGCTTCACAAAGAGTCACGACAATGGAGATTTGGAGGATAGAGTTGGGGTTGAGGTGGATGAGCTCAATCTTGTAATAATCGAGAAGACCGCGGAGGAAATCAGAAGCGGGAAGAGCAAATCCATGGTTGAAGAAAGAGGCAAAAACCACGAGTTCATAGGGACCTGGAGAGGGGATCGACTTACCAATGGCAGGGTGCCAGTTGATAAGCTCCTTGGGCCGGAGGCACTTCTTCCTCTCCAAGAGAGCCAGCTTCATTGAGCAGGTGTCAGATATAGGCCCCGACCCATACAACATGTTGGGGATGTCGAATGGCACTCTCGGCATTGTCGGGGTGAAGAACTGGGGGAAAAGATTCTGGAAGACGGGAATCGATGAGGGGGAGAAGATTGCTGTGGATTTCTGGAAGGGAGCTCGAGCTACAGAAAACCCTAGGCAGAGAAGAGAGCGCGAAGTTTGGCGCGTTTGCTAGGAGCTGAAGCGTTTGACGATTTGGGGGAGAAAGGGGAATCTTTTCTCTCTCCCCCCTGATTTATAGTCCTGCGCTAGGTAGTTGATCTAGGCTAGCTTGCTCCGTAATGGGCTGTACGATATGAGTTCCTAAATAGCATGTCCTAATGAGCCGATGGATGTCTGTGTTAAAATCATAGTGCAGATGCTATTTTACAAGAGCCGATTAAAATAATCAGATATGCTTCATGATTAAGCCTAATTGTTAGACACTTCTGTTCAGATGTCTAAATTATTTGACAGGTATTGAGGATATATCCTTATAAGGATCAATAGCTGGTCTCCATTAAAATTAGGGATACATGTATCTCTCAAGTACACCTAGCCACATATTGGGTTAAAATCCATGTGGTACTCGGCTTACATGCTTAGCCAAAATGTTATTGAGCAAAAATATTTCCAGTTGATATGATGCTGAAGAGTCCAATTTCTGAGGAATATACCAATCGGGAAAGACTTAAATATTAAAGATCTTTGACTTTATGTTTAATTGTTTCATAATTAAGCACAAAGTCGGGGGGCTACACCTAATAGGTGCGCCTATTCGGTGCACACTATTTATATTTTTCTATGAAGCCCTTCATAGCCTCGTTGCCAGCTGATATGAAGCAGAACTTGGAGAAGAGGTACTCGGACACTGGGTACTCGGGAGCAAAGCACTTGAGAAATCTTCACTGAGGAAGAGCACTCGGCGACAGCTATGACTCAACTATGAAGGTCTCAGGGGCTATTGTGGAGGCCATGGGCCCCGGGTACCTCATGGAAAGATTTGTGGCCACTCGGATAGAGGATGGGCCTAATTATGTAATTAGGGATAGATAGGACTCGACATATGTAACCTTACATGATAAGGGAAAGGGAATAGTCCTAGCTAGGTACATTGTATTCTTGGTGTCGATGTTTTACACCGACAATATGAATATAGGGCTACTCGTCGGATCGAAACTTGTGGGCTGCAAAGGAACACGAGGAGTTTATACTGGTTTAGGCCCTCGATGTGAAGTGATACCTTACGTCTAGTTGTGATGTTGTCGATGTTTTACACTGGCAATATGATTATAGGGCTACTCGGCAAGGGAAACTCGATGGATTGCAAAGGAACACAGGGAAGTTTATACTGGTTCAGGCCCTCGATGCGAGGTAATACCCTACGTCCAGTTGGGATGTATTCCTTTGAGGATTATGGTTGTGGTTCTGACGAATTCTTGATCATCTGCCCTCATGGGGTGCCCTGCCTCCCCTTATATACCGGGGGATAGGGGTACAAGGTAGGAATCCCAGCCGGACACGGACAAGGGATTTCCTTCTTAGAGATACATCTTACCCGACTAGGACTGTATATTCCTTTTTGTACAAGGCAAAGTCTGCCGGGTGCTACTATATCTCTAATTACAAGTCTCGGCCCATCCTCTGTCCAAGTGGCCCATATGCTTGTGATGAGATACCGGGGCCCATGGCCTCCATAGTAGCCCCTGAGACCTTCATAGTTGAGTTAGTGCTCATCCTCCACGGTGAAGATTTCCCGAGTGCATTGCTCCCGAGTGCTCTATGTTCAAGTGCGTCTTCTTCCCGAGTCCTGCTTCATGTCAGCTAACAGCGAGGCTATGAAGGGCTTCATATAGATGTATGGATAGTGTGCGCCAAATAGGCGCACCTATTAGGTGTAGTCCCTCGACTTTGTGCTTAATTGTGAAGACAATTAAACATAAAGTCAAAGATCTTTAACCTATGTAGTCTTTCCCAAGTAGTATACTACTGGTACATGAGACTCTTCGGTATCATGTCAACCGGAATATGATTTATAGTCTTGCCGAGTGGCATGCCACTCGTATATGGGACTCTTCAGCTTCATGTCAGCTGGAAAAAGGGGTTTATAGTCTTTCCCGAGTGGCATCCCACTCGGAAGTTAGACTCCTCAGCATCATGTCAGCTGGAAAGAATATTTATAGTCTCTCCAGAGTAGTGCACTACTCGGAAGTTAGACTCTTTAGCGTCATGTCGGCTGGAATAATGTCGCTCATGGCAACTGTTGGCCAAGCTTGTAGGGCGAGTACCACTTTATGAAAATAAATCCATTGCGTGGTCAGGTGTACTTGAGAGATATCTGCATCCCCAATGTTGATGAAGACCAGCTTATGATCCTTATAAGGATATATCCTCAATACCTGGTGGATAAGACAGATACCCAAACACATGTGTTCAGCAATTAGGCCTTCATGAAGCATATCTGTTTACCTCATCGGTTCCTGTTGGTAGCACCTGTATTGCGATTTTAACACAGCCAGCGAATGGCCCATATTGAGTGTGCTACTGTAGAGACTCATATCTTGGTGGCCCAGTGCTGATTGTGTAAGCCCAGGCCCATGAGTTGGCATAGGCTCTATAAAGGCTGGGGGAGAGAGAAAAGATTCCTCATCTTCCCCAAGCGACCAATTGTTTCGTCTTCTGTAACAGCCTGCCCTCTAGAACCGCGCAACCCAACCCATCCAACGGGCGGGCCCACTTACACATAGCACCCCACTTACACTTTCGTCCTCGCTTCGTGTAAAAGGGTTAACCCGAAAGTGCTATGGTTAGAGGGACAAGGCCTTATAAGTTGGTTCAACTCTTGCTCCACTAGCAAGGTGGTACTAATCAAGTGCACACAGCACTCATGGGCCATATAGGCCAGATTCTAATTGGGCCAGGATGTCACACACCCCCTCCCCCCTCAAAGGACCTGGCGTCCCCGCCAGTCCAACTTATCCGCATAGCCACGAAGGAATATAGGCAAATATCCAGGAACGCGCCCCCTCTTAGCGCACATCCGTACGTCCAGTGCTGGCGCCATATGCCATGCCATATGCCTCACACAGAGCCCACATGCGTCATGCGCCATATGCCCGCACACTGACCCGTACGCGTAACCGCGAGGGTCGGCTTTGATACCAACTTGTCACGCCTAGAATTTCCATCTAAAATTCTAGAGTTTTATTGTGTGAAAACCCTCGTCCAGGAATCAACCGAGGCACACATGACAAAATTGATAATCAAAGTAATTGTTTACATAGCGTAAGCATTTATTACAGAGGCGAATGGTACCTCTCAAAACAATAAGGTTCTAACAGCGGATAAATAAATAACAGCGTGACGATTCCCACTCCACGCACTTGACCGGGGCTCCCTCTCAGTCCTCCAAGTAGTCTCTCACTGTAGTCCTCCTCTGAATGATTGTTGATTGCAAGGTGAGCATATGACATACTCCGCAAGCCACACAGCAAATATGCAAGTGCACGGGATAACAGAGGATAGCATAATATGGCTCAAGTTTGCATAAAAGCAAAAACTAAAACATTTGAGAGAGTAATAAAACATTAGTTAAATGGCAGTATTAATCAACACTATACCACTCACCAAAACGGTATAGGCCCCACCACTCCAACCTAGAGCTACACATGTTCCACTGTTCAACCATTAAGTTTAAATAGTGTGGGACTAATCACAGAAACATTGCTAGGCCGCCCTTAACCGTGGGCACGACTATTCGAATAGTTTTACTCTGGCCAGAGATGTACCAATTTACCCATAAGGCACAACTCCGCAGCACATCCCTGTGCCCCTTGATACCACCACGGTACCTCGGAAAGGAATTGTGATAGTACCCTCCATGTAATCCGCACAACAAGGGGCTTTTCCTACAGTCAAGGTGGCTATTGGAGAACTTCGTCAGCATTTTGCTGTCCGTCTGAGGAATACAGCATACTGCTACCATCCGGCAAGAACCCACAACGATGAGTACAGCAGTTATCAGGACCCTGGAACAGAGAACAGTGCAACCACTCAACAACTGGTAAGGATGTTGAGTGCCATGGACGATGTCCGAGCAGAGGTGGTGATTGTAGCTCATGAATGGGAGAATGAGAATCACACAAAGATTTGCAGGCTACAGAACCAAGTGGATCGGTTGAAGCGGGAGTTGGCCTTGGCCAAAGGAGAAGCACCCCCTGGAGGAGCTAAGATCCGCACCACTGCAAGGAAGAGAGTTCGTCTTCCACCTTAGATTCAGTTGGTGCCAAGGACCCGTGTACTCAATGACCAAGTCCTATTATGGGTAGTTCCACCGTGTTGACGCCGAAACCGCCGGGGCCGTCCGGCGTCTGGGAGACACGCGAAGGCTTGGGAGATTTGCTTCACTCCAGTGCAGGTCCTAAAATTTTGAGGTTCGTAGGCGTGCCAGTCAATTTGACCCTGCAATTGACAAGGAGAAAAGATGTCAAATTCGTGAGCCAATCGGCTGGAAGCTGGCTTGGACTCATCTCATCGGCCGATGGCCGATTTGCACTGTAGCACTTATACATCGACGGTGAGCTGATGATGGCATGAGTATCAGCATAATAATAAATGAATATTAGACTAGCCGATCATTGAAGAGATACGCAAAGATCGGCTGTAAACTTGATAAAATAAACAAGCAGGATGCGTAAGTAAATAGATTAAATGAACTCCAGCCGATCATGGTTAAAGTTACTAGTATCGCCGCGAAGATATTGCCCGCGCCCGTGCCCGGGCCCTTGCTCGCACTTGCACCCGGGATCTTCATCCGTGGTCCATATCCGTGCCCGGGTTCTTACCTATGCTCGTGCCCGGGTCCTTACCTGAGGTCGTGCCTGGGAACTTGACTGAGATTGTGCCCGGGAACCTGCTTGTGCTCGTGCTCGGACCGGCAAAGTAAACCAATCGGCTAGCCCTTAGCCGATCGTAACAATAATGCAGGCAACAATGTATAACAAGGCAAGCAGTATAATCGGCTGTATTTAAGAGATAACTTATCGGCTAAGCACTTCGATAAAACATCGCATTAAAACCCATCGGCTCATCAAGAGTAAAGCTATTATCGTCAGTCTAGTAGATCGGACCCAACCGTTGCAGCACAGACTGATGATGATAACAATACCTCGATAGGCCGATAGATCCGATGCGATTGTGATGTAAAACACGATAACTTATCGGCTATACGCTCCGATAAGACGCTTGCGCACAGGGTATCAACCTAGCAGGAACGATTTATCACTTGCAGTTTAATAGGTCGGAGCTAACCGATGCAGCACAAACTGATGATAAACCGCTCCCAGTAAGCCAATACGATCTACGCACGCGTGATGTGATATACCTAATCAATCTATGAGATCAAACTGAACTGATGCAGCCATAGACAAAATAAATATATCGTGGTAAGCCGACTACCATAAACCGACTAGAATATCGAACCTAACCGAGGAAGTCCTAGCCGATAGGTAGCCGGGGTGACGAGACTTACCCTCTCGCAGGAGGTCGAACTTAACCGATGCAGCCCGGCTCGAGAAGCAAGAACCCGTAGAAAGGGTGGCGATGCGCCGAATTTGTATTGATCGTTGAGATAATTTACAAGGTCCCCGGGTGCACGTATTTATACCCCGAGTTACATGAGTCCTTATTGGACACGGTACATGATTTCCTAACTCTAACAGAAAAACACTAATAAGACCCAACCGGACACGAGGTTGGGTTTCCTAAAGATAAGCGCTTGCCTAATTAATATACACAGTAAATAATTGCCATACAGCGGTCTTCACGGCCCCCTTCCGGAATCGGTCTTTTCTAGATCAATCTCCGCAGTTGACTACAATTTCCCCTTGACCGAATCTGATACAGGGCCTTACTAAATTTTGGCGTTAACACACCAGTGGCATACGCTGATGATGCAGATGACGACTCAGAGGAGTCAGAAGCTAGCATGCCTTCAGAGGGATCGGAGGGTAGTGGAGCTCGCACTCCATCGAAAGTGGAGTGGGGATCAACTCAAGACGATGAAGCTAAACCTAAACACAACTCGGATGCCAGAAGAAGCCCTTTGCCCCATTGAGAAGCCTTGGTAGCACCTTAGCATTAGTTACCCTAGATCGTTGTGTTAGCAGTTGCGTGATTAGGTAATGCTTGTGTGTGGGGTTTAGTCAGCAGTTATGTCAGGGTGTGGTGATGTAACTATTTATATTAGGAGTTCCTTGATGGTGTGAGTTAAATTAGATAAATGTTAATCACTCAGTTCAGAGCAAATAAAGTGAAAGTTTAAGTAATATGAAATCCGTCTCAAGGGCATTTCCCTTTCTTCTCGTCTTTGCTCTGCAGATGGTGAACACACGTAACGGCGGTAATCATGATGGCAACGGTGGGGATAACAACCGCAGAGGAGTACCCAATGGATCGCCGCACCAGGATGACAATCTGACCATTGCTCAAGTTCTGGCTAACCAGACTCACCTGATGAACATGATGTTTCAGCAAATGCAACAGCAACAGCAGAACCAAGCACAACCGCAAGCACCTCCTCCTCCACCGCAGAACAAGCTCGTGGAGTTTCTGCGAGTGAGACCTCCCACGTTCTCTAGCACAACTAATCCTGTGGAAGCAGGGGATTGGTTGCATGCTATTGAAAAGAAATTGGACCTTTTACAATGCACAAATCAAGAGAAGGTCTTTTTTGCCTCGCACCAACTACACGGCCCAGCTTCTGAGTGGTGGGACCACTTTAGAACTAACAGAGCAGATGGACAGCCTATTACTTGGGCTGAGTTCACAACTGCTTTCAAGAAGACACATATTCCTGCGGAAGTAGTGGCACTGAAGAAGCGTGAGTTTCGGGCATTGAAGCAAGGGAATCGGTCGGTGACCAAGTTCCTTTATGAGTTCAATCGGCTTGCTCGCTATGCGCCGGAAGATGTTAGTACCGACGTCGACCAGCAAGAGAAGTTTCTGGACGGACTAAATGATGAACTTTCAGTTCAACTACTCTCTAGTGACTATGCAGATTTTTAGAAACTGGTAGACAAAGCCATTCGTCAAGAGGACAAACACCACAGGATGGAGCAAAAGAAGCGCAGGATGGCCGGTTTCTGGTCACAACAATCCTCTAGTCAGAGGCCACGTATTGTGGGACCCCCGTAGACCTAGCAAGGAGGATCTTCATCAGCACCTCGTACGCAGCGCCAGATCTACCCCAATAGCACTGGTGGCAACACGGGAGCAAACCGTCCTTCCCCTCGGCCAGTCCCGGTCATAGCAACTAACCAGCCAGCCAAGAAGGAAGTTGGTGGGAAACCGTTGACCTGTTTCAACTGTGGAGACCTAGGGCATTTCTCCAATCAGTGCCCTAAGCCCAAACGCGCCAGGCAAGTCGCCCCAGGACAGAACACCTTGAGCATGTCAAGGCTCGGTAAATCACGTCACCACAGAGGAAGCCCAAGCCACGCCAGACGTCATCTTGGGTATGTTCCTTGTTAACTCAGTACTTGCTATAGTGTTATTTGATTCTGGTGCTACCCATTCCTTTATGTCAGTGGGATTTGCTAAAGAACATGGGATACCCATTAAAAGGATGAGAAATACCATGGTAGTAAATACTTCGGGTAGCCGGATACCCGCCAACCATTGCAGTCCATCTGTAACTATAGAAATTCTGGGGGTATCTTTCCTAGCTCATCTGTTCTTGATAGAATCCAAAGATATCAATGTCATCCTATGGATGGATTGGTTAACTTGGCACCAGGGAATTATAGATTGTGCCACAAGAACCGTGACCTTAACTTCTAGCCTGGGAAAGAAAGTGATCTTTCGGGTCCTCAATACCCCATCTTCTCCAACTTCTTTGAACCAGACAATCCTAACTGAAATCCCTGTAGTACGGGATTACCCAGATGTTTTTCCAGATGATCTACCGGGGATGCCACCTAAAAGAGAAATTGAGTTCAGAATAGACCTAGCCCCAAGCACCGCCCCTATCCACAAGAGACCGTATAGGATGGGAGCTAATGAGTTGGCAGAAGTAAAGAAACAAGTGGAAGAGTTGCTAGCCAAGGGTTACATTAGACCAAGCACATCGCCTTAGGGAGTGCCAGTCATCTTTGTGGAAAAGAAGGATGGAACTCAACGGATGTGTGTTGACTACCGTGCACTCAATGAAGTTACTATCAAGAATAAGTACCCTCTACCACGGATTGATGATCTGTTTGATCAGTTAGAAGGAGCCACAGTGTTCTCCAAGATAGATCTTCGTTCAGATTATCATCAGTTAAGGATTCGGGAAGAAGATATTCCCAAAACCGCTTTTACCACTCGGTATGGGTTATATGAATGCATAGTCATGTCATTCGGATTAACTAATGCCCCTGCATTCTTCATGAACTTGATGAACAAAGTGTTTATGGAGTACTTGGATAAGTTTGTGGTGGTTTTTATCGATGATATCCTTGTCTATTCCAAGACTAAAGAAGAGCATGAGCAACACCTTCGCGTCGTTTTGGAGACCCTTCGACAACACCAGTTGTATGCCAAGTTTAGCAAGTGTGAATTTTGGCTGCCGGAAGTGAAGTTCCTTGGGCATGTCGTCACCACAGGAGGGATTGCGGTAGACCCAACTAATGTCGAGTTAGTAACCAAGTGGAAGCAGCTGCAAACGGTTTCGGAAGTTCGGAGTTTCTTAGGATTGGCGGGATATTACCGTCGATTCATAGAGAATTTTTCCAAGATAGCGAAGCCCATGACTCTTTTACTTCAGAAGGATGCAAAATTTTTATGGACCCCAGAGTGTGAGCAAAGTTTTCAAGAGTTGAAGTGGAAACTCATGACTGCCCCTGTGTTGATTATGCCAGATCCCAAGAGAGGATTCCAGGTTTACTGTGAAGCATCTCGGCAAGGTTTGGGATGTGTGTTGATGCAGGAAGGAAAGGTGGTGGCATATGCCTCACGGCAGCTACGGCCTCATGAATATACTTATCCTACCCATGATCTGGAATTAGCAGCTGTAGTGCATGCCTTGAAGATTTGGAGACATTACCTCATAGGTAATAGTAATGAAGTTTATACAGACCACAAAAGTTTGAAGTATATTTTTACCCAGCCAGATCTGAACTTAAGGCAACGCCAATGGTTGGAGCTGATCAAGGACTACGACGTCAAAATACATTATCATCCAGGGAAAGCCAATGTGGTGGCTAATGCCCTCAGCCAGAAAAGCTATTGCAACACCATGAAACGTTAGCAATTATTGTTGGAGTTATGTGAAGATTTTGGACGGTTGAATCTGAGTATAGTCAGCCAAGGATTTGTGGTAGCCTTAGAAGCACAACCTACCTTGGTAGATCAGGTTCGCAAAATGCAGAAAGAAGATGTAGATATTTTGGAAATCAAGAAGAACATGAAAAAAGGGAAAGCTATTGAATTCTCGGAGGATGAACAAGGTACCGTGTGGTTCGGAGAGCGAATCTGTGTATCGGACAAGGAGGAATTGAAGAAGCTGATATTAGATGAAGCTCATGGAACACAGTATTCCATCCACCCTGGCAGCACCAAAATGTATCAAGATCTGAAGGAGAAGTTTTTGTGGTCTAGTATGCATAGAGAGATAGCAGAGTATGTGGCCGTTTGTGATGTATGTCAGCGTGTAAAGGCTGAGCATCAAAAGCCAGCAGGATTGTTACAACCCCTTAAGGTCCCGGAATGGAAGTGGGAAGAAGTAGGAATGGATTTCATCACTGGCTTACCAAGGACCGCATCGAGATTCGATTCCATATGGGTCGTGGTGGACAGACTTACAAAAGTAGCCCACTTCATCCCAGTCAAGACAACTTACTCCGATAATAAGTTGGCAGAGTTGTATATGGCCAGAATTGTATGTTTGCATGGGGTGCCACGCAAGATTGTGTTGGACAGAGGAAGTCAGTTTATCTCTAAGTTTTGACAGCGACTGCAAGAAGAGATGGGTACCCGGTTAAACTTCAGTACCGCTTATCACCCACAGATGGATGGACAGACTGAACGGGTTAATCAAATCCTAGAAGATATGTTCAGAGCTTGTGCCATTGACTTCGGTGGAAGTTGGGACAAGAGCCTACCATATGCTGAGTTTTCGTGCAACAACAGTTATTACGCAAGTCTGAAGATGGCCCCATTCGAGGCTTTATATGGACGGAAATGCCGCACGCCCCTGCTTTGGGATCAGACAGGAGAACGATAGGTATACAGGACGGATATTCTGCGGGAAGTAGAAGAAAAAGTGAAGATCATACAAGAACGACTTCGAGTAGCCCAAACTCGTCATAAGAGCTATGCGGATAACTGCAGAAGAGATCTTAGTTTCGAGGAAGGTGACTATGTGTATTTAAGAGTCATGCCACTCAGGGGAGTACACCGATTCCAGACTAAAGGGAAGTTGGCACCACGTTACGTGGGACCTTACAAGATACTAGAACAAAAAGGAGAAGTTGCTTATGAACTAGATTTGCCTCCCACCCTGACGGGAGTACACGATGTCTTCCATGTGTCTCAGTTGAAGAAGTGTTTACGAGTACCAGCCGAAGAAGCCGACCCCGAGCAGATCGAGATTCATGAAGATCTGACCTATGTCGAGAAGCCCATTTGTATCCTTGAGACAGTGAAAGGAATACTCGGAATCGAGTGATCAGATTTTGCAAAGTTCAATGGAGTAATCACTCAGAAGATGAAGACACGTGGGAACGCGAAGATGAACTGAAGTCTGCTCACCCACACCTCTTCGCCTGAGCTCACGAATCTCAGGACGAGATTCTGTCTAAGGGGGGTAGGTTTGTAACACCCTGAAATTATCCCTATATAAAATATTGTGGAAAAAGAAATTTTTAGAAATTAAATTAAAAGTCGCAAGGAGTGAAAAGAATAAAATCAGGAAAAATCTGAAGAAAAATGTGGGCACCCGATTATTCTGCATTATAAGAGGTAATTAGTACGACAATGCGAAATATCTAGTTGGATGGGATCTCAAATAAAAACCAAATAAGTGCAATAACCATCCAACCTCATCGCAGCCTTGTCATACAAACCACCAATTATAAGGCAAAACAACCGAACGCCAGACTAAGAATATGAGAGATATTTGGAAGAATAGTTACACCAGTCCATACGGCAAGATATGCCCATCAAACCACACGAAGGCAGCGACCAAACACGATACATATCTCTGAGGACATGGTCTACGGTTGAACTATTCTCCATGTATCTCAACTGTTCTAAGTCTATACTCATGCAGACTAGCCCCAGGAAAATTGCTAGTCCACACTTTTGTCGATGCTTTGCACCGGCAATAATACTATGGGGGTACTCGGCGACCTGGAATTCGGTGGATTGCAGAGGAACACGAGAGAATTATACTGGTTCAGGCCCTCAATGTGAGGTAATACCCTATGTCCAGTTGAGGTGTTATTCCTCTGAGGTGTATTTGTGATCAATGATCTGGTGTGCCCTCATAGGGCGCCCTGCCTCCCTTTATATACTAGGGGACAGGGGTACATGGCAAGGGGATCCCGTCGGATGGACCAAGGGATTTCCTTATTAGAGATAGAATCCTATCCGACTAAGGCTATGTTTCCTTATGTAAGGCATAGCCCTGCCGGGTGTAGCTATTCTTATCTCTAATTACATGATCTGGCCCATCCTCTATCCGAGTGGCCCATGTGCTGGTAATGAGGTACCCGGGGCCCATGGCTCCCACAGTAGCCTGAGACCTTCATAGTTGAGTCACAGCTGATGCCGATGCTCATCCTCCACGGTGAAGTTACACCGAGTGCGATTGCTCCCGAGTACTCTTTGTCCGAGTAAGTCTCCCCGAGTCCTGCTTCATGTCAGCTGGCAGCGAGGCTATGAAGGGTTTCATGTAGATAAATGAATAGTGTGCGCCGAATAGGCGCACCTATTAGGTGTAGCCCCCGACTTTGTGCTTAATTGTGAAGACAATTAAACATAAAGTCAAAGATCTTTAACCTGAAAGTCTTTCCCGAGTAGATTACTACTGATATATGAGACCTTCGGTTCATGTCAACCGGAATATAATTTTATAGTCTTGCCGAGTAGGAGGCTACTCGTATATAGGACTCTTCGACTTCATGTCAGTCGGAATATGAGTTTATAGTCTTTTCGAGTGGCGTCCCACTCAAAAGCTAGACTCTTCCGCATCATGTCAGCGGGAATAGATATTTATATCTCTCCGAGTAGTGCACTACTCGAAAGTTAGACTCTTCAGCGTCATGTCGGCTGGGGATAATGTCGCTCATGGCAACTGATGGCTACGCATGTAGGCCGAGTACCACTTTATGAAAATAAATCCATTATGTGGTCAGGTGTTCCCGAGAAAGATACCTGCATCCCCAATTTTAATGAAGACCAGCTTGTGATCCTTGTAAGGATATATCCTCGAGACTTGGTGGATAAAACAGATACCCAAACATATATGTTTAGCAGTAAGGCTTTCATGAAGCATATCTGTTTACCTCATCGATTCCTGTGGGTAGCACCAGCGCTATAATTTCAACTCAGCCTGCGGGCGGCCCACATGGCATGCTACTGTAGGAACTCATGTCTTGTCGGCCCAATACCAACTGTGCAGGGCCTGGGCCATCTAGTCGGTACAGGCTATAAAAGGATGGGGAGAGAGAAAAAGATTCCATCGTCTTCCCAAAGCAGCCAATCTCTTTCGTCTTCCACCTTCGCGCCTAGCTTTTCGCCTCCCGCCCGGCTAGGGTTAGCAGCAGCTGTTCCCCACCCGGACTCGGGCGATTTCAATCTCTTCGTTTATTCCAAGCCCCCGATTTGCTTTCCCAAATCTCACCACCTCCAGTCATGCCGAAGGCGACGAATCCTGCGGGTGCGCCAGGGAGTTCTTGGACGATCTCGGATTGCGGCTCGGTGAAGCTGAGACGGCTGGAGAGCGAGCTGAAGTTGCCAGCCAAGAAGTGATCGTTGGCGGTCGGCGAGGGATGAGTCGAGCCCCAACCCCCGGCCTGGTGAAATGGTAGTTTTCGCCTCTTTCTTTGATCGGGGCTTGTGTCTTCCGTCGTCTGATTTCTTCCGCCGCATCTTGATTTCTACGGGCTGGAGTTGGTGCATTTAAATCCCAACTCGATCCTTCAGATCTCCATATTCGTTACTCTTTGCGAGTGCTTTTCTGGGTGTTGAGCCCCATTTCATCCTCTTTCCGACACTTGTTCCATGTCAAGCCCCAGCCTTCCAAGAGTAATATCAGTGTGATTGGGGGGCTGGTCTTCAACTAAGGAGTGATGGGAAGAAAACATATATCGATTTGCCCTTGAAATCTTCTCTGAAGGGCTGGCACAAGGAGTGGTTTTACTGTGCCGATCTAGCTCCTTCCTTGCGCCCGTTTACTGGTATGCCGCCGGCGGTGTTGCCAAGCTGGTCTTCGGAGCCAACCTTTGAAGAACTGGGCCAGGCACATATATTGCTGACGAAGATAGATGACCTCAAGAGGGCCGGCTTGACAGGGCCCTGGGTAGCTCGTCGTTTCCTAACGAGACGCGTCCAGCCGCTGAAGTTGAGAAGCACTTTCGGCTGGGCCTTCAAAGGTAAACACGATCCCGACCGGGTGAGCAGCGAGACGGCGGACAAGGGGGCAGTGACCGATACCTTGTTCGGCTACTTCTCTGAAGGGGTCGTTGCCACCGAAGATGATAACCGCCGAGTTGCCGCCTATAGCTTCATCCGGCCGCGAACCAAGGTAACCTTCTACCTTCTTCCGTAGTGAACGCCTGTGGAACGGTGATTGTTCAACCTTGCGTGATGGTATCTTGTCGACTTGCTTGTAGTGGCATGAGGAATTTGATGAAGATTCTCGTCCATTGTCTGCGGTCGCGTCGAGGAAGAGGGCGAGGAGTCCCTCTGATGCCCAACCCGACTCCAAGAGAGCGGGGAAGAAGCCGATTTTATATCGGGGCGAGGGGGCCATGACAGCACGCGCCGTGAGCGGCAGCTTGAAGATAAAGGACACCGCTGCCACAACGCCCACGCGGTCGAGTCCCAGGCTAAGATCAGCAGGCTTGGGCTCAACGTTGTCGTTCTCAGCAACAGCGCCACCAAGGGGCCGACCAGAGCAGAGGCCGATCGGGGCAAAGGAACCCGAACCAACCATTCCAGAGTCGGGGCCAGCTCGTGCTGATACGCCTCTGCCATCGATGACACCGACCGGGGCAACTGCCGACGCTAGCGCTTCGCCGGGGGGCGGGCAGGCTGGCAGGAAGCTGAGGTTCTCCAAGAGGTGCGCTACTCCGGGTCTTCTGTAGTCGCTGTAGGTTAGAATACAGTCCTGATGTCTTGCTTCGTCGTGCAGGAAGCGGGCCGATATCGACCTCAAAAAGGTTGACCCCTCTGCTCCACTTGATGAGTCCGCCCCAGCCGAGCCAGCGGCAGCGAACACACCTGTTGAGCCGGCGGCCAGCCCGGTTGCTGAGACCGAGGTGGCTCCGACTACAGGGCCACTACCGCCACTCGACCGAGAGGTGGCTGTTGAAACTGAGGCCCCAGCCCCCGAGGCACCGTACGTCGTGGAAGCGGGGGACGGAACCCCCGAGCCGGTCCCCGATGTTGTAGGGGAAGGCGGCGCCGAGGCCAGGACCCCGTCGCCATCGTGGTTATCGTCATCGCCATCGTCGCCGTTGCCGCCGCCACCGGAGATCCCGCATTTGCCTCGGATCGAAGCTCCCCCACGTGTGATGCCCCGGACCTTCACGTGGACCACTCGCGACAGCACTATGAAAAGCTTCAGGCTCGATGAAGTCGTCGCAAGGAGAGAGCGCGAGAGCCTGCTTCGTGCCGCCATCAACGGGTCCCAAGGGGTCACGGTATGATTCTTGTAGTGAAGCTCCAGCAATCTTCTTGTCTTGATTTGACTCTGTGTCGTCGGTTTGTTCCTTGTCCCGAGCAGAAGCTCGTCGACCGCAACGAGGCGATGACAGAGATCCTGGTCGAGATGGCTCCCCACCGTCGCGGAATTACAACAGCTTCGGGCATTGAAGGCCGAGATGGAGGCGGACACACGAGGAGGGAGGCCTGGCTGAAGAGCGGCGCCGATCAGCTCAGGGCTGAGACATGGGCCCTAGCCGAGAAGATCAGAGGTAAAATCCTCGAGCATATCTCCCCGACTGGACCGTTGGTGTAATCATCCAGCTACGTCGATCCGACCGCTTGGTGGTGTCATGACTGCGTGATTGAGCCCTTGGCTAATCTATGGTGCAGACCTCGAAGCGGAGAGGGAGTCGCAGCTGAAGGAGGCCGAAGAAGCCAAGGCCGAGCTTGAAAGGGTCAAGGCCTACCTGACAAAGGCCAACACCGAGCTTGACAGGGAGAAGTCCGAGTTGGAGAAGGCTGTCATCAAGCTTGGTAAGGAGAAGGCCGAACTGGAGAAGACCGTGGCCGGGTGGGAGGCCGACTACGAAAGTAAGTCCTCAACCCGACCGTGATCTCAGCCAATACATTAGTCACCCTGTGTGTAGCCGAATCTGACAAGCTTACTGAGATGGGCCGATCTGGGCAGCATGAGAGCCAACGTCCAGGCCCAGTACCGGTTCTACACAGAGGAGGTAAGGTCAATCAGGGAGTCACGGGAGGCCCTCGTCGGGTCCGTGAAAGGGCTCCTTGACCTTGTGGATCCCCGCCCAGTGGGGACCAGCTGTAGCAGAATTCCTCAAATAATGGGGCGTCTCGAGGACGCGCCGAGTGCCCTGAAAAGGTACTCAGACGAGCGGGTTGCCGCCGGCGTGGCCCAGACCCTAGCAATGACCAAGTCCATCTACCCGAGGGCGGACATTGAGGCCATCGGGGAGGGATTTTCCGAGGAGACGACGCCCGAGGAAGCGCTGGAGCTTGATCTCACAGGCGAAGCCGACTGCTGAAGGCGATTACCCGAGACCTGGGTCTGTAAAGGCAATACATTTTGTAGTCGGTGTATACATGATGCTTTCATATACGATCATGTGTGAATATATGTGTCGTGCCGCCAAACTTATTATTCGGTTGTCATTAGCTTTACCCGACCATGTAGCATGCACCGAGCTAGTTCGATAGAACTTGATAAAAATCGTTCGGAGGAAAGATGCTATACTCGGGCGAACGCATCAGTCGTGGCAAGGCTTCATAACCGAGGTGAGATAAGCTTGTATGTTATTGACAGAAACATATATACATGCAGCCCCCCGACTCACTACTCGATTGGAACAGAGCGGCATAGTGAGTCAGGAAAAACTGTACACATGGAAAAGTAAAACTCAGGTATAGAAAGGACGTAGCTATTCTATATTCCATGAGTTGGTGATGAGGACGCCGTCTTTGGTCTTCAGTCGGTAGGCGCCTGGCCGCGTGACCTTCGGCTATAATGAACGGCCCTTCCAGATGGGGATGTTTGTAATGCCTGTCCTTGGTGGTTTGTATCTTCCTTAGAACGAGATCCCCGACCAACAAGGCGCAGCCACGGACATTGCGATTGTAGGGTAGCGACGCAGGCCTTGAAGATACCTTGCCGACTGGATTGTTGCGGCGTCTCTTGCTTCTTCCAGCTGATCTAATTCGATCAGCCGGTGCTATTGGAATCGTCTTCGGAGTAAGCCGGACTCGCGGAGAGCGAACTGTATCTCAGTCGGTAGCATGGCCTCAGTACCGTTTAGACCAGGAAGAAAGGGATTGCCCTGTTGCTTCCGACTAATCGTGGTTCTGAGAGACAGAGGAACGGATGGTAGTTCTTTGTACCCACCGAACCCGCATATGGTTGTAGTCGGTCGTATATCCTGCCTTGATGCCTTGTTATTAGACCATTTCCGTTGGCTCTCTCATACCTGCCGTTTTGCTCCGGTTGCCCACAGACTGCATAGCAGATCTTTGATGCCGAAGTCTCGCCATTGACAATCTTTGGAAAGTCTGCCTGCGAACTGAGTGCGTGTTCGGTATTGATGCGGTTAGCGACCCAAAGCCTGGTTTATAGTATACTCAGAG
>RYFJ01000224.1:600000-884339 GCA_003991445.1 Oryza meyeriana var. granulata | reverse complement strand
AATGGCCTGCGATCACTGCCTGCTAACACTAACAACTCTAACCATGTCCAGTCCAAGTCAAAAGGCACAGGTAGTCAGCCTTTATCAGTCAAGAGATATATTTGCATGACAACCTAGTATACCGCCATTCTCTAATGATCGTATGATAAACATCAAACTATAAACTCTAGAGCTTGAACATTATTAAAATTATGAATATAAATTAGTAGTATTGTGCGAACAGTTATGTGTATAAATTCCAAGTAAGTGATGTACCGTTAATTTCTATGGCTTGAGATCTGTTTCAGCCCACAGTTTATTCATTCAGTTTAATTTAGCTCAAATGCAATTTATGCTCCTTTGCACTTTTCAATTCCTTCTGCATACTGTGCTCAAAAGCTCTTGCTTTGCTGAATACTAGGGAGACTTTAGGAATGTTAGTCCCTTCATACTTGACATATATTCAAGAATACCTGAAATTGACTCAGGACTACTATCCATGAGCAGGACGACCACATAAATGCCTTCTAAACAGGATTGAACTATTATATTTATGCCCAGTTTGCTTAGTTTGGGCGGTGTGTCTTCTGCACATTTCTATTTCTCATTGCTTATTGTGCGCCCTGATCTTATTATCCTGCGAAATGCATTTTAGCAACTAACCGCAGCCCCCACCAGAAACTTCGCTTATTTGATGGCCATTGCAGGAGGCAGAATCCGTGCCCATCATCTATTCTTCGCCATGAGTATAGATGAAGAATGAGAATATCAAGCTATTGATGGCCCTTGCAAAGGCATCGCTAGTCAGACATTCTCAACGGGTACAGTTGCTGCCACTAATGCAGTTGAACTTCTGGTCTTGCTCTATGTTCAATTAGCCAGCCTACCTTGATGTTAAACGTTGCCTAAAGAATTATCTGTATGCGACATAATCACTCTGAATTAGTATTACTTGTTTGCCCATGGCCGTGTAGATAGATCATGAAAACAGCATGTCTACGTTTGCGGAATAGAGGCAAAACGAAAGATTAAACTTGTCAACCATGTGCTTCCTGCGACCATTTTCATGTTCGAAATATTGCGAAAGTGTTTCAGCGCCAGCTTCTTTGATCATGAGATTGTACTCTTAAAGTGTCCAAGAAGGAATCTGAACTAATCTAATGGGCCTATGTGCATAACTTTTGCCGAAGCCAGCTTCAATGCCATTTGATTTTTTTAATCTTTTTGGCTATACATCTTAACCCCATGCTTCTTTTTAACATGCAACTGATTTAACTCTAAAAGGTTTTAGTGCTATACCTACATTAAATAGATAATATAGAACTATTTCTGGCTGTGCCCATTGAAAGGTGGCATACAAGTAGCCAGCCCAAAATAGAAGATCTTAATAAACTCTTATTGGATAGAGGGCGTGATGTAATTCTTACTGTAACTGTGCGGCTTTTTCGCCACCTAATCATTTTTGTTCTGTTAGTCTTACACATCTGTATGCCCGGCTTTTGAAACACTAGACATTTCAAAGCGTCTGGGGCGCTCCTTGGATACTTAACCAATGAAATGAGCAATGATCTCTCCAGTAGTTTATGGTGTTTTGCTCAGACTTATGGATCAACTGACTGCTGGTCCCGTTCCAGTGTTAAGTTGTCTCGTCAATTTTTATAAGCCTGGTAGCCGAATCTTGCTAGCTTGCTTATCTCTTTGGAGCAGATCTGCAGCAACAATTTATCTATGATGCGATGGTTACTGAGTTTTTTTTTTACCTGCTTGGCAGGCGTGTCTGCGTGACTATACATGAAGAGGTGCGCAAACTCGATAACCATAGGCGTAACGAATGTAATTTCTATAATCCTTTTAACCTTCGCTTCCTTGAAAAATCATGCTGTCTAGAATTTAACCCACGCTGATTTCAGGCGCGCAATGATGGATTCTGTCAGGGACGTTTTCTCTCGGGAACAGTGCGACAAGTTAAGATGGCTAACGCACTCATCACATAGATACTCCTTTGCTGTCTACCATTATTGTCACTATATTCTCTTGCGAGACCATTCATGTCTACCATTATACGAAGCTCTGATTGAGACCAAATCAATGAGAGGATGGGACCCTCTGATAGGATCGTTCGTCGTGGTTTTTCTGCGCCCTGAATACTACCTTGACCAGGCAAGAAAGGATCCATCACTTGGTCTACGGTTCTGCAAGCCTATGGCTCGACTGGATTACTCCCAAGAACGTGCCTGGAAATGCTTCTGTGTCATTTACGTGACGTCGTATTCTACCGCTCCAAATATCCTCGGTCATAATGCAACAATATGCATTTGACCGAATGCTTGCTAACTCTGCACTGTGTATGGATTACAACGTGTTCGTCGTATGCTCTGTTGCTGTAATCACCTTACAGAAAAATGTTGCCTGTTGTGTGCTGTAACTTCTGTTCCACATGCTGTCATGGTTTTTTTTTTTTTATGAAAGGGGGAGGCCCCCCTATTTTAATCCACTAATGGCAAACAGAACAGAGGTTTAGCTTGCTGTCATGGTATCTGTATTATAACTTCATAAGAGATGTACTTGGAATCGTTACTGCTAATATAAGATGATGTATTATATATGTGCTTAATTTGGTATACTACTTTGTAGGCTTGTTTAGCAGAGCTTGGTTTTGGGCAGTTGTGAAGTCGACAGCTGTCATGGAACAAATCCAAATCGAAGGAATAACGCGGCTGCACCGTAAGCCATTTGTGTTGTATATTTTTAAGTTAACGACTGCTAGTCAGCGACTGGTTAATCACACAGATCACAACTAACACAATTATCAATGATGCAATTATTGACGGAAGATGCCTTAATCGTGCGGCGCAAGCTTAGCAGCACCAAACACCTGTATTATCATAGATAATTACGCTCAACCGATCTTAATCACATGTACCCCAAATACAATACTCATGGCCTCCTATTTCTATACCGTCTTGCTCGAACTAGCATATACTAACAATCAAGACGGTTTCTGATCATGCAACCTAATTATAATCTGAAGTCTGATTGCCCCTGTATATAACCCTTGTAGCTATTCCAGGCTTTTTTTATATAGTAGATTTGTTATGTCGACCTTGCCTCCTAGATCCGTATGTAAAACTAACTCAAAAATAATGATAATTAAGTGTCTATTTAGGATACTTAATAAATTATATATATATATATATATATATATTCGTATACTTATATATATATATATATAAGAGAGAGAGAGAGAGAGAGATTGCGTTACTGTGCTTTATAAAGCACCAGTTCCATTCGTACGGTATACTCCTGTCCGTTGGATGGATTGCTATCCGCGGTCAGATATGGATGGACGGAGCGCTCTCTTCAGACGTAACGGCGCACTCACCTAACTCGCGATCACTCACTAACTCACCTCACCTAACTTGCGGCACTCTCTTCCGCCTTGCTAATGCCTCTCTCAGCCCAGCCGTCGCGCCTCCAGCCCTGCTCGCCTAGCGCCATCGTCATCCTCATCGCCGTGCCCGTCGCTGAAGTCCCCAGCCGGCATTGGTCGCCTTCGCCTGCCGTCGGTGAGCACCCTACCGCGCCGCCCTCTCCTTTCTTCCTCCCCGGTGCCCCGATGTTTTTCTCCCATCTACCGTGCGCCGTCGCCGCCGTGTTGTACACACCGCCGCTTCGCCTATGTGCTGCTGCCTCCCCTCTGCCTCGGTAAGCCCTAGCCGTCGCCACCTCTGGAAGACGCCGCCGGTGAGCCTCCAAACCACGCCTCCTCCTTAGACCGTCGTCGTCGTCTCCCCTATACCCGAATCGGCGCTCCCTTTCCTCTCTACCAAGCGGCTATCTCCGGAGAGGGAGAAGGATATGGAGGGCGAAGGGCATCGGACGGCGCTACTGCACCAATACCTGGAGGACCAGATGGAGCTCGTCGGCGGCGGAGAAGGGGGACGCCATGGCAGCACAGGGCAAGAAAGCATCAGAGCTTAGCTAAGCTTGCAGATCAAGAGTAATTTAGGATTCCTTTTTTTTTTCTTTTTTATGTCTTGTTGACCTGCTCTGCTTTCTTGGAGGGGGAAAAAATCTTTCCTTTTCTTTGCACTGGTAATTTTTAGTGTCTGTACTGTCTGTAGTGTTTCAACTAATTGTAGTTTAGATCTTACCCAGGAGTACCTTTGGTTTGGTATCTAGATCAAAAGGATTTTACATGTAGCCCTTACAAATTGGTGATAGCAGTTCATGTGTCTATATCTTTACAGAAAAAATTCTAAATGCAATTTATTTAATCATTTTATGCTATATTGAGGGAGGTAAATATAAATGGCATCACGGTCATTAAACTTGTGTCTGAGTTCCATTACATCTATGAAATTTAGAACTCAATATTTATGTAGTTTTCTTATTTGTTGTAACTGTATTGCTCTGGTCATAGACTAATAGCTGAATGAATTACTTTTGCAAGTTTAAGAATCTAAATGCCATGTTGATAATGACTGTGGCACTGTCTTCTGCTGAACAGGTGCTTCCTCCTGCCACATAGGGATGATGAGCTATAGTTGATAATGAGAACCAAATTGGTGCCTAGCCCATCATGCAGCATGTTAGAATCAGCATAATAAACTTGGAAGATGGTTTATGCAAAAATGCTGCTTTGTAAAAGAAAAGACTAAAAAGCAGGAAAATACCAAAAAAGAAGAAAAATAAGAAAAGGGGAAGGAGTTTGGACTTCAGAGCCAGAATTTGATAAACCGCCATGCTGATACTTGAGG
This sequence comes from Oryza meyeriana var. granulata, assembly GCA_003991445.1. NCBI lineage: Eukaryota > Viridiplantae > Streptophyta > Magnoliopsida > Poales > Poaceae > Oryza > Oryza meyeriana. Next base: position 879,600 of record RYFJ01000224.1, on the reverse strand, counting down.
TGGTTGTATTCGAGATCAATGAATTGTCGTCATATTGAGCAAGCAGTTTTCTTTAGTAGATGGATAGACTTGCTGAGAGTGGCGGCGTGGAGATCGTGTGCGCGATTCATGGGAGTGAGGGGGCGTGGACGCCGGGAAACTCGGGGAGGTGGGTCGGACTCGATCCGTGCCCGTTTGAACCGAGTGCGAGCGCGGGAGGAGGCGGGAGGCGGCGCCGGATCGGACGGCTCCGGGTATTTTCCCCTCCGCCCGATTCGGACGGAGGAGGAAGACTGATGCGAGGTTCGGTTCCGATCTTTCGATGGAGAAGGTAATCACGATTGGTGGGAGAAACCGACGTTCACGGCCCGACTACAACTATCCACGATGTTGCGCCTTAGCGACCGATACACCGATTCCAGAAGGTGAACGCGATGTTGTGGAGCGCGATCAACCGGCCACGAGGGCTCTCGTCCTGCAAGCAATTGTAGAACAAGCAAGAGCGAGTTGAACAAGCACTGAATTGCTAAATCAAATATGAAATTTCAATCTGAAAATACAAGAGGTGGGGTTCCAATAACAAGAAGACGGGCGATCTAGTCGACACGCGCGCTTCAAGCGAAGTAGCAGAGGCTAAAACTTCAATCTATCAAAACCCAATCTGTTGTGGCGGCTCTAGAGACATATAAATAGATGGGAGGACGACCAAGGGTGTGTTGGGGTCGTTCTCCAACCCTAGGACGCGCCCATAAAGGGCTCAACTTGATACACGGCCCACGGGCCAAAATAAGGTGGTGCAGCACCGTAGACAGAAAAAGGTCTCGGTGGTATTTTGATGTTTCTGGACGATTCTGATAAGATATGGATGTGAGGCCAGATCCATTGGAAAATAGACTTTATAAGCTTTCCATGAAGTACTTGAACGTCCAAAACGGAGTCTGTATGAAGTCGTGGCGGCCGTTAGAAGTTGGTGCTGTCCTGCAGTCCGAATCCAACCGGCGCGACTCCCTCTCCTGGATGGTATTCTCCTTGTTCTCCTTGGTTTCTAAGCAACACAAGAGTACACGGGTTTCCATGGTCTAAAGAAACCGAACATGAACTTAAGAGTGAACTTACTTGATGTTTTAATTGACATGCACGGGCGCGAGTCATAGGACCTTGTGTAGGTGTAGATGTAGGTGAGGATGTATCTATGGTATTGATGTCCTCATCATCCCCCGTTCTTGCATTTGAGTCGTCCTCGACTCTAGTTCATCTTCTTCTCCCAAATATGGTGTCAAATCTGCAACATTAAATGTGGGACTAACCCCAAAATCTGCAGGCAGATCAAGCTTATATGCATTCTCATTAATCTTGGACAACAGTTTAAAAGGTCTATCAGCTCTAGGCATCAACTTAGACTTTCTTAGCTCTGGAAATCTATCCCTTCTTAAATGTAACCAAACGAAATCTCCAGGTTCAAAAGATAATTGTTTTCTACCTTTGTCACCAGCAATCTTATATTTAGCATTCATGCGCTCTATGTTTGCTTTAGTTGTTTCATGCAGTTTTAGCATCAAATCAGCACGTTGCTTAGCATCAAAATTTATCTTTTCAGAAGTTGGCAAAGGCATTAAATCAATAGGAGCACGTGGGATGAAACCATAAACAATCTCAAAAGGAAACATCTTTGTGGTAGAATGCAAAGAACGATTATAAGCAAACTCAATATGAGGTAAACATTCTTCCCACATTTTAATATTCTGTTTCAAAACAGCCCTTAACATAGTGGATAAAGTTCGATTCACAACTTCAGTTTGACCGTCAGTTTAGGGATGACAAGTAGTAGAAAATAAAAGCTTAGTCCCCAACTTATGCCATAACGTTCTCCAAAAATGACTAAGAAATTTAGTATCACGATCAGAAACAATGGTACTAGGCACACCATGCAAACGAACAATCTCTCTAAAGAACAAATCAGCAATATGAGTAGCATCATCAGATTTGTGACATGGAATAAAATGTGCCATTTTAGAAAATCTATCCACAACAACAAAAATGCTATCATGCCCCCTCCTAGTCCTAGGCAAACCCAACACAAAATCCATAGAAATATCTTCCCAAGGAACACTAGGAACAGGTAAAGGCATATACAAACCATGTGGATTTAATCGTGACTTAGCCTTTTGACATGTAGTGCAGCGAGAAACAAACCTCTCCACATCTCGTCTCATCTTTGGCCAAAAGAAATGAGCTGCAAGAATATCCTCCGTCTTCTTTACTCCAAAATGCCCCATCAGCCCTCTTCCATGTGCTTCATGTAACAGCAACAGACGAATAGAGCTAGCTGGAATGCATAGATTGTTAGCTCTAAATACAAATCCATCACTGAGGACGAATTTGTTCCATGACTTTCTATCTTTACAATGTTGCAACACATCTTTAAAATCAGCATCATGCACATATTGATCTTTAATTGTTTCTAATCCAAAGATTTTATAATCAAGTTGTGTCAACAAAGCATACCGTCTAGACAAAGCATCAGCAATGACATTCTCTTTCCCCTTTTTGTGTTTGATAACATAAGAAAAAGACTCAATGAATTCAACCCACTTGGCATGCCTACGATTCAATTTGGCTTGACTACGAATATGTTTCAATGATTCATGATCAGAATGTATAACAAACTCTTTGGGCCACAAGTAATGTTGCCATGTTTCTAAGCTACGCACAAGAGCATACAATTCCTTATCATAAGTAGAATAATTCAGCAAAGGCCCACTCAATTTCTCACTAAAATATGCAACAGGTTTTCCTTCTTGTAGCAAAACACCACCCAAACCAATTCCACTAGCATCACATTCAAGCTCAAAAGTCTTATTAAATCAGGAAGCTGAAGTAGGGGTGCATTTTGTCAACTTACTTTTCAGCATATTGAAGGCGTTCTGCTGTGCCTCCGCCCAAGTAAAAGGTACTCCCTTCTTTGTAAGCTCATTTAATGGCGCAGCAATGGCCGCTGAAATCCCTTCACAAAAGCGACGCATAAATTCCAGCAAGCCCTAAGAAACTCTCCGCACTGCGTAACAGACTTTGGAATAGGCCATCCTTGTATTGCTTCAACCTGGGATTGATCAACTTCAATTCCCTGCGGTGTGACAACATAACCAAGAAAAGAAACTCGATCGGTGCAAAAGGTGCACTTTCTCAAGTTACCAAATAAACGTGCATCACGGAGAGCATTAAAAATAGCACGTAAATGATTAAGATGATCATTCATAGACTTGCTGTAAATCAATATATCATCAAAATATACCACCACAAATTTTCCCAATAAAAGAACGCAAAACCTCATTCTGGTTTTTTTTCTTAATTTTTTTTTTTTTTTTTTTTTATAATTAACCGTATAAAAGTGCTAGGTGCATTAGTTAAACCAAAAGGCATGACTAACCACTCATATAAACCAAACTTAGTTTTGAAAGCAGTATTTTCCATTCATCTCCCAATTTCATGCGAATGCTGGTGGAACCACTACGCAAATCAACTTTTTGAAAACAGTACAGCACCACTCAATTCATCAAGCATATCATCTAATCGTGGAATAGTCATCTCTCGGTGACGATATCGAATGGTGATGTTGTTTAATAGCTCTACAATCAACCACACATGCGCCCCCCAGGTTCCATTTTTCTTAGGCACTAAGATAATCGGCACAACAAGGAATTCACTAAGAGACTCACGCACATAACCTTTGTCGAGTACGTCCTTTTCTTTTTCCTATTGTTCCTCCTCGTCCTCCCCATGCACTTGGCGTTGAATCTCCTTAGTTTCTCCGGATTAGTTCTGTATGGCGCACGATTGGGCAAGGAAGCACCAGGAATGAGATCAATCTTGATGCTGCAATCCCTCGAACAGGTGGCAGCCCTGAGAGGAATCTCACTTGGAAAATACATCGGAATACTCCTACAAAAGGTTAGTAACAGTAGAGGGCAAAGAATGCTGCATATCGGAAAGTGAACTCAAAGCATCTTTCAACATATACCAATGCATAGACATCAGAAGTAGAGCAATTACTTCATTAATATCAGCTTTAGTAAGCCCAAGCAAACATTTTCCTTTCAAACGCATTTTTCATTGGTTTTAGCGGAACGGGTTTGGTATTTTCATGATTCTCACTTTTTATTTTTTGATGCTTTAGCTACATCATCACGCACAATCGCCTTTCAGGAGACATAGGGTGCAACACAATTTTTCTTATCATGGTGTAAAAAATGAATATTGTATTTGATTCCAATCTTTTTCTTTTTTTCCTACCATGCATGCATAGAATCTCTATCAAATTACCATGGTATTCTACCTAACAGAATATGACAAGCTTGCATAGGCACAACATCACACTCAACAACATCATGATATGATCCAATAGCAAAATTAATGCGCACCAACTTGGTTACCTTTGCTTCTCTTTCCTTACCGCTATTGTTGAGCCATTGTATGTGGTACGGGTTGAGGGTTTTTTTTTTTTCTCTTGTGGTTTGGTGCTAAGGGCCAGCTTCTCTACCATATCGATACTGGCTTAAGTTGTTGCAGCTGCCTTCCATCAATAATCATGCGGCATGAATGATCTTGATGACACACTTGGTTTGAAAACAATATGTGCCACTGTTTTGCCTCCACTTTCTCCATCTGTGCACTAAGCACACTGTCTGCACAATAAGGCTTGCATAGTGATTCCTCCGTCCTCCTCTCATCTATATAGAGGACCAATATGCACTTCAGAAGGATCTTCATTTACCTGCATAGTCAGCTGCACGCACAACATTTGTATCTTCATCGATATCACTAGCGGAGTTAATACTCACCATCCTCTTTAATTACCAAGCACGCTTGCTTTTGGACAGTCACCGCTGCACATGTCCATACCCTTTACATCGATGACACTGAATATCCCTAGTTCTCCCTGTAGATGGCAACAAACGCGGTACTCTCGGCAGGGATGAACCACACCTTTGTCGACGTGGGTGTGCGACTCACTGAGTTAGTTGGAGTAGTGCGTGGCTTGGTGTTGGATGTGTTGGATATCCGATGGCGTGGGACGGCTCGTGAGGAGGAAGACGGTGGTGGAGGACGCCGATTCGAGGTAGGGTCGTGGATGGCTGCCATGAATTAGCTTTTCCTGCAGAAACATTAGTCCTGGAATTCGCGCGTCGTCCCTTTGCACTTCACGTTCAGCTTTACAAGCAAAGATGAAACAACGGGTTATGTTATTGTACTCTTTATATTCCAAGAATATCCGAATTTCCCGATTTAGCCCCCCTAAAAACCTAGCCATCCTGCCTCTCCTCATCCTCCTCTCTATCTCAACAACGCAACATACCATTTGCAACTCCTGATAATATTCTTTCTACACTTTTAGTTCTCTCCCTGTCTCAATTTGTTGCAACTTAATTAACAGATTCTCGGGCATAGTAGAAGGAACGAATCTAGCCCGCTTTATTTCATGACCCGTTTCAAAGCATTCCAAGTTTGTGGTTTATTATGTTATCAGGATTTTTCTTACTAAATTCTATCCACCAGACATAAGCTAAAAATCAGTGAACTCACTAGTAGCCAAATATTTATAACCAGCCCTAACTCCTTTTTATCCTCAGGAAACTCATGACAACAAACTTTTGATTATACAGCTGTCGGAGGATGAAACCTCGACGGCGGGAAGTCGGGAGACCCCCCTTTGAGATTCGGCCAGGGGAGTAGTTCTCAGGAGAAGCCGGCGTCTGGGTGCAGAAGAAAGATAGGCGAAGAAGACGATGAACAGCACACTCAGAGGAGACACGAGGATTTATACAGGTTCGGGCCGCTCGGAAGCGTAATACTTTCCCTACTCCTGTGTGTATGCCTATCTGTGGTGGACGAATGTTAGTACGGTAGTTACAAGGTAAGCTAGCGCACACCCGGAGCCGGAGAAAGGAACAGGGGCTAGAGAAGGAGCACGGGAGCAGAAGACAGGGAAAGCTCTGTTCCGGTGTTTTGCCGTTCTCTCCCCTCGTAGCGGTTGGCTTGGGTCCTCCTTTATAAAATCAGGGACGTCCACGTTTCAGTGCCAGTGCATGGGAGAGCTAGGTATGATTTGTCTTGTCAAAGTCTTGTCGCACGTCTCTGCCTGTTTGCCGTCTGCCTGCGTCCACGCCGGGTAGGTCGGCTGCGGAGGACGGCGGAGCGTGGAGACGTGACGGCGTACGCCTCCAAGTCAAGGGTCTCTGACTCTTTCTTGACTTCAGCGCACACTCTTCCTTCAGAAGTCAAAAGGTTTTTTCTGACAGCAGTCGGGGTGCTCCACGGGGGGCCATTGGGAGACGCCCACACGTGGCAGAGTAGTTGGTCCAGAGCCTGCCGGGGACCGACATGTGGGCCCCGGGCAGACAGTGAATTGTGCCCGGAGGCAAGGCTCGGGCCCGAGGCCCAAGAGGACCCGGGGCACGAGCTGATATATACGATTCTTGTTTTTGCTTTTTGGTTTTTTTTGACCCGGGGGCGTGCTTTCCCTTGATTTTTTGGGGCCGATGGGATAGTGCCCCGGGCACGAGCCCGGGGCCGTCGGCTGTCGCGCCCCAGGCACGAGCCCGGGGCCGGTGGAAGGGTGCCCCCCGGGGATCCACTGGTGGCCGAGACCCACGCGTCCCCAGGGCATGTGGGATCCCCCTGTCCTATCTTCGCCGACAGTGGCCCCTGGCCCTGTTGCTCGCTGGGGTCTGCCCCGGCCAGTTGACGGGCCACATCTTGAAGAAAGGAGGGGACGCTGGGTCCTGCCTGGTTCGTCATGCACTGACGTAGCTTGACGATTTTTGTTGATTTTAGATGCGATATCGTACCCCGGGACCCGCTGGAATCATGGGAACGAAGTGTTGAGGAAGGCCGTTTATCTTTATTTCTTTGGCGGCAGCGGTCGCTGATGGCGAGGCGGCAGCTTGCGCCCGTTACTGTCGCCACCGAGTTTCTTCGTGGTTGACCGTTTCGCTGGTCGGAGGCCGTTTTATATACTCGGCAGCAATGAGCGGCGCGTTCGTCCATTTGGAGGCTGCCACCTAATCCGCCGCCGATGAGTTCTCCGCGCCTGGCCCGAGATGGAGGCGCTGGGAGAAGGAAACACTCTCCCGGGAAGAACGCGTCCGGGCCCCAGAGGCTGGGCTCGCGTCCGGGGGTGTGAGTTCGGCTCTTTTCCGCTTAGTGCGCGAGGGAGTCTTAAAAAAAAATATCGCGGTTGTTCGCGAGAAAGTCGGCGGTGGTTCGCAAGTGTTCGCGGCAGATCGCGAGGACATCGCGGCGGTTCGCGAGGAAGTCTCGGGAGGCCGTGGTCGAGCCCGCTGCCCCGGAGGCAGGGTCTTCGACCGCGGCGACCATCTCGTAGAGCTGATGCCTGACGAGGAGGTTGAGGAAGACGCCGGTTTCCTTCTGACGCTATGCGCGGGCGCCTTCGGGGTCCGGGGCCCTCCATGCCCGCCCCGGGCGCGCCTTCTTCTGTCGTCGTCTGGTTGGTCCGGTCCGAAGGAGGCCAGCGACCTCTCCCCGTGCGACGGCGTTTCCGGGCCTCGCTCGTGCATTGCGCCCGGTTTCGCCTGTCTTGTACGAAGAGAGATGTTTTGCATATGTATATGGTCATGTTTTATACTTTTCCGTACCTTGGTTTTTATTGTGTTGTTCGGAGGTCGCTTGTACTCGGGGTTTCCCGTGTCTGGGGACGTCGAGTATCGGGCGCCGTCCGACATCGAGGGCCAGCAACTGCGAACAGCCGTATTTTGGTGGGTGGTGAGACCCCTGTCCGGGCCCCGGCGCAGCCGCTTGCCCCGGGAATTCGGGCTCCTGCCATCTTCCGGGTCCCCGGGGGCCCTTTCGTGCCCCCGGGAACCTAGGCTGACCAGGCAAATAGAGGAAGAATACAAGTTGAGTGGTATGTAAAGTTGGATTAGGTTATCGTATTGTCTGGGTCTATTGCGAAGGGCGGCATGGACTTCGCGAGCACCATCCCGGGACCGGGGGTGTTGTTCTCCCTCTTATTATGGGTAGGGAGCGCCGAGCATCGGGCCGATCCGCTGTGAATCGCCGTCGCGCCCAGGTCCCCGGGGGCCCGGGGCCTGGCACCAAAGTGCGCGGGGCTCTATCTTCCTTTTTTCGCATGTACTTGTGTTTTTTTCGAGCGCGAGACTTGCGGAATTGGTTGAGGCTCCGGTCCCTTCCGTCTTTCCGGATTCGGGGGTTCCCTTCGTGCCCCCCAGGCCCCGTTGGCCTAGGGAGCACAGCGATGCCCGCGACGACAGGCTTCTACATGATGAACCGTGAGAGCGACTTGCTCGGTGTTCCCTTGTCCATTCCATGTTACGAGCCGTTGCGTCTACCACCTCTTAGGGGCCTCTTCGCGGTCGCGACCGAGCGGAGGAAAGGATTGCGCATAAGGAATCTACCCCCTAGCAGCGGAAAAAACCGAGCCCGAAGCCAACCAGAGCGGGGCCACCGCAAGCCGCTATCTGGGCTTAGACGATGTCCGGGGTATTTTTAGCAGATGGGATACGGTTTATTAGCTCGCTGGTAAAACAGATGCTTAGGCGCAATACCCAGCCACCGATGGGCGTGACCGATTATGCCCCCGGGGGAGATCGCCACGATCTTTTTTTTGGGGGGATGTTTGCGACACAAAGAAAGGATAAGGGCACGAGCCCGGAAACAATAATAAAAGCATTACTATGGAAAGCGAAATGCACATCGGCCTCGATCGTGCCTGAGGTTTTAGAGGCACTTACAGGATGTGTTTTCATGGTAGTATTTGTGATGATGCTTTCCAGGCTTACCGAGCTTCCGGTTGGATCTTCTTTAAGTTCCGATTCGCCAGGAGGGGCCTTCCCACGGGGGGAAGATTTCATTTTCGTGTTTCCGACCCGTAAGAAGATACGGCGGAGGTTCGAACCCCAAACCTGAAGTGATCGGGCCCGAACCTGACGCCAAAGATAGCGCTTTGAGGCTTCTTGCTCCGGTAACGAGCGACGCGGAACGGAGCGCGCTATTTTCACCTTCGTTCCTCGAGAAGTCGAGGTTGTCGAGATGCATATTGTCGTGGTTGATGTCTGTCGATGTAGCGCTGTAGCCCCGAGAGCCGAGGAAGGTTGTTCTGGCGACAGAACGGCCTCGGTCGGTACACCAGGAAGAAACAGGGTCTCCCCGGGCGCCCAGCTTGGTGTGGTACGAATCTCCCCCAGGGTGGCCGGGGAAAGGTCTACTCTACACATAGTGAACCGTGAGAGCGCCTGGTTCGTTCCCTTGTCCATCCCATGCTGGTGAACGCAAACACATGGAAAACGACGAAAGGAACGAGACCGGGGAGGATATTAAAAACATTGCTTATGTAAAGTGTATATACATGGGGCCCAGGCTAGCGCTGAGTTTCCGGAGAATTCCAGCGCTGGCCCGGGTTTTACCCAACTTACAGGGCGTTTATACAGACGGATTTGTGGAGATATTTGTTTGCCTGGGGATGGAGCTCGGACTCGCTTCCCTCGCAAGCCCGAGTCCGGCATGTGCTCGGGACCCGGGGACTCTCCTTCTCTTCTTTCTTTCTTTTTCTTTTTTTTTTTCTTTTTTTTTTCTTTTTTCTATTCTTTGCCTTTTTTTTTTTCCGGCCCTAGCGCTGAGGATACGTAAGTGGGTGTCCGGGACCCGGGGGCCCCGGACTGAAATACGGTTTTGATATAAGCCGGGTTCCGGGGGCCCGGGCTTGAATATGGGATGTGAGACGACCTTCCGGACGCATTCTCGCCGGGGCGGTGCTGTCCGGGCTTCGCGCCCTATTCCGGGTGTCGCGTTCCTAGGCCTGCACTCGCCTTGGCGATGCCAGCCCTGGTTCGGTCCTCGTGTCGGACCCGGGGCACGGGTTCGGGAATCCGTGCCTCGGCTCAAATATGTGCCCGGGACCCAGGGAGCCCCGGACTGAAAATGTGACTTGATATGTATTGTTGCCATGTGCCCGGCACGGGGGCCTGGGTAAGGACATGACCGCGTCGGGACGACTTCCCCGGACCCGCCCTTGCCGAGGCGATGCTGTCCGGATACTCGCGCCTATGTTGGTCATTCCGGGTGCCACGTTCCTAGGCGCGCACTCGCCTTGGCGATTGCCGCCCCGAGGGGGGTCGGGCTCCTCAGAGTCGTGCCCGGGAGGTAAGTCCTCAGGCCGTACGTTTGCCGGCGAGGGGCGCTCTGCGACGCGCGCCGCGATTGCTGCCTGTGGAATATGATTGGTGCGTGCCCAACTGTCAACTCTCGCGTGTCATGACCTGAGGCCATGGCCGCGCAGGAGCTTATTGAGGCACGAGCCCCCCGCTACCGAGGGCAGCGAGGATGCTTTTCTGGTTCTGGAATTTTTTCTTTTATTTTTTCTTTATATTTTTTTTTTTCCCTGCCAGGGGCCGTGCTCGGGCTCGGCTTCCCTTGCGAGGGTGCGAGCTCTTGACACCGGGAGAAGATCCTCAACCGGGAGCGGCCTGCTCGAACCTGCGCTCGACATGGCGGCGTGGTCCGGACTATCACACCGGGGCCCGGAGGCCCCGGGCTGAGTCGGGACGAACCGCCCGGACTTGCCATCGCGTTCGATGGAGTCCAGGCAGCCGTACCCTATGTGTGTCCGGGCCCGGAGGCCCCGGACTGAGTCAGGACGAACCGCCCGGACTCGCCATCGCGTCCGATGGAGTCCGGGTAGTTGTACCCTATGCGCGTCCGGGCTCGGAGGCCCCGGACTGAGTCGGTTTCCTCTAATAAAAGGAGGAGAGCAGAGATTTTAAACCAAAAGCCAAACCAAGAACCAGGACCGGTACAGTCGACGCTTCCCGGGAGCCAAGCTCCGACCGGGGCTAGATGCGCACCTGGGAGCCAAGGGTTTTCGACCGGGCTCGGCCTACTGCCGCTCCTCGAGGCGTTTGGCCAAGCGTTCGACGGCGCGGCACTCCGTCAGGTCGTGCCGGTCCGTCTGGTGGAAAGGCGCACCGTCCCCGGCCGTTTCCGGCGGTGGCGGGCACGTGCGGCCCTTTTGCGCTTACCGCCGCCGTCGTCGTCCTCGTGGGCGATGTCGCCCGGGGGCTGGCGCAGCGGCCAAGGCGGAGCTCTCGGCGGCCGCCTTGGCTTTCTGGCGCTTCCTCCTGTCCCGGCGCGAGGCGGAACGCGAGGACTCGCGGCTCCTGCATGATTGCCGGCGGTGATCAGGCTGGGCCGTACCTACGAGGTCGGCGACTTCACCGAGCCACCGCCTTTCCCGGCCGTTGCCCCGGTGGAAGCCGGGGGGTGGCGCAGGAGAGCCTTTGCCGCCAGGAGGGCTTTCCTGCGGCGTCGCCGCTGGATGTCTTGATGGTGGCGCGCCGTGGAGCGGCGCGCCTGTTCGCGCCTCACGAATGAGGCCGTGGCGGACCCAGCCGGGCACTTACCGGCTCCCTCCTCGGAGGGAGGTGCCGAGGCCGCTCGGCCGGGCCGCCACTGGGTGAAGTCGGCCCGTGCAGCGCGCACCGCGCGCCCCCAGGAAGACGTGGGGGAACGCGGTGAGCTAGCCAGAGGGCTAGCATTGTCCGGCGGGGTGAAGCCGCCGGACTCGTCGTCGGAATCCTGCTGATGATGATGGCCGGTCGCCATGGAGCGCGCCGGTGCTGCCGGCGTCCCACCTGAAAAGGAAACTCTCCCTACCTGGCGCGCCAGCTGTCGGAGGATGAAACCTCGACGGCGGGAAGTCGGGAGACCCCCCTTTGAGATTCGGCCAGGGGAGTAGTTCTCAGGCGAAGCCGGCGTCTGGGTGCAGAAGAAAGATAGGCGAAGAAGACGATGAACAGCACACTCAGAGGAGACACGAGGATTTATACAGGTTCGGGCCGCTCGGAAGCGTAATACCCTACTCCTGTGTGTATGCTATCTGTGGTGGACGAATGTAGTACGGTAGTTACAAGGTAAGCTAGCTCACAGCCGGAGCCGGAGAAGAGGAACGGGGGCTAGAGAAGGAGCACGGGAGCAGAAGACAGGGAAAGCTCTGTCCGGTTTTGCCTCTCCCCCTCGCGGTGGCTTGGGTCCTCCTTTATAAAATCAGGGGAGTCCACAGTGCCAGTGCATGGGAGAGCTAGGTATGATTTGTCTTGTCAAAGTCTTGTCGCACGTCTCTGCCTGTTGCCGTCTGCTGCGTCCACGCCGGGTAGGTCGGCTGCGGAGGACGGCTGGAGCGTGGAGACGTGACGGCGTACGCCTCCAAGTCAAGGGTCTCTGACTCTTCTTGACTTCAGCGCACACTCTTCCTTCAGAAGTCAAAAGGTTTCTGACAGCAGTCGGGTGTCCACGGGGGGCCATTGGGAGACGCCCACACGTGGCAGAGTAGTTGGTCCAGAGCCTGCCGGGGACCGACATGTGGGCCCCGGGCAGACAGTGAATTGTGCCCGGAGGCAAGGCTCGGGCCCGAGGCCCAAGAGGACCCGGGGCCGAGCTGATATATACGATGCCCCGGGGGCGTGCCCGGGGCCGATGGCGATAGTGCCCCGGGCACGAGCCCGGGGCCGTCGGCGGTCGCGCCCCAGGCACGAGCCCGGGGCCGGTGGAAGGGTGCCCCCCGGGGATCCACGTGGCCGAAGACCCACGCGTCCCCAGGGCATGTGGGACCCCCTGTCCTACTTCGCCGACAACAGCTATTTCCCAAGTAATGTAGGCATCAGGGTTATAAGCACCATCAAACGGAGGTATCTTAAATTAATCTTACTAAAAGCATCATTATTATTACGTTCAGCCATACCTTGGCGGTTGCGACGCAACTGTCGACGAAGACGAGCCTCTTGGTCATCGTGTTCTGTATCCGCAGAATACTCATCAAAATTGTCATCATCGTGGTTGCGGTTCAATTGTTGGTCATCCAAACGCCTCATTATGGCAGCAAGATTGGCGTTTAGTGTGGCGACCGACGTCTCCAATGTAGCAAGATTATTGTTGGTGTGAATCTGTGTGGCCTCCAATGCTCCTAGCTTCTCATTAGTCACCTGCAAATCTGCATCAATTCCTTCAGTATAGAGCCTCACCTTTCGTTCAAAATGTTGTATGATACCCCTGGTGCGAGGGGACTGAATGGCCTCGTCATCGCCGGAACCTGACATGGTTGGAGACACAACAAGAAAAGAAAAAAACAAGTGAAGAAAAATAGACTCCCTAACACTACTAGGATGTGGCTACTGCAAGGCTCTCACTCTCAGCCTGTTCACACAAACTCTTACCAATTCTTACCTTGCTCAACAGGAGGGTGACGGCTACCAACAAGTCGGCGACCCTGGAAAAAGTGTATCGGTGCCGTAGCAACAACACCTGTTAAGCTGTAGACGGGTATGTAGAGCTGTAGGATGGTTGAAAGTGTTGCACAAGGAAAAATACTAGTACCACGTTAGTTATAGGTAAGCTGAGTAATCGTTCAAAACCGGTACCGTGCTGGTCCTAGGCTAACAACCGGGCTAGAGACGCGAGCCTGGACACAAATGAATGTCACGAATAAGGACACCGTCAAGACGAACAAGAAACTCTCCTCTTTTTTTTTTTGCTCTGTTTTTTTTTGCTCTGTTTTTTTTTTTGCAGAGAGACCCTCAAAACTTTAACTCTACTCAGAGGATAGCAATCCAAACACTCTCTCTCTCTCTCTCTCTCTGAAGTAGGGCAAACCTCCAAACAATGGAGTTGTTCGCGTGTGTAGCTTATTAACAGACCAGAGGAGTACTATCCGAGTTGTTGCTATTTCTGTATCACAAGGATTAGGACTCGGATCCAACACTCTTCGACAAAAACGTGACTCGGTTACAAGTGATACTTCGGTGACAGAAACGTGACTAGAACCCGAAACTCTAAGGAAATTAAACACTAAGACCAGCAACTCGACACGGCGATGTATCCAAAGACTCAACAAACCCTAACTAAGCAGTAGTAGTAAACAGGCCACAAAAGGGTTATGGGACTGTGGAAACTAATCTACTATTTTTTTTGGCTTTTTTCTGGACTGTAGGTAAATAACAGATGGGATCTAAAATCTCTCACCAAACAACCTTGAGCTCTGATACCACTTGATGCGAGGTTCGGTCCCGATCTTTCGATGGAGAAGGTAATCACGATTGGTGGGAGAAACCGACATTCACGGCCCGACTACAACTATCCACGATGTTGCGCCTTAGCGACCGATACACCGATTCCAGAAGGTGAACGCGATGTTGTGGAGCGCGATCAATTGGCCACGAGGGCTCTCGTCCTGCAAGCAATCGTAGAACAAGCAAGAGCGAGTTGAACAAGCACTGAATTGCTAAATCAAATATGAAGTTTCAATCTGAAAATACAAGAGGTGGGGTTCCAATAACAAGAAGACGGACGATCTAGTCGACACGCGCGTTTCAAGCGAAGTAGCAGAGGCTAAAACTTCAATCTATCAAAACCCAATCTGTTGTGACGGCTCTAGAGACATATAAATAGATGGGAGGACGACCAAGAGTGTGTTGGGGTCATTCTCCAACCCTAGGACGCGCCCATAATGGGCTCAACTTGATACACGGCCCACGGGCCAAAATAAGGTGGTGCAGCACCGTAGACAGAAAAAGGTCTCGATGGTATTTTGATGTTTCTGGACGATTCTGATAAGATATGGATGTGAGGCCAGATCCATTGGAAAATAGACTTTATAAGCTTTCCATGAAGTACTTGAACGTCCAAAACGGAGTCTGTATGAAGTCGTGGCGGCCATTAGAAGTTGGTGCTGTCCTGTAGTCCGAATCCAACCGGCGCGACTCCCTCTCCTGGATGGTATTCTCCTTGTTCTCCTTGGTTTCTAAGCAACACAAGAGTACACGGGTTTCCATGGTCTAAAGAAACCGAACATGAACTTAAGAGTGAACTTACTTGATGTTTTAATTGACGTGCATGGGCGCGAGTCATAGGACCTTGTGTAGGTGTAGATGTAGGTGAGGATGTATCTATGGTGTTGATGTCCTCATCAAAGACATTGCTGACAGGCGGGCCCGGCCTGTCAGCGGGAGGCGCTCGGGCGCGGGCGCGAGCGAGGAGCGCGGGCGCATGGGGAGGGGCGCGGGCGCGGGCGCGCGGGGAGGGAGGCCGGCACAGGAGCGGGCCGCCTGCCCAACAGAAGAAAAAGAGAAAGGAAAAAGGAAAAAGATTTTTCAGGACGATTTAAATTCCAATAAGCTTTTTTGATTTATTAAGAATAGTTCCTATGTTCTGAAAATTCCACTAAAAATTCAGTTAATATATTTTGGCACAGAGAATACAAGAAAAATATTCCCGGCCACGATAATTTATTATCTTGCATTTTACACCTTTAATTATTTTCCTGTTGCTATTTATTCCCAGCCCTTCATTATCTTCTTTCCTCACAGTCAATATAAGAATCATTTTCATCCATCTGTTTGATAGTAAGCAAATTAATTTTTATTAGCACTATTCATTGGGCCAGTTATTAGCACCTAGAAAATTTTCCTCATAGTCAAGTAAAATTGCATCTGTTCAGTTAAACCCTCCCTACCAGAACCAAGTGCAGCAACCAATACTGATACAACCAAAAAAAATTCGCAAAAAAATTAAAAACCCAGAACATCGGATACTTCCTTCACAAACCCAACTGTCGAGAGAGAGGGTGTCATACATCGGGTCCATCTGTCGTACATCGGGAAAACTATCAACAGGTCCACATGGCTGTCTCAGAGGATGGGGATATCGTGGGGCCGGCCTGTCAGGGGCACAGAGAAAAGGTGAGCTCGCCATGGCGCTCAGCCGAGGGGTCGGGCGACGGCCGGCGCGACGGGGCACGGTCATGGCGAGGCAGAGAGGAGACCCGACGTCACGACAACTTCGGTGGCAGGAGTAGCAACTCTGGGGCGGCGCGACGCGGCGAAGACGATGACGATGGTGCCACGGTGCGGCACAGGATGAGGAAGGAGGAGGCGGCTCTGGCGACGAGGATGCCCACCGGCGACAGCTTGCAGGAGCAGTGGCGACGGCGTACTCGGGATGCAGCAGAGGGGTGGCGCACGGTAGAGGAGGGGCGGCGGCGCCTGGATGGCTGGACGGTGATAGGGCGCAGAGCGGGAGCGGCAGCCGGGGATGTCGCGGCCGCCCGGTGCCCTTCGTCCTCCATATCCTTCTCCCTCTCCGGAGACAGCCGCTCAGTAGAGAGGAAAGGGGGCGCCAATTCGGGTGTAGGGGAGACGACGACAACGGTCCAAGGAGGAGGCGTGGTTTGGAGGCTCACCGGCGGCGTCTTCTAGAGGCGGCGACAGCTAGGGCTCACCGAGGCAGAGGGGAGGCAGCAGCACACAGGCGAAGCGGCGGCGTGCAGAACACGGCGGCGACGGTAGATGGGAGAAAAATATCGGGGCACCAGGGAGGAAGAAAGGAGAGGGCGGCGCAGTAGGGTGCTCACCGGCGGCAGGCGAAGGCGACCAATGCCGGCTGGGGACTTCAGCGACGGGCACGGCGATGAGGATGACGACGGCGCTAGGCGAGCAGGAGGCGGCGGCGTGGCTGAGGGGAGGCGCAGGCGGAAGAGAGCGTCGCGAGTTAGGTGAGGAATTAGGTGAGTGCGTCGCGAGTTAGGTGAGTGTGCCGTTACGTCTGAAGAGAGCGCTCCGTCCATCCATATCTGACCGCAGATAACAATCCATCCAACGGAGAGGAGTATGCCGCACGGATGGGACTGTGCTTTATAAAGCATATTAGCCAATCTCTCTCTCTCTCTCTCTCTCTCTCTCTCTATATATATATATATATATATATATATATATATATATATATTAATGGTGATTCATTCAGTTAGATTCTAAGAAGACATACTGCTACCTGATGAGGGAGTGACTTAATTATTTTTAGTCACCAGATGGTCTGGGAATGGGATTATGGGACGCGATGATATTCCAATTAACGCTTGCTACTAACAGAGAATCTATGCGAGATTCCTTAAGTTTATTTATCAACAGACGCGAAGGAAAAAAATGTGGCTCACATCTTGTGATCAAACCCAGCTTCTACCTGTACAACAGCTGTACTCATGTGTAGTTTAATTAGTATGCAATTAATTAATCAATCTGATAGCTGCTTTGTTTGGGGGGTGTTAGAGATGTCATGCACACCACCCCATCAATGTTTGACAAAGCTTAGGTTATCCATCTCTGGGAGATGTGCCACTAGTTTAATTAGTGGGCAATGCTTTATTTAAAAAAAGCTAGCTTAGGGGTTCATATACTTAATTGGTTGCACTTAACTTTTGTTTTGTCCCTTTCTTTTCTAGACTGGAGTGGAAGCATGAGCATGACAGGATCTTTATTTGGGTGCCTTTGATGTACTTTGCAAGCCATACACATATATATTGTTGTGATGCAATGGACCACAAGATCAGTTAGGTATCTATACATAAGGTTTTATTTATTATCTCAAAATTTCATCAGTCTGCTTGGGCATGGTCCTGTAGATTCTTACACAACTCATAGAAGATGTATTTAATGTGCGATGTAACTGCCATCCAGAGAGTTGCAATGTTATTGCAATTGTGATTATTTGATATATACACTGAGAGAACTTAATTAGTTGAATAATTGCTTATAGAATATAATGTAAATATATAAGTTATTGTTGTGAAAGTATTGCTAAATTAAGTGGTGGTTTCTATATATATGCACCACTAATTGCAACTGTGTATCATGGAAATCAATATATATCAGTGCTGTGCATGTTTGCCTAGTTAAGGTTACCAATTTAATGTGGGGGCTCCTGATCACTATTAATCTAATGAAAGATACTATTAGTGGGAATCTTCTGTCAGAAAGTTTTCTTAATTCGGGAGCTAATCAAGGTCGTAAGAGACATCATCCATTTGTTCTCATATAAGAGAGATCTAACCTAAAAAGCATACATGTTTTTTTATACGACGACAATACCTTGATTATTAAAACAGCACCTGCTTGTAGCTTCAAAATTTCATATTCTCATTGACATAATCTAAGTCCATCCTTTCCTAAACTCTGAAGCTAGTGCTCTTGGTTGGCTCATTAATCAGTGGCTCAGTGGCTGCCCCTCGTGTGTGTGCATCATTGTAATGATCTAAAGTCAATCCGGAGAGAATTGATTAAGGAAGTGTAAATTTTTATTAGCATTTCAGAAGCCATACGGATGGAAATTAAACGAAATTAGTTGAAGGGTGACATTCATATGCAGAACTTTCAGTTACACCAGCCATCATTCTGTAGATTTATTCTCTCTCCTTAATTTACAATTGAATCCGTTGGCAGATGAACTTCTGTTCTTCTTTCAACAGACAAGGAGATTGTTCATTTTTTTACCTCTTTTTTTACACTACTTTACCAAAGCAAAGGAAAAAAAAAAGCAGCAAGTAGCTGATTGAGTGATTGGCTGTAGCCAACTATTAATCACTCTGTCCCTAAATATAGCTACATTTGTATTTAATTTTGTCTCAAATATAACAAACTAGGTTATGTAAAAGGTGATTTTTATCCCTAAATTCCCCATACTACTCCAGTATCCTATCACACCACCAATCCATGGGCTCTACATCACACCTACTTTATTGAGAGACATTTGGGACATTTCACCTTAATTTTTAATCTTCTCAAAATATTTTAGGACGGAAGGAGTAGTTTCCTCTCTTAAGTATCTCCCATTTGAAGAACTCATGAACTGACGTCCACATATTGCTTTCATACTTGAGATTTTTTGTATTATCATCACAAAGAAAAAATTCTGGATTTTTCTTATTTCATATCTTTAAAGCAAATCGATCCAACCCAGTGGCTGATGAGGTTTTGAACTTTTTTCTAATATAAGAACTGGCAAAGTAGACATAATAACTTGCTTGTTTCTCAAAAAAAAAAGGACACGCAATATGTGTAACTTTTGTAATATATATGGGTCAAAACCGTACGGATTTTATACCTAATAATTTAACAGATCACAAGCAGAGTTGGATAAGAAAGATACCATTGAATGCATGCATGTGTTTCTTTGTTCGTGGTCAGCTGACAACACATTGCAATTTGCAAGCAAAACGAAACAAATAATCTTGGTACGGACTACGGACAGAAACATTACTTAAAATTGATCAACCAGCTCCATGCCAATAAGCACGATACCTACTAAGATTTTCAAAGCTGCATGCAAATATATTACATCAAAGCATATATATTACATCTATATATGTACTGCACACATTACAGTACTGAACAATAATCTGCTCCTTTTTCTCAGAAACAAACATTCCTTTAATTTATATATATTGACAACATTGTAAAAGGAACTTGACAGTCCTTTTTTTTCTTATTTCTTAAAAAACGATTGTGTTCCACTTAAGATGGAGACATATATTTAGTTCATGTGAAAAATACTGTTGGTGATGGACAGAAAAGTAAGAGGAGGAGTGCTTTCTCATTGGCTGCAAGTAGCTGAAATAAAATGCAAAGGTAGGGCTGGTTTTGTTTAGTTGGGATGTCGGAGTTTTGAGAAAAGGACATGCATGCACCCGGTCAGCTGCCATCTGCACACAGTACCCCCCACACAAAAACCCTAATATTTCCACTGGAGACAGTACATTTCCATCAGGCCTAATCCTAATTATCATCCACAACAAAACTACATCCACCCACTCTCATCACCATCCTAATTCAGGACCAACATCACACCAACAAGTTAAAAGTAGCGGAGGGGTAGGACGCCGTATATGCCTCTTGTTAAAAAGTAGGTATCACAAGTAAAATAGTAATTTTAGACAGGGTTATCACTAGTATAGATCGGCCTGTTAGATTCTTACTCGTTGTGTTCTATAAATATTAACAATATGTGGGTACCAGTTCTCATCATGACTAAAGAGAGCGATTATTTTTTTACACCAGTCATCAGCACACCAAACAGCGCACCACCAGCTCAATATGAGACCAGTCTAAGCATATGATCTTATATAGAAAAGAAAATGAAGCTTTCAGCGAAGCAAGTAATATGCTAACCTGTAACGTACACCATAAACTATATATCTGCCATTTGAATTCACATGGCAAACGGGGACCAATGGCCAGTCTAAATGAAACCACAAATAACCCCGGGAGGAGCATGCAGGGGACGATGGGGGTAAGAAGAGATGTGTGCTCCTTGGGAAGAAAGGCCACCTAATTAAATTAAGTTGCTTAGTTTATAGTGGCACCCAAAGTCTCTCTCCTCTCCTCTCCATCAAGTCTTCCTGCTTACATGTCCACCTTTCTCCCCTCCCCTCTCTTCCTTTCTTATGCCCACTTGCATCCTCTTCTCAGCTTCTAAGCAGAAGAAGCTACTCTCTTCTTCCTCCTCTTCTTCTTGAGCTCTCCAAGCTACACCTACTAAACCTCCACTTCACATACATGCTAGCTAGGTCCAAACCTAGCTTGGTTAGCTTGAGAGGAAGAGAGTTTCACACACAACTATGAGCTATATGCTTCTCTAGCTCTGAATCAATCTAGCTACAAGACAAGTTCGCAGAGAACTACATCAAGGTATGCAGATATATGTTCATATGTGCCTGCGAATTAAGATCTCCCCAAATCTATGCATGCAACAATCTCTTTTTCTTCTTTTAAGTTAATCTCTTGTTGATTTCTTGTGTTCTACTGTAACTGCATATACTGTTAGAGCTAGACATGTGAAACTAGGAGGCAGCTGACATGTGTCTGCAGCAGAAAAACAATTAGCTCAGAAATTAAGCAGTGTATTAATTGTGCTTCCTGCTTGCAAACAGCCGTCAAGCTGGCGAACCGGTGGTGGACGGGCCCCATGGGCTTGCCGGAGCAGCCGTCCGGCTCGTCGGGACCCAAGGCCGAGCTCCCGGCGGCGAAAGACCCGGAGACCAGCCCGACAGGAGCCGCGGCGGCCGACCACGCCGACGAGAACAATGAATCCGGCGGCGGCGAGCCACGCGAGGGCGCGGTGGTCGCGGCGCCCAACCGGCGCCCCCGCGGCCGCCCGCCGGGCTCCAAGAACAAGCCGAAGCCGCCCATCTTCGTGACGCGCGACAGCCCCAACGCGCTGCGCAGCCACGTCATGGAGGTCGCCGGCGGCGCCGACGTGGCTGACGCCATCGCGCAGTTCTCGCGCCGCCGCCAGCGCGGCGTCTGCGTGCTCAGCGGCGCCGGGACAGTCGCCAACGTCGCGCTGCGCCAGCCGTCGGCGCCCGGCGCCGTCGTCGCCCTGCACGGCCGCTTCGAGATCCTCTCTCTCACCGGCACCTTCCTCCCGGGCCCCGCGCCTCCGGGCTCCACGGGGCTCACCGTGTACCTCGCCGGTGGCCAGGGCCAGGTTGTCGGCGGGAGCGTCGTGGGGTCGCTCATCGCCGCAGGGCCAGTCATGGTGATCGCGTCCACGTTCGCCAACGCCACCTACGAGCGCCTGCCGCTGGAGGAAGAGGAGGAGGGCTCAGGCCCGCCGATGCCCGGCGGTGCCGAGCCTCTCATGGCCGGTGGCCACGGGATCGCCGACCCTTCAGCACTGCCAATGTTCAACCTTCCGCCGAGCAACGGGCTCGGTGGCGGCGGCGACGGCTTCCCATGGGCGGCGCACCCCCGCCCACCGTACTGATCGATGGCAATAGCATGGAAGATTCATGGCTCGCCGGCGGCGGCGGCGGCAGCAATGGCCTGCAAGCTAGCTAGCTAGCTGCATGGTTACTGTTCCATTGGAGGACATGATCGATGTGATGCAAGATCAGTGGCGCCATTAGGTTAGTACATATGATGAAGTGGTGATTAGACTACTACTGCTGCTGCTGCTACTTAATTTGTTGTGGTGAAATAATTAAGGTAAGGTGCTGGTTGTGGTTTAGTTTGTACTTAATTGAGCTAGCTATCTAGCTAATCTAGCTCGAATGATGCACGCATGAGATGTTTCGTGTTTCTGGTCGATGTTTTTCAGTTAATTTAGAGGTAATTTGTCTGACATTATGCAAGTTGTGGTCTTTTCTAGCTTCTTTCCTTGGAATTTGATCTGTGCAACATGTGCTTCTCATACTTAATATATAAGTTTCAGGAGAAACGATCATTTCTCATATAGATCTATCTTAACTACTGTACATGTTCTACAGTATTAACATATATAGTATGTAGTTAGTATCTGTTGGTCCCAAATCTAGCACTGCTTCGAGCAAATTTATTAATGGCCTTCTCTCTGTCTTCTCGATCCCATCTTTAATTCAAAATCTGATGCAAAATTAGATAATCCAGCATGCATGATCTGAACTTTGTTTGAATGTTTCAATGCAAGCATGCGTGCGCGTGCATATGTTTACTGTGTTTTTGGATGTAACTAGCTAGATATTAAGTTTTTGACGAAATTAAATTAAGTAACAAGAGTTTTGAGTAAACCCAGTACTGTGAAGGCATGCAGCATTTCAACCTTCACGTGGAGTACTCCATGATTTCAACTTTCAATAAGCAAATTTTTCAGTAAAAAGATGAGCTTAATTATCTCGTCTAGCTAGCTAGGAATAATCCTAGGATCGTTTAGGGAATTAAGCAGATAGGTACATATGCATACTGAATATAATGCAAATGGTATATGAATACTGAATGATAGATTCTGTAACTTGTTCGCATGCATGCACTGAATCCATATATGCTTTATTTCTCTTGCTGAATATAATGCAAATGGTATATGAATACTGAATGGTATATGATGTGTGCGCCCTGTAGCTTTATTTCTCTTGCTGCATACATATATCCTTGCATGCAGCGAGACTCCATTATCTTTGAGAAAATTAAGCCTTTTATCTATGTGAACTGAAGCTTAATATACTTAATTTCTAATTGGAGGGAACTTGATGCACTATTATAAGCTAGTTTCATGCCATATAGGGCTCTGAAATGGGGCATACCTATATATAGCACTATGATTTCAAATGCACAAATAAATGAACTCAAAGTTAAGTGACCTTTTTTTGAAAAAAAAATGGATTTTGGAGTATGCATACCCATGTATAACAACTCAATTAAGTGTAGCAACATGGAAAACATTTTTCCGAACAAAAAGATTTTTATAAATGTTTAACAAAAATATTTTTGTATATGTTGATAACGGTTAATTTTCTGTATAACCAAATCAATGTGCATATATACACCTACATCAAACATCCAACTAAATTGAAGTTTAAAATTTCAGTTCAAACTTGTGTGCAAATTACTTAATTAGTCCCAAAACGAAACATGATATACCCAGTATTACTTCACGTGCAACTTCTTGAGCAGAATACACATTTTAGATCATATGGGATGCGAACTTGCATATATTATTTATCCATTTTGCAAATGTATGAAGCTAGAGATGAGGTAATATTGTGCATTATGTTTGTTTGTCTTCGATAGATCTTTTCATGCACTAACTATAAGCTAGCAAGGAAAACGTTAGCTACTTATATTAAAGCATGTTGTAATTTCTTCACAATAATCAAATGTGTAGGATTAAATCTACTAACTTGAAATATCTGTTGAAGGTTATATATAATTTCTAAAGTCTGTTGTATCGATGAGTTCAGCTGCCGATTAATTAGAATATATACATATAATTGGTATAATATATACAAACATTTACAAATACTGGTGTACGCTTTGACATATATCTACTAATAAGTGGATGTGCATGGAATAGCACAATTTAAAAAGCTAAAGCAAAATTGGATTTATAACCGGCTATCTAGTTGATATGATAAGTTATTTGTATACAATGTTGAGTGCTTGAATTTGGAATATATCTCGATTGGGGAGAGAAAAATTACGTACAATCATGTACTAGTGTATGTATACGTTTGTTTTTCAACAAAAAGGCAACATATATGTGCTTGTTCACGCAAATTTGGTGATCCTAATTGAATGATATCTCGATTGGGGAGAGAAATTAAATCGATAGCGTCGTTTGATTTGCATGGTTCTAGCTAATTAGGATGTAATTTACCATATCTCCTTGTTTAGTATGAAAATTGCTATTATTCTTTTTTTTCCTTGTCGTTTTGGATATCGATATAGTCTGATCTCCAATGTACATGTTTTACACTATTTTTTTGACAATATATTTATAAAAACTATTAAAAATATAACTATATAAAAATGCTTTTCCTGATAAATCTACCTACATCATTTTCTTATATCAAATCTCGATATTTTTATATCAATTAATCATTTAAGGTTACCTCACGCATTTTAGGATGACATCTGTGTTTGAGAACAGAGGTGGCGGAATGACAATTAATGTGAAACGAAGGGAGTACTACTTGCTTAATTTAAACAAATATGTAGGTGAAACTATACCGTTGATATCACGTACATGCGCATATATGTCAACTGCCATATCGTCCGAAATTAAATATTAATTAGACATATTAGCGAGTGTTATTAATTTGTACTAATTTTCATTAGCAACCTAATTAATGATGATCATCAAAGCCACTGTCTGCTAGTTAATTTTGTATACGTACGTGATTACGTGTACGTACGTTCGATGATAGACATTAATTCGTATTCTAAAAGAATCATCATTGTACAAGTAGGGTTTGCTACTGATGTGTGTACATATTGATCATATATTGCATATGTTCTCTTGTTCTGTTTAGCTAGCTAGTGTCGAGAGAGATTAATCTTAATTAGTTTGTCTGTTGACTTTGCATCCGATGATGAGACGATCCACTTGTACTTGCCTTGTCTACTTAAATTAACTCATTCTCTGACCGAAGATTGATAGCGAAATACGCGAATGTGACTGCTGCAAATTAAGGGGAATTAAATTAAAGTTAGTGAACTGTTTATTTTTAGAAATTAATAAGCATAGCTAATAAATTAAGCACTTCTAGCTATATCGATCGACCAATGCTACGCATGAGACCTAGTCTATATATGACGATTATTATATACTGAACAACCTTTGATCGGCCGGTATGCATGAGTTCAGCTATATATATCAATCAGTAATTATATATTAATTAAATGCTGTTTTTAAGGAGCGGGCAGTGCTGGGGACACAGTTGGCTAGAGTAGTTAAGTTTACTAATATTAATTGAACACAACTGAATCAATATATAGGTCATCTACGAGTATATACAGGTTAATCACTGTGTGTGTATATATATATATATATATATATATATATATATATATATATATATATATATATATATATATATATATATATATATATATATATATATATAATGCAGAGATCGAGATAAATTGATGTGTAGGGTGCACACGTACATGCATGGCACTGTACATCTATATGCTAACTACTAATCAAGTTGTGCATTTACATGTAAATACGTGCATGCAATTAATTAGCCCCAAAATTCTCAATAATTAGTTCTCGACTGGACTCATGATCTGGAAGTGCATGCTGGTATGATCTTATCATTATCTAGCTTAGACACAGGTGTAAAGTTTGCTACAAGGTTCCATTTTATTTCTAGGTTCGATTAAATCCCCAAACTAAAGCGAACACAAATTTGCATCGTGTCTTGGATGAAAGGGGCACTGTGTATAGAATATACAGAGATCGATGGAACCAAAAGGGGACGTGATTGACCACCATGACACAAAGCAGAAATATGTCTGCAACGACGTGGCTGTCTTGTCTAAATTATCAAATCTAGCTAATATTGTTTGTATGTGCAATGCATAAGCAAGCATGCTAACTAAATGTTGTAGCTAATTTCATGACACGTCAAAGCTAGAGCTTGACAAAGTGACCACATGTGCATGCTTATTGTTGATTTCACTAGATTTGTTACACGTCACTACTGCACCCTCTGTCAATGATCTAGCTAGTTTTTAATTGGCACATATCGATCTACTTACCGTATATATGATGATCTCTGCTCAAGCTAGCTAGGTGTATATGTTTTAATTACCAAAAAGAATAATTGTTCCTAGTGTGTGTTAGGCACTAAGAAATTTTAGAGAAGTATGCAATAAGAATTCATCACTTAATTTGAATAAATAAGATATGTATAGTATATTTTTGCTGAAGTGTTACTCCTTCTAACGATCATACATTCTCCACATAAAAAAACAACTTACCAAAAACCCATGTTTTCATAAAAAAAACCGACCCAAAAAAACTGAATAGGAAAAACTAAACCCCATATATAAAACCATTCGGCTGTAATCTCGTTGCAATGCACTATTATAAACGAAAAGAGAAGTGCATGTATAAATGTTGTGTCTTACTACAAATGTAGCTTTGTCAAGATCGTATATATTGAACAGGTCGGCCAATATATATTAATTGCCGCATGTTAAAGCATGCAGTTGTATGTCAAACCTTTCTTTACGTGTACTAGGTATATGCCAAATTGTAATATACGATCTAATTTGTTTGTTGTTGCCTATATGATCCTTGAAACTTATACACCTCTCCCTGTGTTTGTGTGAGAACAAATTTAAGTGCAAGGATGAAACTGGGTAAATAAATTGCCTTTTTTTAATACTACACGCATATTCAAATATTAAGAATGTAACTTAAATACTGACCAATTTTTTTAATCTAGAAAGAGGTTCTAAGTTTCAACATATTCGTGTTTTTAAGTGCTTAAGAGCCTGTTTGGTTATTGCCTAACCTTGTCCACACATATGGTTTGTCTCACACAATACGTCCAATAATTCGTTGACTATAAGAGTGACATATTTTAGCTATAAATTATGGGTATGACATGTGGACCCATAGATTAATAAATTATGGCTTGCCATGATTACAACAACCCCATCAGACACTATCCTAATAAATTATGGAATCCAATCAAATAGGCCCGGCCCATAGAGCCTGGTTGGAAATTAATGCAGACGGAGAGAAGGGGCAAAAATGTAGCCCAAGTCAACAAGGCCTTTGTTGGCCCAACGAGAGGGATTGATCCGGCCCAATTGAGTTGAGTTGGCCAGTTGCGTGTAGTTGGGAATTTTTACTGTTACTAATTTATTTATTTTTTTTAATTTACAAAACTAATTTTCGATTGGGATCAATTGCAAAACTATCCTCTTGCCGCCCTGGACCACGGCGGGATTTAAAAACCGCCGTGGCCTAGGGCGGCGAATGGCATCCCCGTCACCCAGGACTAACGGCGCCGGCCGCCGTTAGCCCCGGGGAGGCCACGTGGATTCGCCGCCCTGGGGGACGGCGGCTTGCATTCGCCGCCGTCCCCCAGGGCGGGTTATAGCCATTCGCCGCCCTGGGGTTTTTTGCCGGCCTCTATAAAATCCCTTCCTGCAGTCGCCGCGCGTCATTTCTCCCTTCCGCCTCCAGCGTTCGTCCAATAGAGCTGAGGGAAAGGAGGAGAAGTACAGCGGCGAAGCCCTCACAGATTTTTTAGCCGAATCCAGGTATTTTTTTGATCTCCCTCTGTTATGTAGTCAATTTTTTAGACAAATGTTAATTAGTAGTAGACTTGTAGTGTAATATCCGATATAGTATGAAAATATTAGCGGTTTGGCATAACCATCGTTAGTGTTAAATTTATTTGGCCGTACTAGAAGAACATAGCGGAGAAGTAGTAAATTGTAGATATTTTAAAAATAAATATGCTCCGCCATGGCCATCGTTGGTATACGTTATTTTGACACGTTAGATAAACCTAGCGTATAACTTTATTAGCGCCGCTGGGTCAGTTTGTAAAATATAGAAACGGTAATAGTTTGACTCATACGTATAGCCTTTTTATGGAACGAATATTGATTAGTACAGATTAATAAAATCTTTTTTGTGAACAGAAATGGCAAATAGAGTTGTATTCGCGATATATCACGGTGAAGGAAATGTCAGACAAGGACAATATGGGGTAGATTTATCGGAGTTCAACGTAGCACAAAAGAGAATTATAGCTCCAGCTGAGAGAAGTTTTCCTGGAGTTTACAATTGGTTAATGAGGGGATTCGGAGTAGATCCTCAAGTAAATGCAATTACGGTGTATGCACTGGTTAGCTGGGCTGTGGAAGGTTTTTGGTGGGAATTGATGCCAATAGATTCGACGGCCAGCTGGGTATTTTTTGTGGAGAGTGCACTGCAGCGAGGATGGGCACCGAGCATCCTAGTGGTAGTGCATGACGTGGTCAGCATTGATCAGGCTGGTCCGAGTACAGCGGAAGGGCCCGATGAAACAGGGGAGCAAAATGAGGCAGAAGACGAGGGTGCCGGAGAGGAAGGAGGCCAAGAAGACATGGGACCGGGGGGTTTGCAGATGAAGGGAGAGACACCCAGGTCTAGTACAGGAGATGGAAATTGAAGACTCAGAACCTGAGCATATGGAGGATGATGATTCTTCGGAGGACGATGTACACCCGGCAGAATGGGACAACGAGGACTTCTCCGGACTCGTTGTCTCAGAGGGGCACACCGTGGCATGGGAGTATCGGCAGAATGAAGTGGTGCAAGGCGCTAGATACGCCGAAAAAGCACAGTTGACAGAGGCTGTGAAGATGTGGGCCGTGTCACTTGGGAGGGAGTTCTGGATATCAAAGTCCACAAGATCGGTGTACGAAGTGAAATGTGCAAGTTCAAGCGATGGATGTCCATGGAGGATGTACGCATCCAGGAAGAAATATGACGACTGTTGGTCCGTGTCAATCGTGACGGAGCACAACTGCCATCTTCCGGGTGTTCAGAAGTACCACAAGAACATATCATCTGCATTCATCGCTTCAGAGCTGTATTATGCTGTTGTGGAGAACCTCCGGTTCGAGCCCAAGTCAATTATCAGCCGCATCGAAGAGAAGTACAAGTACACCATTACATATGCCAAGGCATGGAGGGCCAAACAGAAGATAATTGAAATGAGATTCGGTAGTTTTGAAGCTTCGTACAATAATTTGCCTCGTCTACTGCAAACCATCTGTGCGAGGAATCCTGGCAGCTACTCCGAAATCAAAAGTTTCCCATCGTTAGCAAGTCCTGGGCAGAGCGTCCTTCAGCGGGCCTTCCTCTCTCTGCAGGCGTGCATGTTTGCATTTGTTCATTGCAGGCCCATTCTCTGCATTGACGGCACGTTCCTAACTGGAAAATACAGAGGGCAAATGTTGACGGCAATCGGAGTAGACGGAAACAACCAAGTGTTGCCAGTGGCCTTTGCCTTCGTCGAGGGCGAGAACACAGAGAGTTGGTACTGGTTTCTGAAGCTGGTTAAGGAAAAGGTGGTGGGGATGAGGCCAGATGTATGTCTCATACATGACCGTCATCCAGGGATGCTGCGTGCAATTCAGGAGCTGCGAAACGGCTGCGCAGACAAGGGATACCCTCCGGTGTGGGAAGATGTGAAGAGCAGATGGTGCATGCGTCACATGGGCGCAAACTTTTATAAGCAGTTCAGAAACAAGGAGCTGATGGCCATATTCAAACGTTTGTGCGCCCAGAATCAACAGAAGAAGTTCAATGAGCTGTGGAGGAGACTTGATGAGCTGACAGCCAAATATAGACGCGAGAGTTCTGCAAGACCCCCAGCTAGAGGTGTTGACGGCCCTGAAGCTCTAGATGTACTTCCCACTGATGACGGTACATTCAGAAGGAGGCCCGGTTCCTCGGTTAGCAGATTTTCGCAGTGGATCGAGCACGAGCCGAAGGAGATATGGGCATTGCTGTACGATGAAGGTGGAGCAAGGTACGGCATAATGACCATGAACCTTGCAGAGGTGTACAACTGGGTCATGCGTGGTGTTCGGCAACTCCCCCTTGTTGCCATCGTGGAGTTCATCCTACATAAAACACAGACGTACTTCCACGACAGGTGCAGACAGAATGGCCCATCTATGGCCGATGGAAACCTTTGGTTCGGCACCAAAATGACAGAGTACCTTGAGGACAAATGCAAGAAGGCAAGAGAGCACCGAGTCCGAGTGCATGGCACACGAGAGCGTAGATTTGAGATATTGTGTGCCGACAGGTCCAGGCGTGGCATATTCGCAAGGAAGCCTATACAAGAGTGTGTCCTAAAGGAAGATGGGACATGCACGTGCTCCTGCCGGAAACCAAGCTTGTACCACAAGCCCTGTTCTCATGTCATTGCCGCTTGCGGGGAGTGCGGCATTGATGAACGCCAATATGTGTCTCCGTACTTCAAAAAGGAAGCAATCATGCATACATGGAGTACCGAGATCTTTGGTTTCGGCATCGTCGGCACTTTCACTGAAGACACAAGTCCAGTTTATTACATCCCTGACCTGACGAAGGCAAGGAACAAGGCAGGCCGACGTCGGACACGGAGGATACGCAATGATATGGACGAATCCGAGGCCGGCGTTAGCGCTCAACGTTGCAGTAGGTGTGGAGAGGAGGGACATACCTACAAGAAGTGCACGAAAGACGCCGAGGCCCCAAGTGCAGCGGAAGTTCCTATGGAAGGATCAGGGGCCGACGGAAGGCGGCCAACTGGGGAAGGCACCACTGATAGGCAGCGTCGTCGCAGGCGTCCTCGTGCACCTTGGGGTTATGTTGTCTAGTATAGCCACTCGTTGATGATGTAATCTCCCTGTAATGTGTTAATTTTCTGTTAATTTTCTGACTATAATGCACTATGTTTAATTGAGCTAATCCGTTCCGCTTCTTTTTCCTTGCAGGTATGGACTACCAGACGCCTAAGCTGCTAGATCACGCCACCGATCAGTCCCACCGGTCGTTTCTCTCGGCGGTGCAGAACCTCGAGCTCGGTACCTTACGTCCTCGACCTTCCAGGCGACTACTTCCCGTGGACGACAGGTTCACGACTAGGTACGTACGAACGTTGTACTGTGAATTTGTATATGTCAACTTACTAACTTGCTTTGTTTTAATTGTCAGGTTGCGGGAGGCAGGCCTTCTGCCGCTATGTAGGCTGGTAGCAGCCGCGGTGGAGCCGAATGACCCGACGAAGAAGTGGGGTATCGACCGGTCGCTGCTCACAGCTCTTGTGGACCAGTGGAGACCGGAGATGCACACCTTCCACCTCCCGTGCGGTGAGATGGCCCCCACGCTGCAGGACGTCAGCTTCCTCCTTGGGCTGCCTCTAGCAGGCGATGCGGTGGGGCCAGTTGACGGGCTCCAGGCGTGGCGAGAGGAGATCCTACAGCGGTTCGCCCCGGTTCACCGTGCTCCGGGGCTTCCCCTCGTCAGCGATATCTCCCCGTACACGCATGCGGGCCCCCCTCAGGCTTGGGCATTGAGCTACACGGTAAGAATGCTTTCTTGTTGTTTTATGTTCGTCCTTCAGTCCGTACTAGAATTACAGTGTCAACTTCGTTATATGTTACCGCAGTCTGATCAGCTAGCACCGGAGGCCGACGCGTACTCACTGCAGAGGAGCCTGGAGGCGTACCTGTTGTGGGTGTTCGGGTGGGTGATGTTCACCAACTCGCACGGCCACGCAGTCGACAAGGGCTTGATCCCTTACGCGAGGGAGATAGCCGACGCCGAGGACGGTGCTGTTCCCCAATACAGTTGGGGATTGGCAGTCCTTGCCGCCACGTACAGGGGTCTGTGCGACGGCTGCAGGAAGACCGAGCCAGAAGCGGTCTTCACGGGTTGTCCACTCCTCCTACAGCTCTGGGCGGCAGAGCGGTTCGCGATCGGCCGCCCCGTTGTGGACCACAGTCCGTACGAGGTGAGCCTGTACGTGGGTGTCCCACCGGAGGACTATCCGATGATGGGGACGGTGTGGTGTCGTCGTGAGGTATTGTTAACGCCAAAATTTGGCACGGTTCGCGTCGGACTCGGTTAAGGAAAGAAGTGATATCAGCCGTTGAGAGCTAATCCAGAAGAAGCCGGATTCGAGAAGGAATCGTGAAGATCACGCTATGGCAGTTAATTACCTTATCTATTAATTAGGTAGTTTTTGGTAATTTTTAGGAAACCTGATCTCGTATCCGATCAGGGCTTGTTAGTTTTCCGTTTATAGATAGGAAAGTGTGTACCGTGTCCTATAAGGACTCCTGTCAACTCGGGGTATATATACGTATGCCCGGGTGCCTTGTAAATTATCACAACGATCAATACAAACTCGGCGCATCGCCACCCCTTTTGACGGGATCCTGCTTCTCGAGCCGGGCTGCATCGGTTAGGTCCGAACTCCTGCGAGAGGGTAAGTCTCGTCACACCGACTACCAATCGGCTAGGACTTCCTCGGTTAGGTCAGATATTCTAGTTGGTTTATGGTAGTCGGCTTACCACGATATATTTATTTTATCTATGGCTGCATCAGTTCAGTTTGATCTCATAGATTGATTAGGTATATCACATCACGTGTGCACAGGCTGTATCGACTTACTGGGAGCGATTTATCATCAGTTCGTGCTGCATCGGTTAGGTCCGACCTACTGAACTGCTAGTGATAAGTCGATCCTGCTGGGCCGATGCGTTGTGTGCAGGCGTTTTATCGGAGTGCATAGCCGGTAAGTTATTTTCATCACGATCGCATTATATCTATCGGCTCATTGAGGCATTGTTATCATTGTCGGTCTGTGCTGCAACGGTTAGGTCCGATCTACTAGACTGACGATAATAGCTTTACTCTTAATAAACCGATGGTGTTGTGCGATGGTGTTATCGGAGTGCTTAGCCGATAAGTTACCTGTTAAAGCCGACTACATTTATTCATTGTTTTATCCTGTACTCGCTTTGTTAAGCAATCGGCTAGTTTACCAATTATTTATCATTTACGTTATTGCATATTTTATTATATGTTCTTGCCTGTATTATTGTCATAATCGGCCAAGGGCTAGCCGATGGGTTTATTCTGTCGATCCAAGCACAAGTACAAGCAGGTTCCCGGGCACGACCCCAGGTAAGGGCCCGGGCATGAGCCCGGGTAAAGACCAGTGTATGGGCCCGGACAGCGGACGAAGATCTTGGGAGCCGATATGAGCAAGGGCCCGGGTGCTGGCATACCTACATAACAACACCAGTAACACTAGATCATGATCAGCTAGGATCTATTTGATTTATTTATGTATTATACTTGTTTACTTTATCTAGCTTATAGCCGGTTTTCGAATATCCCTTCGATGATCGGCTAGCATGACATTTGTTTATTATTACATTATTGTTCTTGCCGTCATCGGACCTAAGCCGATGTGTAAGTGCTACAGTGTGCATCGGCCATCGGCTGATGAAACGAGTCTAGATCGGCTTCCAGCCGATTGGCTCATTGATCTAACATTTTCCTCCTTGTCAATTACAGGGTCAAATTGACTGGCACGCCTACGAACCTCAAACTTTAGGACCTGCACTGGAGTGAAGCAAATCTCCCAGGCCTTCGCGTGTCACCCAGACGCCGAACCGGGACTCGGCGATTTTCGGCGTCAACAGGTATGTTCGGTGTTAGAACCGTCTCGGTTTTTTATGTTACTTGGACTAACGAGAACTCTTTTCCTGTTTGTAGCGTCGGTACGCTCACGTGCAGGTGCAGAAGTCGTACCCAGACTTCGTCATGGAGTTCGACAGGATCACGGACGACGACGTTGTCTGGGAACCGTACAGCGCCGAGGCGAGGGACGCGCATGCGCCGCACGGGCTATCGTCCCTCTGCACCAGGGACCAGGCGTACTGGCTGACGATGACGCCGATGCTGTTCGACATTTCTGTCGAGCCGCACTGCCCGCAGAGTGTGATGCGGCAGTTCGGTATGTGACAGACCTTCGGCCATCAACAACGCAGGGGCGTACCGCAACACGTTCATAGGTATATGTGGAAATGAATATTCCGTATTGTTATGCATTGTGTCACCGGTTGTGCTCTGCAGGTTAAATCGGCGCGGCCAGGCCGCCGGTAGGCTGTGGAGACCCACCGTCGTCGACTACATCAACG
Source organism: Oryza meyeriana var. granulata (assembly GCA_003991445.1). Taxonomy (NCBI): domain Eukaryota; kingdom Viridiplantae; phylum Streptophyta; class Magnoliopsida; order Poales; family Poaceae; genus Oryza; species Oryza meyeriana. The sequence continues at coordinate 845,793 of RYFJ01000224.1, read as the reverse complement.
ACTGGCTCATAGCCACGGAGGACGTCATCACGGAGCTGCACCCCTACACAGCCGCCAGGTACGAGCAGTACCTTTTCTGGTACCAGGCCCGTACCAGACTACGGGTGACGTACACTCCCGAGGCTCCACAGGCGCTCGTCGCGGGGGTGCGAGACGCATACCCGACGCACCGCGACCAGGACTACTTCCGCGCGGTGAGTCAATGGTTTTCATACTATTTTCAATGGTAGGTGCCACGCGCAACTAACCACGCATGTCCTGCTGAACAGGCGGACGATGCTAGGCAGATCCACACGGAGCTGGACCTACTGCGGCAGCGCCTACAGGCTGGCATCCCTCTCACGCAGCAGGAGCAGACGATCACGTTCGACCGGATGTGCAACACGATGCGCTCAGTCGTCCGTGCTCTGAGTTGTCGCCGTCCCGATGCAGTCCCACCGAGGCAGATACATATGCGAGGTCCCCATGGTGAAGGGACATCGGCAGGAGCGGCGGGTTCTGCAGGGGCCAGTACGTCGTGGGGAGCAAGTCCTTCTGGTACCGCCGGAGGATCGAGGTCGGCAGCCTCCACGATCGGGCGAGGATTGTTAGGTACGTCAGGATTGAACCTATTCTACATAACTAAGTGCACTTTTTATGCGGCTAACGCGAGATTTTCTTTACCAGACCCACGCAGCGGATCTCACCTCCACCTGGGGGACACTGGGCGGGGATCTGCCCCGAGCACCTCTGCTTGGATCTTTACCGAGGACGACCTCCTTCCGGAGGAGGACGTGATCGGTTCGTCACAGCTCGGAGGTGCACCGCACACACAGCCGCACGACGCCGGTGCTTCCCCTGCTGCTCAGGCGGTCCGAGCCACCCGTGGGGTACCGGCGGACCGCCTGATGTACTCGCGCGGGCACGTGCGAGCGCAGCCTAGGAGGACGAGGAGGCGTATGACCTAGGGGCTATTGTTGTATTTATTTATTTATAGGTCTCGCATTACTTGTTTAAATTTATCATGTCCATATTCACCTCCTGTAGACTCGATCCCATCCTTCAGATACATTGTACCGCTAACAATGTAGTCTCGCTTGTTGTATTTCGTACTATGGGTGTCGCATTCATCATGCCGCAATGCGAATGACTCGCATCTACCTATTATCATGTCATTAAAACGGACCGGCCTATTACCATGTCATTAATTAAGTTTTATCAAAAATAAACTTGAAAAAATGATCAGCACGATTTTACAAACCAACGCCCACCATCGTCAGATTATAAAAAAAAACTTTCAAAAACATACCCTAAACCACGATTAAAACTAAATTTTGTTAAGCGTGTAGGCGAAAGACGAGGAGGAGTGGATTGCGAGTGCCAATCCAGACATACGAGGAGTGGAATGCGAGTGGTGATCCGGGAATACCCTCAGTTTGACAAGTTCTTTTCACGACGTGAACAATATATGATATTTGGTTTTTTTTAAACATCGACTCAATAAATGCAATAGCACAATAAATAGAATTTAAGAATTTAATTTTGACAAATAAATTTTCAAAAATTTTGGGGTTAAAAATTAGCAGCAAAATTTTCAAATTTGGTAATTTGCAAATGGCTCCAGGGGGCCGAGGCCTGGGCTGGGCAATGGTGCGATCGGGAGGGAACGGGAACGGTTCGATCGGACGGTCTGATCCCTGTGCGGACGGACCGTCCGATTGCTGGGCGGACGGTCCAGTGGATTTGCCGCCCTGGGGGACGGCGGCGAATATAATTTTGCATTCGGCCCCCTGGGGGCATTCGCCGCCGTCCCCCAGGGCGGCGAATCCACGTGGCCTCCCCGGAGCTAACGGCGGTCGGCGCCGTTAGCCCCGGGTGACGGGGATGCCATTCGCCGCCCTGGGCCACGGCGGTTTTTAAATCCCGCCGTGGCCTAGGGCGGCAAGATGGTAGTTTTGCAATTGATCCCAATCAAAAATTAGTTTTGTAAATTAAAAAAAAAATTAAATTAGTAACAGTAAAAATTCGTGTAGTTGGGATGGTCATCTAAATTCTTTCCCGCCTAGGCACAGGCCCAGACCCAGGCCCAGGTTCATAAACCATGTCTTTCCAGTCCTCAGAACCAAGGAGAAGCGGAGAACTACTTTCCTTTCAAAATATAACAAGTTTTATCCTGCTATTAAGTAAATCGGTAAAAAAAACTTATTTATCTTTTCAGAGTAGATGAGTTGTGAGTTTGGACTAGTTAGGGTGATATGAAGCTAAGAGGTAATATGAAAAGTTTAATGATAAAAAGTACGTTTTACTTAGTATTAAATTATTATATTTAAAATAAAATTTAAACTTTATAAATTATTATATTTTGAGAATAAGAGAGTATATAAGGAACCTACCTACCTGATGCCGTCCTTTCCATCAGCAGTGACGTGATTCTTCTCCTTCATCGCAACCGACCTTAGTGGACTAGGGTATAGTTGCATCTGAAAAGGCGATAAAGGGTTAACAAAAACGTGAACAGTGCTAGCAGTACGGTACTCCATCTGTTTGTATATATAAGGTATTTTTGTTTTTTATAAGTTAATATTTGAAAATTTTAATTAATAATTAAACTAAAAAATACACGTTAAGTGTTATGTATAGAGTATCAATATATTCGTATTTAAAATTATTTTCATATAATATTAATTTTATAGTTTGATAATATATTTTTAAAAAACTAATGGTCGAAGACCATATAAAAACTTAATACTTTTTATATTTTCAAACGAAGAGTATTTTCAACATTTAATTCATCATTAGGCCAGTAGTATCAATTATTAATGGGGAATTTCTTTGTCATTTGTCCCTTTTTGGCGTTTAAAATCGATCTAAGGCAATTAATAAAGGTGCCCGGCTTGGTGTTCTCCAGGTTCTCGTCACCTGGTCATCGTGATCAAAGTCTCCGACTTTTACAATAGCTTATGAAAGCTTATATGCCGTACGTAATATAAAAAAACATCATTAGCATATAATTAATTAAATATTATTTTTAAGATATTTTTTATATTTTTTTTAAAAAAATACACCGTTTAATAGTTCAAAAAACATAATCATAATCATATTTTAGCGTGCTAAAAAACAGAATAAATCCACCCCATAAGCCACTCCGAACATCGCCAATAATGGTCACCCGTCCGTCTTGTCCCAGATTTCAGATGCCAGATGCACTGCACCATGGCCATACTCAATTACTCATCCATATGGACTGCTCTTTTTTTTCCTTTTTCTTTTGCAGCAAATGGCTTGCCAACAAATGCAAAACACTTTTCTTCTTTCTTTTCTTTTCTCTCTTCGTACCATCGATGAGCCTGTACGGTTAATTATCACCTGCTTCTTTTGCTGCAGACAGCTGCAACTATTGGCAAGACACACGCACAAGTTTCATTCATGTAGACCCGTGGTTTTCCGACACCAAAGGATTCAGCCAACGACGCCCTAGGCTCACTTGCTCTCTCCATCTTAAAATATTTTTTTACAGTTTAAACTTTACCTTAAAATAAGTTCGATTTTTATCATCTTTTTTTTCATCCGTATCAAAATAATTTTCTACAGTTTAAACTTTGCCTGAAAATAAGTTTAATTTTTATCACTTTATCTATTTTTCATCAGTAAATCGAGAAATTTTCTAGTACTTCTCTATTTCTATTGATAAGATATACTTTGATATTTTTTTTTCTAACTAAAGTGGTCTTGCGATGCGAGAAATACTTTTTTTTGAGTAGCTACTGCTAGCTCGCTCTTGGCTCCGTTTATATCTGATGATGAAAGGAGTAAAAAACTCTTTTTATGAGTATGTTTTCTAAATTACTAAACGGTATGTTTTTTTAAAAAAAATTATCTAAAAATTATTTTAAAAATCATATTAATCTATTTTTAAAATTTAAAATAATTAATACTCAATTAATTATATATTAATGATTCATCTTATTTATTTTATATAATCATCTTCTTTTTCCTCCTCCCACGCCTTTAATCTATACCTAAAATCTTGTCTTATCCGCTCGCTCGCCGCTAGTAAGCTGTGGAGTACTACTGGAGAGGTCAAGGATAGTGTATTCTATTCTTGTCTGACGATATGCATGAATGAATCTCAATGTGGCATGTACTATGATATCATTGGTTGGTTTCAACAGTATACTACTGTTGAGAGTTGAGACTGCTTCAAAGTTTAGTGGCACCACAAGTTGGACCGGTTCACTTCATCACTGTTTGGAACGTCGTCACCTGCTCAAATATCCGTCGGACACCATTTTCGCCTTGCTATAGTAGTCGCTCTGTTCCTAAATATAAACTATCTCTAGCATTTATATTTATCACAAAATACAGCTATATTTTCTCATTTTAACTAATTATAATCATCCACCATTTAATTTGCTCATCTTAGCCAATTACAATCATCCACCATTTCAATTCCCTACTTTCTTTAATCCATGTATATAGTTTTAAAGGTAGCCATATTTTAAAACGGAGGTTATTATATCTTTTTTTCTTGGGATACTAATGCCAATCCCAATAGTAGTTTTATAGTAGTTTTATTCTCAATAAATGAGATACCATATAAATAAATTTGATGACATGGCAACATAATTATGAAGAGAGAGAAAAAGAGTTTCATCTAGATGATGGGTGTACATTGTTTTCAAGAGTATGCAACTGGTATTGAGGGACTAGAGTGTTTTATTTTACGCAACTGCATCCAATCCCATGTATCGTTATTAAATGTTATGACTAGCCTATAAAACCAAAAAATAAAATTGTGTATTAAAGGTCTTATTTCATTCGTCAACTTAAATTTCTTTAGATAACATGATACTCTTGGTAACCGTGAAACGAAACTCTCCACTAGGAATGGCTCAAGGGCAGTTCCAACCCTCTACCTAGGATAGTTTTTATAGCATTAACTATACTGCTACATAGGATTTTTAGCTTATATGGCACTATATTAAATAGGAAAGAGAATAGAGAGAGAAAAAAATTGGGTCTTATGTAAGACCCAGTTTCAACACAAAAACCTATACATTAGATATCAATAAGTTTTGCATTGAGAGAATAGTATCTACATGATACTGAGAAAGAAAGATAATTGGTGGATTGAAAAGAGATTTGAGTAACCAATTAATTAATTGTGTCCTGGATAGAAATAGGAACAATAGTGGTGTGCATATGATCACCTCTTCCTCCTGTCCTGCGTTCGGTTGCAGGCTATTTGCAGCGATCTGGATCGTCTGATTGGCCAAAGTATTGTTCAGCAGATTTTATTAATCAGTAGTAAATCAGGGGAAGATCCCCGTCTGATGCTGTATGCTGGCTGCTGTCTCCCCCACCTGTTCGCTACTACTACTGACCACCGCTGATGCTCTTGCTGATCGGTTTCTTTCTCCCGCGGCCACCCAAACCCAATAGCCAATGCCTAACAGCAGCCTAATTAATCACTTGTTGGCTCGGCTCTGCTCCTCTCCTCCCTCCCATGGCGGAAGCAGCCTCCTCTTCCTCTTCCTCTTCCTCTTTCTCTTCCTCTTCGTCTTCTTGGTGACCGATTCTCTGATCCATCCATGGATTGGTAGTAGTATCTTCTCTCGGTTCTCTCCCTTTTCTTTCTTTGTCGCCCTTTCGACTGATTCATTCATTGGTCTCCGTTGTATGCAGATTAGTTGGATGGCGGCCTTTCATGGAACCCAATAATATCGCAATTGCATCCAACAACTGGTGCTGCTCAATTTGAGGTACAAGTACAACGCTTGATTGATTCCATGCCTGCAGCTTCAGGATTGGTTGGAGTTGCTCCGTCTGTTTTGGGATCCAGCTGCTACTGGTGTTCATTCAGGACGGCTTCCCAGTTCGATCAATTGATCCCTGGATCTAAAGTTTCATCTTTCTGGTAATTTGAAGGGACAAAAAAACCCCAACCAAATGACCAATACGTAGGTAGAAGATCAAGTTGATTTGCTTGTCCTAATTCCTTTACCTGCTTGCTTGCACGTACAGATGGTGATGATGATGATGCTGCTCTCCACTTGGACGCCAGAAATGCTGCCAGGGCAATGAAATCTTGTCAAGATCTCTAATCACATGGTATGATCTCGAATTTGTGCCAAAGCTGGGATTTTTTTTTTATTCACCTCGTTCCGCGGCAACTTGCGCTACGGATTTCTCGTCCATTTCCTCGCATTGGCGCAGCGCTAGTCTACTGGATGATGATGCCTCCAAGATTCAGATGCTCAGATTACCACCACCATTGCTTCACCACCATGCGCCGCCTCCTGCCGCTGCTGCTCGCCCTTGCGCCGGCCGCGGCCGCCGGCGAGGTGGAGTACCATCATTGCCAGTGCGACGGCAACGGCGGCGGCGGCGGCGGGTTCTGGAGCATGGACAGCATCTTGAGGTGGCAGAAGGTGAGCGACCTGCTCATCGCGGCGGCCTACTTCTCCATCCCCCTGGAGCTCCTCTGACTTCGTCGCCGGGCTCCGCATCTCCTCCGTTCCGTGGTGCTCGTCCAGTTCGGCGCCTTCATCGTGCTGTGCGGCCTCACCCACCTCCTCACCGCCTTCACCTATGAGCCCCACCCCTTCATGGTCGTCCTCCTCCTCACCACCGCCAAGTTCCTGACGGCGCTTGTCTCCTTCCTCACCGCCATCACGCTGCTCACCCTCATCCCGCAGCTGCTCCGCATCAAGGTCAGGGAGAGCCTGCTCTGGCTCAAGGCCCGGAGCTCGACCTGCGAGGTCGTCTCATGAAGCGCCAGGAGGAGCGAGCTGGCATAGTCCGGATGCTCACCCACGAGATTCCGCAGGTCGCTTCGACCGCCACACCGTGCTCTACACCACCCTCATCGAGCTCTCCGGGTCTCGCCTCACCAACTGCGCGTCTGGATGCCCGCTCGACGACGGGGCGGTGATGTGTTTGACGCACGAGCTCCGGCGGGGCGGCGACGGCGCCGTCGCTGTCGTCGGGGTCGACGACGACGACGTTGTCGAGGTGCGGGGGAGCGACGGCGTCAAGCTGCTCGGGCCTGACTCGGTGCTCGGGTCGGCGAGCGGCGGGGGCAAGGAGGGCACCGGCGCGGTGGCGGCGATCCGGATGCCGATGCTCAAGGTGTCGGACTTCAAGGGCGGGACGCCGGAGGTGATCCAGACGAGCTACGCCGTGCTGGTGCTGGTGCCCCCCAGCGACAAGAGCTGGGGCCCGCACGAGATGGAGATCGTCGAGGTGGTCGCCGGCCAGGTGGCGGTGGCGCTGTCGCACGCGTCGCTGCTGGAGGAGTCGCGGGCGATGCGCGACCGGCTGGCGGAGCAGAACCGCGAGCTGCTGCAGGCGCGGCGGGACGCGCTCATGGCGAACGAGGCGAGGCAGGCGTTCCAGGGCGTCATGAGCCAGGGCATGCGCCGCCCGATCCACTCCATCCTCGGCCTCGTGTCCATGGTGCAGGAGGAGGAGACCCTGGCGCCGGAGCAGAGGCTCGTAGTCGACACCATGGCGCGGACGGCCACCGTCGTCTCCACGCTCATCAACGACGTGATGGAGATGTCGGCGGACAGCCGCGAGCGCTTCCCCCTCCAGACGCGGCCGTTCCACCTGCACGCCATGATCAGGGACGCCGCCTGCGTCGCCCGGTGCCTCTGCGACTTCCGGGGGTTCGGCTTCGCCGTGCACGTCGAGAACGCGCTGCCGGACCTCGTCGTCGGCGACGAGCGGAGGATCTTCCATGTCCTGCTGCACATGGTCGGCAACCTGATTGGCCGCACCGAGCCCGGCCATGTCACGCTCCGGGTGCGCGCCGACGACGACGACGTGCTGGAGGACAGGCTTGGCCAGAGGTGGGATCCATGGCGGCCGTCCTACTCCAGTGGCTACTCTTCAGTGAAGTTTGTCATCGGGGTCAAGCGGCAGCAGAACGGCGACGGCAGCTCGCCGCTGTCGCGGAGGCCAAGTGGAAAGGGCATTGATCTCAGACTCAGCTTCAGCATGTGCAGAAAGCTTGTGCAGGTTGACGCTGCATTGTTGATGCTGCTGAACATGAAATTAGTATGAATTACAGTCACTGATACCGCTGTCTTGTTGATTGACAGATGATGCAAGGGAACATCTGGGCAATTCTTGACCCCCAAGGGCTCCCGGAGAGCATGACTCTGGTCCTGAGATTTCAGCTCCAGTCGCCACTGACATCATCCAGCCATGGAGGATCACTCGAGCAAAAACACGCGTGCCAAGTAGCAGGCCTGAATGTTCTGCTCATCGACGACGACGACGACATCAACCTGGTGGTTGCTCGGAAGCTCTTCGAGAAGCTCGGCTGCGTGGTCTCCTCCCCGCCTTCAGGATCAGGATTTCTCACCTCTGTTGGTTCCTCAGCAGCAGCGTGCCAGCTCGTCGTCGTGAACCTCGAAATGAAGAGAGTAAAAGCCCTTGATGTCGCTACGAGGATCAGCCAGTACAGGAGCGGTCGCGGTCGATGGCCGATCATCATGGCCATGGCATCCGACCACAAATCCTGGGAGAAGTGCGCCCAATCCGGGATCAACGGCATCCTCAAGAAGCCGGTGATTCTGCAGGAACTGAAAGATGAGTTGGCGCGGATCCTTGAGAGCACATGATCATTTTTGCTGCAGGTCGGTCTGTTCGTCAAGATCTGTGAAAACTGCGAATCCTGTGACCGGCGTACAACCTCGTCGTCCAGCATTGCAGAATGAACAACTCAGAAAGTACTCGCGGCAAAAATGGGAACATCTCTGATGAAAGAAGAACACATGGAGTTCTGGTAGGACCTTCAGCAGCGAGCATTAACGAATTTTGTAATAAGAGGGTTGAGTGGGAATGCAAGTTTTGTAACTTAAATCAAGGGGGATTCGTACTTGACTCTCTGTCAAAGCAAATCATGAAACTGGAATGAGATGTCTCCACTCTCAGCATGCACGTGACGCGGCGTAAGGGAAGGAATTGATCAGATGAGAATCCAGATGGTTGACTTGCTCGAATCGAGCAGAGGGAGAGAGGAGACATTGATCTCGAAGCGAGGAGAGGGAGAACGTGGTGGCCATGTGGGAGGTTGAGGATGATCGAGAGAGATTTTTTTCTTCTTCTTCTTCTCTCTTAGCGCTGCATTCAGAACATCACGGGAAGGATTGGATTGCAAGGAAAGGATCGGTCCGTACCGCCGGCGAGCAGGTCCATGAGCGCCGCCACTCCATCTAGATCCGGTTCGCCTGAAACGGCAGCCACGAGCTCGACGACGACTACTTCTCCTGGAGGAGAGGGATGGGGATTTACCCAAGCGGTCGGGGAATTTTTTTTATTTTTTCATAAAATATTTACAAAAGTATATTTTCATTTCAAAAGTTTACAAAAATTTGATGATGTGGCAGACGACCGTAGGTCGGACGATCGACGTTCGTCTGCATTTTTGCAGGCGGCCCTCTTGTCACTCTTTGGGAGGACGGTTTTTAGCTGTCCTAGTATAAAACTCTCTTCCAGACTCTAAAAATATCATAAAATTCATAGAAATCATAGAAAAAAAGAAGAGAGTTGAGAGTGAGACTGAACGAAAACAACGAAGCTCTGCCGGTTTGCTGATTCGTCTGTAGGTAAAATCTATTGTTCCTTTGTAATTTTTATATCTATGCAAGAATCGATATAGTATTGTACTGGTTACGTGTATACTACTATATGAAAATAAGTTGTTACTCGTAGATCTGTAGTTTTTTAGTCAATCTATTAGACGATTTAATTTGTGTAGAGATGGTAGTTATAAAATCTCGATTACACGGTTTTAGATGTGAGGAGAATGTTGGTACCTAGTTTAATTGTATTTTTTCATCAACAGACATGTTAAATAAGGTGATATTTCAGTTATTTCATGAGCAAAGAAATGTTATATATAGTCCAGAAGGTGTAGATCTGTCGGAGTTTAGTTCAACGGCTAAGGGCATTGATAGGCCAGCTGAGAGAAGTTTTGGGTCAGTGTACAACTGACTGATGCAAGACTTTTGACTGGACCTCCAGATCAACGCAATAACCTTATATGTTGTAGTCAGTCGTGCAGTTGAAGGTTTTTTTGGAACTGATGCCGGTGGATTGCACTGTCACTTAGAGATGGTACGTGGAGAATGCATTCCAACATGGTTGACCACTGGTATACTTGTGTCAGTGTATGAGAAGGATAATACCGCTGCTGTAATGCTCGTGGATGATGAGGGTCCAAATATGGTGGGAGGTAATGTCGAAACAATAGAAGAAAATGAAGGAGGGAATGAAGGAGGAAATGAAGAAGATAGGCAGCTAACAGGTGTGGCAGATGAGAGAAAACTAATCGACACCATTGTCGAAGAAATGGATAGGGAAGATGCTGAAAACGAACATGCAGAGTATGATATTTCGTCTGATGAGGACAATGTGATGCCTGCAGAATGGAGTAACGAGAACTTCTTTGGTCTTGTTATCTCTGAGCGGTATCATGTGCCATGGGAGTATAAATAGAACGAGGTCATCCAAGGGGCTAAGTATGTATATGTAGAGGATTTGAAAGAGGTAGTAAAACGATGGGCGGTGTCACTTCAGAGGGAGTTCTCGGTCATGAAGTCAAACAAATCTGTATATGAAGTGAAGTGCGTGAAGGATGAGTGTTCATAGCGGGTGCATGCATTCAAGGGAAAATGGAAGGATTATTGATATGTTTCAATCGTGACCGAGCATTCATGTTACTTACGAGGTGTTGAAAAATATTATAGAAACATGACATCTGCATTTGTTGCAACAGAGATGTACTCCTACATTGTGAACAACCTAGGGTACGAACCAAGATCAATTGTTAGACATATTGAAGAGAAATTCAAATACACAATTAGCTATACTAAGGCTTGGAGGGCAAAACAGAAGGTTATAGAGATAAGGTTTGGCACATTTGAAACATCTTACGATAATTTGCCTCATGTGTTAGCGTGTATTCTTCAGAGGAATCCGGAGACCTGCTACGACTTGAAAGCCTTTCTATCAATTGACCATGGTAATAAAAGTGTGTTGCAACGTGTATTCTTTACATTATGTGCTTGCATTTAGGTATTTGTGTATTGCCGTCCCATCCTCTGCATCGATGAGATATTTCTGACCGGAAAGTACAGAGGGCAGATATTAACAACAATTGGAGTTGACGGGGAAAACCAAGTTCTACCGGTGGCTTTTGCTTTTGTTGAGAGTGAGAATATTGATAGCTGGTGCTGGTTCCTAGAAAGGGTTAAGTCTGCAGTTGAACGGATGAAGCCAGACGTATGCCTCATACATGACCGTCACGCTGGCTTGCTGCGGGCAATTGAGTAATTGAGAAATGGATGCGCTGAAAAGGGATACCTACCAAGGTGGTTTGATATCTAAAGTAGATGGTGCATACGTTATATAGGTGCTAATTTCGATAGGTAGTTTAAGAATAAGCACTTTATGGATCTTTTCAAGAGGCCGTGCACCCAGAATCATGAAAAAAAATTCAATAAGCTTTGGAGGAGGTTAGATGAGCTAACCTCTAAACAAACAGATGAGCAATACAGGAGGGTTACCTTTGTAGGGGATGAGGCTCTACAAACTCTTGGACCTCTATCAAGTGACAGACATCGTATAAAAGGTCGGCATTCTCGGTTAGAAAATTTTCGGAGTGGATTGAGAATGAGCCAAAGGAGAAATGGACATTATTGTATGATAAGTATGATTCTCGATTTGGCATAATGACCACAAATTTGGCAGAGGTTTGTAACTGGGTGATGCGTAATGTTCGAGAGCTCCCATTTGTTGGCATTGTTGAATTTATTTTGCATGGCACATGCAAGTACTTCAAAGATCAGTTCAGAGCAGCCGGCCCCTCAATGGTGGACAATAATCTTTTCTTTAGCACACTACTAACTAAGTACCTGCAAGATAAAAGTAATAAGGCCCGAAGACATCGAGCTATACCTTAAGGTACACAAGAATACAGATTTGAAATATTGTGCGTCGACAAGGGCATACGCGGAATCTACCATAAAAGAATTGTGCAGGAGTGCGTGCTGAAGGAGGACGGGACCTGCAAGTGCTCGTGCCGAAAATCTACTCTGCTACACAAGCCATGTTCTCATGTTATTGCCGCGAGCGATGAGTGCGACATACAAGCACGTTATTTTGTCTCACCTTATTTTAGAAAGTAAAAATCTACAATACTTAGAGTGGAGAGATATACGGCTTTGGTATTGAGGGGACATTTACTACGGAGCATTCTCAAGCTACCTACATTCCTGACCCAACAAAATTGAGAGATAAAGCAGGTCGCCGCAAGACAAAACGTATCCGTAATGACATGGATGAGTCAGAAGCCGGTGGAAGGTATAAACGTTGTTCAAAGTGCGACCAAACAGGTCATACATATAAGAAATGTCCAAAGGATGCAACCGGTCCAAATGTGACGGAAGTTGGACTGTTGGGTTCAGGCGCTGATGGCAGTCACCCAAGGACTGTCCGACTATGGGGACGGTATGGTGTCGCCGTGAGGTACGTAACGTGAAATTCTATGTTTACCACTTATGCGCAAATATTGACGTGTTCCCCTTTCCTATTTTGTAGCGTCGTTACGCCCACACGCAGGTTAGAAGGGACTACTCCGACTTCGTTATGAAGTTCGACCACCTGTTGCCCAGTGACATCGTCTGGGAGCCGTATAGTCCGCAGTCCATCGTGGCCCGTGCACCGCTCGGACTCTCGGCTCTTTGCATACGCGACCATGCGTACTGGATGACGACACTGCCATTGGTGTTCGACATCTTCGTCGAGCCCCACTGTCCACAGCGCGTGATGCGACAATTTGGTCTACGTCAGCACTTTCCTGTGGCCGTGCAGATGGTTGTGCCGCGCGATGTGTACCGGTTAGTACAACTGCGATTTTTGTTGAGTACTACAACACTTTAATAAAGTCTAATGCACTCTCTATAAATAGTTATAATCATAGGGGACAGGCAGACGGCACTCAGTGATATCCCCGACTGCGGAGGTACGTGGAGGACTGATTGTTGGCGACGGAGGAGGTCATCGATGAGGTACGTCCACACACTGAGGACAACTACCTAGCATACCTCAAGTGGTACCAGCCCCGCACCCGCACACGCGTGACGTTTACCCTAAATGATCCACAGCCACACGTCGCCGCTGCCACTGACGCGTATCCTAGACACCGTGACCAAAACTACTTCCGCACAGTATCTCACATTCTATTTGCACTTTGCTATTCCCTTTGTAAGTGTCCACGGTTCTAACACATATTCACGTCACATTTGAAATAGTCCGACACAGCGTGACAGGTTCAGGCTGATGTTCGGACGGTTGGACAGTAGTATCATGCTGACTGCGGAGGAGCAGAAGACGACTTTCAGGAGGATTCGTCAGGCGATGCACACAGTGATTCGTGCGCTCACTTGTCGTGCGGCCGACGCGATACCTTCCATAGCTGTACATCAGCAACAGTCACGGCCAGTAGGAGCAAGAGTAGGAGTGCGCCCGCAAGATTCCAGTCAGACAGCTAGCCCCTCCAAAGGTAAATTCCGCTAACTATCGGTTCATAACATGTTTCGTTGTACGACATGCACCGTTTTACATCAATATACTTCCGTGTAGCTTTCGCTACACCATACCTACATCCCTCCGGAGCTGGCACGTTGACGCAGGGAGCGTATCACACATGATCACACGCGCAGCAGGGCATAAGGAGTGCCCCCAGGGCCATCACAGGAGGTCCTTTCGGTAATATCAAAGTTTACTTTTACCTTGTAACATTTCGGTTTGCAATTATCAACAATTTTGTGCACATGGTTCCACTCTACAGTGCCAGGGATGTTTGTCGGTGCTAGCTCCTCTGCGCAGGGCACACGTGGGAGCGGTTGGGCATCGGATCCTTTCGAGAGGGACGACTTGGAGGGCGTACTAGGTACCTCGTAGCTCGAAGGAGCTCCGCCACCGCAGACACACGACCCACCAGCTGTCACACCGGTGCAGGCAACCCACGCTGTCCATGCTGTACCACTAGCTCGGTTGATGTACTCCCAGGGCCAGCTCCGAGCGCAGGGTAGGAGGACGAAGAGGGTTAGAGGTTACGGTCAGGACCCGTAGTATATTGTACCAATAGTAGTTTGCCTGTTGTATATCATATTTTATTAATTCTACGTTTACTGAAGAAACCCCTTTACTTCGTTTACGCTCATCGATCAAACGATGTACTCCTCACTATCTACGTTTGTGATGGAACTGATCAAAAACATGAATTTTCGAGTTTTAACTTCACGGCGAAAGTAGATTCCGAGCATTGACAATCGAGCACACGTTAATTGCTTACGAATCTAATGAAATTATCTATCCGAGTACAAACGGCATATGAAACGTTTCTAATTATCGTTATTACATGCCTTACGGTATTTCAAACGGATATCCAACTAGAGATGCAACTACTGTGTGCAACGTGGGTACTTCCCCTTCCTCGCCGCCTCCGGCCCAGCTTCCTTTGTACGTAGTGTCCTCTCCCGCTTTCTCTCTCTGTCTGCCTCACGGGCTTCCTTCTCCTCCTTCCTCTTCTGCTGAGCCTCACACTCTTCTTCCGCCGTCCAAAGACGTTCGAGGCACTCCCTGTGCCATTCATGTGACCTGCGAAGAAACTCTGCGTGTAGACAGATCTCCGTATCTATCCACTGCACAAAGTCGCACAGAGGTGTAGGAGGCTTCGGTGCCTTGGCATATGCAAATTTGTTAGTTCAAAGGTTCAAATATTCCGTACTACAAGATAATTCGTATTACTTCCACTGGCTTCTTCGACTTCCCTTTCTTCCCTTATGGCTTCGGCTTCTCCGAGAAGTAGGCGTAATTATCACACATCCAATACCTTTACCGGTATATGTGATCCTGCTGACTTATTGTAACTTTACACTCATCTTCGCACCAACACATCAGCGAAGACACACCAATCGGAGGTCGTTGACGACTGGATATACCGAATGCATTCATAGCAACCTACGTTATAACTAAATAAACATAAGTTATAACTCGCTAGGCCAAAAATACTTTATACAACTACATACCTAGGGTATAATACACATGACTAAAAAAAATAAAATATCATCGTCCTCATTTTCATCTCCCTAGCGTTTCTCAAACTAGTGCTACTCATATAGTAAAAAAATCTAACTTCTCTCATCCAGCCTATCAATGTCCTTAGCCGTTATGCTCAACTACACCCTGTAGACTAACTACACCATGTGGACCAAACCTAACATTTACGTACCTATGAAATAACTAGTACAATACCACATCACTTGATGAATACATATGGAAATTACGAAGAGACATAAAATATTACCTGCAGATGAATCCGTAAACCGGCGAGACTTCGCCGCTTTCATTCGCCTTCGCTCTCAGCTCTCTCTTCCTTTTTCTGTTACTTTTGTAAATTTTATAAACGTTTTAGAGGCTGGGAGGGGGATTTATACAGAGCTAGCAAAAAATTATCCTCCCAAAGGACGATTTTAGCCATTTTACAGGCATACCCCAATTTTATAAACGTTTTGGAGGCTGGGAGGGAGATTTATACAGAGCGAGCAAAAAATTATCCTCCCAAAGAGCGATTTTGGCTATTTTACAGGCGGACCCCTGACCGTCCAAAAACCACGCTTTAGTAAGGCGACAAGGAGACCGCCCACAAAATGGCCATCCACGCATCGGCGTTTTTACAGATGACCCCCTTCCGCCCTCCTAGAGAACGGTTTTTTACCTACAAAAATACAGACGGCCGTCTAGCACGTCATCAAATTGCGCTCGAAGAGGGTGTTTTCATAAAAAAAACATCCTCCTAGAGAACGTTAGAGTATATTTTTGTAAATTTTTGAAATAAAAATATACTTTTGTAAATATTTTATTAAAAAAATATAAAAATAAAAAAATTCAGCGGTCAGGTAGGATTGGGCTTACGTGCGGCCGGCCCATTTGACCATACTAATTGGGCCGGGCCGGAACGGGGTTCCGATACATGAGGCCCGAGAACGGGCACTGTGTAACAATCAGCAGCAATTTGAAGGCAGTAGCTGCTGTTATCAAGTGCAAAGCAAACAATTGTAAGAACACCAAGCAGACAAACTATTTAGAATACGAACTACTGGGCAGATTTGTAACATGGTTGATCCAATTCTAACAGAGATCTCGTTTCAAGTCTCAACACTTTCAGAACATAGGTAGCTGGAAACAAGAGGTACCATGACAACAAAGGCAAAGCTTAAAGCAATTTAAAGCATAGTTGGCTGCCTGTTCTTCTTCTTAACACCAGACTTGGCAACCTGGAGGCTGCGGTACACTGAACTAAGCCTTGCGAGAGCTGGCTTGGTCAGATCAAGCCTGTAGTAGTTGTCGCTCACCTGAACAGAAAAATTAGCTAATTAAAGCACAAATTATTTAAAGGTGCATACAACAAAGCCGTTGTACAGAGAAAACAGTAGCTAAAAATTCTGCTCAGAAGCCAAGCGTAACAAGTGTATTTCATTGAAGAACCAATTGATCGGTTGGCCTTCTTATGTGTTACGGCTCATCACAGCAGTAGCAATGTTGTTAAGAAAGCAAAACAGGAATAACTTGCAGTTCATTTGCAAATAGCTGGGTTTCTTTTTACAGAGCAAGCTGTATAAATTTCTGTAAAACCCAGCGTTATATATTCAATTGTCCCACACAGTAATCTGATGGTTTCAAGATTAATCATGACTGAATCTCAATCTCACATATGTGAAGCACTTCAAAGTATCATAAAAAAGGCAGGAAGGACCGATGATGCAGCTCAGAAGCCAAGCGTAACAAGAGTATTTCACAGAAGACCCAAAGCAATCGCTGGGCCTTCTTACATGTTAAGGCTCATCACAGCAGTAAATAGAAAAGAACAATGAAGCCTATATAAGACACATAAGATTCACAACAGTGCATGTAAAGCATTAGTATCACAAAGAATAACATGGACATGAAAGCTACGCAAGGAAGCATTTCTCTTGCTAATACCTGGTTCTTGACGGCCTTGGCCATCTTGCGGAACTCCTTGCGCATCACGGACTTGTGGTAGAGCTTCGCTGGGGCATTCTGCTTCTTGGTCTTGGTCGTGGAGAGGACCACAGCCGTGTCCTTTCCACCTGATGGCTGGATTGTCACGGTCTTCTTGTTCGCCAAGCCTTACAAATAAACATCACCGCCATGCCATGTCAGGTCGTTGCAAAGGCTGAATGAAAATTCGCGATGCTGCAAGAAGCAAGTACTGACCGGAGTGCTTGTAGGAGTGGACATTGTACAGGTTGTTGGGCTCCTTTGTGAACTGCACCTTGGCATTGCCATTTCCGAACTGCTTCACAAGGAAGGAGTTGTTCTTCTTGACGATCTCCCAGATCAAAGGCTCCGGAACCGTCGCCATTTCGCGGTAGCCTACGTCACCAAGCCAACGACCAATCACACCATAGCTAATGACCAGCAGAACACAAGTGAGCACGCAACGCAACGTTGGGCAGCTATGGCGTCGATCGCAAATGGAATCAGCCCTAAAATCTTTCTCATCCATCATCAAATTGATCAACATGGCTAGTCCTACCAGCTAGTAGATCTAGAGAACGCGGATGAAGCGCAACTTGCATAGAACATAGCGACGTTATCTAACAAGCTAGCAATCCGCGTACAACGAATCATTCACTCAAGCTAAGTTCACAGTTGTTGCAGGCAAACTAAACTACTGGCTAGGTCAGAATTTAACCACAGGAGCCACCGACCGAAGCAGCTTACCATCGGATTATCGGATTAACAGAAGAGACGACAAAGTTGAGGGTTTCGGGACGTGGACTCACCGGAGATGTTGAAGCCGCGTCGGGGTGGTGGCTGCGGCCTGTGGAACGGTGAGACGGCGGCGTGGAGGCTCACTTTTATACCGGTACAAACCCTAGGTTTTCTTGTCTCTTCGCGGGCTTTTATTGGGCCGAACTTCTAGTATTATCTTCTAAAGCCCATAGGCTCCCAAACGGGCTGAGACACAAGACCCACTGACCAATGTAGCCGTTGATATTTCAACAAAAAAAAAATGCTTGCAATTCAATATCATTGATGCAATAATAATTAAAAATATCTTTCTTCCATTTAGAGATATCGGTTCAACAATTTTTTCCAAACAATTAGGACGCCATCATATACCAACGCCAGAACCAGCTTCACTAGTGTCTTTTTTCATCCACACTACACTGCTCTGCGTGTACATATATATATATATATATATATATATATATATATATATATATATATATATATATATATATTGTTATCACTCACATATATTCGGTTGAACTGCTTCCTTCGTTCTAAAATATAATAATCTAGCTACTATGAAACTAAATAGACTCCGATTAGATTCGTAGTACTAGATTACTATATTTTAAATCGAAAGGAGTAATTAGCAGCAGTGACCCTTCTTACACTCCTTATTGAATCCCATCGGCAAACCGACAGCGAAGATCTGGACATCAGACAAGGCAGCCCAATCATGTACAGTAACCATTGACTGTTACAGTAGTAGAATGTAGAGTGTTATAGTCTCCCACCAGAACTGCATGCAGGGTTGCAAAAGCCTGTGAAGAGCGGCGGCCGGGAGTTGTATCATCATGGAGAGATGTATTCGTGGGTAAAAATGAAGTACATATAAAAAGCTAGCTAGAGAGATGTAGAGTGCTGAAGCAAATAAATACTCCTCCAATTCAATTAAGATGAAAAAAGAATACGTAATTGATTAGTATCAATTTATGAGCCTGAACCACCAAGTCTCAGCTCCAAATCCAAGTCCTCCTCCCCTTGGCCATGGTGATCACCATTGCCATCGCCATCGCCATCCTTGGAGCAGCAGCCGTAGCGATCTCGTCGGTCTCCGGCGCCACCATCTTCGCGATGGTCGGCGCAGTCGTCACGGCCAAACAGCCGCAGCTCTCGCGGCGCCAGTTCGGCACGAGACTGAAGCATCCCGCCGGCCGCCGTCGACGACGCTTCCTCGCTGCCGCCGCTCACCGGATGAGCTTGTCCAGTACCGAACAACCCCACGAGCGTATCGTAGCTTACGCTTCGTCTTGCCGTCGTCGACGGCGTCGCTCTTGATCCAACCCTGTCCTTCCGGTGGACGTTCATGTGCCCGCCGAGCGCCTGCGCCGTTGGGAACCCCCTCCTGCAGAAGGTGCAGTTGTACGGCTGCCTCGTACCAGCCTCATCGTCGTCTTCGTCGTCCTCACGCAGCTCCTCCTCCGCCTTGTCTTCGTCGCCGCTCCGCGACCTTCCACCACCGATCAGCTCTCCCTTGCTGATTTCTTGACTCATTTGCTCAGCTAGGCGATACTGGTAGAGAGCTACCTAGCTAGGGTTTACTGCTTTGGGCTCATGAGCTGTACGTTGGGCAAGCTAAGCGACTTGTTGATGATTCAGTGAGCTGCTTATTGGGATCAGATCTAGCTAGCCGATTGTGAAAATGATATATAATAGTTGGCATATATGGTCAAGAAAGAGAGAGAAATGCAAGTGTACAATAATCAATGGCGTTTCGTGTAGCTGCCATGACCATTGTGTTAGAGATCACCTCACGTTGATGTGGATGTTAGCCTTGTTATATGTTTCTTTTGGTCATTCTGCCGGCCGCAACAGTTGTTTTTTGTGATTTGTTTAATTAGCTGTTTAATTAATTTGAGTTGTTCGGCTCTGGCCGGCCTGCAACTGCAACGACCGGACTGGTTCTAGCCTGTAATTGATCAGTGCTTTGTAAGCTTGTGCTTGGAAGCGTTTGCTGTTGAGTCCTATATAGTATATATAGGACTAATATACTATGCTAGTACATTAATTATATGGCATGTTCAACCTTTTCTTATACATAGTACTCTCCTATATTATTGACAAGATATCTTATTAGGCCACCTCATCATTTTCTTTTTATTGATAGGAAGTCATATCATCATGTAGTTTTACCCAAAAAAACAAAACCACTCACTTTTTCTTAATTTTTGTAAAGGAAACTAACCACAGTCAGTCAGTCAGTCAGTCACAGTAGCAGTCTAGCACTAGTGTCGCATCAAGCAGCGGTATGAGGCCATAAATTATCTCCTTGGGTGCCGCCACGGCCCATCAGGGCTAAGCCCAAGAGCACACAACGGGATGGGCCATACATGTGGGTTTAGGCCCATCCAAAATAGGCCCACAACAAGAGGAAGAAGAAGTGTCTCAAAAAAAAAAAAACAAGAGGAAGAAGAAAAAACAAGTAAAGAAGGAAAAATCACTTTCCAACGTGTCAGCGATTAGACCGATCACAATTCACAACAGTATCAACAAGAACAGAAACTTAATCTTTCCACGTAGATACCATGTTAGCATGGGGTCAGCACGTCATATAACCTAAATTGATTCAGTTTTATAGTCGAGGAGGTGAAGACGGTCACGGAAATTTCCGATCCACCGACGTTCGTTTTTTATTTTTATCGACCAAGGCATGTGAAAATGGTAACCGATGAAAACGAAAATAGAAATGATAGAGAATATGGAAATAAAAACAGAAACGATTTTGCTGTTTTACCGATTATTTTCAAATTCTACCGTATTCTTGAGAAAATTACTGTTTCTATAGTATGGTAATTACGTCAATATTACCTAACTTGACCGGTAGAAATAAGGTAATTTAAATACGTCAATATCTATGGTCCATGTGTTTATTTGACCCATAGTTTACAGCCCATTAACTCCTAAACCAAATCCCTAACTTGAGTGCATGGCTAAAAGGGAGACAATCTATAATTTAAAAAATATAAGCTTGAATTTATTTGGTCATATTATATAGTTATACAAAGTTAAATATATGATTTTAAAGATTTTCTATTGATCAAACGTTTGATTTTTTTTATTCTGTCAAACAACAATGCTGGCCGTTGGATGTAACTTTAAAATTTAGGACAGGGAAATGAATTTCAAGTTCTACTTTTAACTTGTTGTAGTTACAATTTTAACTTATTATAGTTACCATTATCGATCACGCGTAACTTTAGTTATAAATTTGTGTAACTCAGTTATAAATATATGCAGTTGCATCTAACTTGCCGATCACATACAACTTTATTTATAAATTTATGCAACTCAATCATAAATATGTGCAGCTGCAATCGATTGATGGATTTATTTTTTTCAATCATTTGATCAATAGTTCCCATGATTTTACAGTTCAATGTTTCTAATATTTATCAATGGTTTTCGATCGATACCGATATGTTTCCGTCCGTATAGTTTTGTTTTCGGTTTTCTGATATTTCTGATACAATTTTTATTTCTAGGTTTATCATTTTCGATTTCGTTTTCGAGAAAAATATGGTTATGGAAATGGTTGAGGCTATTTTCCGATAGTTTCTGACCGAGAAAGACTATATCTGTTTTTGCGGTTGATGGACTTAAATCAGACTAAGGCTATATTTGAGGGGGATAAAATAGACTTTTCCAAGGCAAAATCACATTCCAAAGTGTCAGCGGCTAGTCCGATCACAATCCACAACAGTATCAACAAGAATTGAAATTAAATCTTTCTTGCATATTTACAGAAAAATATAATTAATTACTTAATTCCTCCAAAGCTCGCCGCTCCGGTCGCCGCCGGTGCCGGTGCTGGTGCTGGCGGCGGAGGAGCTGGCTCGGTCGGAGAGCGATGACGAGAGCGGCGTCTCGTCGCCGGCGCCGACCTGCACCATGTCCCTGTACGTCTTCCTGACGGCCCACAGCGCCCTGCAGCACTCGCCCATGCTTGGCCTGTCCTGCCTCACCGGCGCCAGGCACCGGAACGCCAGCTCCATCACCATCTCCGCCGCGCGCACCGCCGCCGCCGTCCTCGCCAGGTGCGGGTCCAGCACATCCGCCGCCGCGCCGTCGATGAACTTGCGCATCGCCCACCGCGCCGTCAGCCGCTCCCTCATCTCCCGCTTCGTCTCGATGGGGCGCCGCCCGGAGGCCAGCTCCAGCAGCAGCACGCCGAAGGAGTAGACGTCGCTCCGGTCGGTGAGCTGGCAAGTCTTGAGGTACTCCGGGTCCAGGTACCCCGCCGTCCCCTTCACCTGCGTCGTCACGTGCGTCACGCCGTCGGCGGCGCCCGCCTCCCCGATGCCCAGCCGCGCGAACCCGAAGTCGGCCACCTTGGCGCGCAGCGACGGCGTGAGCAGGACGTTCGACGACTTGATGTCGCGGTGGATGATGGGGTGGTCGGCGTACATGTGCAGGTACGTCACCGCGTGCGCGACGTCGATGGCGATCTCCAGCCGCGCCCCCATGTCCAAGAACCTCCCGTTGCACCCTGCATGAGCCGGCGGCGGCCAAACTCCATTAGCGACATGATTAATTGATCGAGCTCGCGTGCGACTCCAATGGCGGCGGGTGGGTGCGTACTGTCGAGGTGGTCGCGGAGCGAGCCGTTGGGGACGAACTCGACGACGATGATCCTCTCCTGGCCGCACCCGAGGTAGCCGTAGAAGCGGACGAGGCTCTGGTGCTCGATGCGGGCCATGGTCTTGACCTCGCTCCGGAACTCCACGTCCACGTGCGGGTTCTGCATCGGCAGCTTGGCGCGCTTGACGGCGACGAGCGTGCCGTCGGGGAGAACGCCCTTGTACACGGCGCCGAAGCCGCCCTGCCCGATCTTGAGCGCCGGCGAGAAGTTGTTGGTGGCGAGCAGGATCTCCTCCATGGAGAACACCGAGCTCTGAAACTGCGTCGTGATGCCCCTGCCCCTGCCCCTGCTGCTGCTGTACAGCCCGCGAATCGACGCCTTCCCCTCGCCGCCAGCTCCCGGCACTGGAAAATCATCAAACTAATTAATCCATCAGAAATTCAGCTGCATAATTGACTGTTCATAGACGAAGCTTGTTCTTATTTTTTTTAAAAAAAAATTGAAGATGTTTTGTGATTCAGAATTTCTAAAAATGATTCTTTAAGTTTTGCACTAGTAATTCTGCTCCAGAAAGTAAAGAATTCAGAGTAGTTGCAGCAATCGGAGTATGATAATTAACTGGTTTCTTTAGCAGTTGAGTGCAGTTGCAGCAATTGGACAAGAATTCAGATAATTGACTGCCTGCTTGAGCAATTCAAAACAAAGTAATCATGGAGAAGGAAGAATTTATACACCATTGATTATTTTGTTAGATGGAGAAGAAATGAATCGAGAGAAGAATTTACAAGGCGGCTTCTTGATCACGTCATCCGGCTCCTTGGTCCTCCTCCTCCCCCTAGCTTTGCTGCTGGAGGAAGACGACGAGGACGACGACGGCGTGGAGAGCGAGCTGAACCACACCCCGATCGACCTGAAGAGCGACTTGAACGAGGCCGCCCTGCCGCCGACGGAGAGCCTCCGCGACCACGCGGGGCTCCACGGCGCCCAATGCTCCCTCTCCCTCTCAGTCTCCGGCGTCGGCGTGCGCCTCCCGGACGACGAGGAAGACATGCTCCGGCGGCGGTCGCGTCCCTCCATGCCCGCCCAGCCGCCTCGCTCCGAGCTCCAGCGCGCCAGCCGGTTGTGCGTACGCGCATGGAGATATACTAGCTAGCTAGCTCCAAGCCTAGAGCTACAAAGCGCGGCAAGTCAAGGCGCGACCGTGTCCAACGCAACGCAACGCCGGCCGGCGAGGGCGAGCCGGTGGGCCCCCCGAGCAAGCACACTGTCTGTTGGGTCGGTGATGTCCTGGGGCCCACTAGCCAGTCTGACTCAGCGTTGGAGCTGGACCTGGCAAACGATGACTGGTTCCTCGTCAGACTGAGCTTGTTAGTAGTAGTGCAGAGATAGCTACAACGAGTGTGATAGCGAGGTGGTGATCTTGATCGGACAACTCTGCTAATTAATTATTAGTCGCTCTGTCCATAAATATAAGTATTTTTAAATATTTTTAAGACAATGCTAAGTCAAATATTATTAACTTTGATTATCAATAGCGAAACAATTATAAATATTAATGATGTTATTAGATTTATCATTAAACAATCTATTATAATATGCAGCTCTTTTTATTTAAAATAATTTAATTTTTATAGATAGTATTATTCAAAATAGCACATTAAAAATCATGATAGAGCCTAAAAATATTTATATTTATGGATGAGAAAATACATCATTAACTTCTTCTTCCGAGTATATAAGCCTAGGTCGCATCATGCATGTTCTCAGAAACCTTCATTTCATACTCCCTTCGTTTCAAAATATAAGAATTTCTAAGTTGTTTAGCAAATATTAAGGATGAAGAAAAAAATACATTGGTGCTCCCTTAATAAATATAGAATAAATAGAGGTGAAAAAATATGTGGGGATTTAAATGATAAGTAATTTATAGGACAAGTAGTATTATAAATAGTGTTAGAAATTCTTATATTATAGAATAAAAGTTAAATGTTAGAAATCCTTATATTTTGGAATGGAGTATTTTACGATCCATAGCTTACTGCACCCCGTTCAAAGTTCAGATCCATATATGGGCAGACGCAACAATAGATTGGACAGTTTTTTATACCCCTTTTGCAGTTAATTAGTCATGCGTATATCCTGAGAGCTCACTCTATTGTCAACGAAAGCAACCTGCATCAGCTAAACCAACGTCTCCACTGGCACTCAAGCAGCAGCCGGTATCACTACCGGTTCCAACAAATATAGATTATTAACATTCAAAGAGAAGCAGATTAAGGAAGAAATTGAGGTGAACAAACTAGAATGACGAGTTCAGACAAATGCCCTCAAGGCTGAAGCAATTGACCTGGACACAGGAACCACACACTGGCTCAGGCAAATTGATACAGAGATTAGTTTAGACCGGGCAAAGCATGACGCGCTGACGATTTAGACAGGACAGACGCCAACTGAGCCAGAATTGGACCAAAACAAAAACACACATATATGGAAAGGATTTTTCGTGGGCATGACCTCTCGTGTACATTTTTCTTCTAAATTTAATGCAAATAGTTATAAAATTTTTTGAAAAGCATTGATAATGTAAAGTACGGTGACATGTATTACTCCACTAAAAATCAAGTTTAAATTCGACGTACACATTAAGAAACAAAAAAGATAAATTCGGATATAAATAATACCACTACTGTTTATACACTGAATTTATCTTTTTTATATCTTAACGTGTGAGTTAAGTTTGGACCTAAGATTTTATGTACTAATATATACATATTGTATAAGTGTTGTCAAATTTTTCAAGAATTTTTCATAACTATCTGATAAGTTTTTAAACAAACGAGGGACATCTTGTTCATAGATCAAAATAGTTTTGCCACACACACATACATATATGTATGTATGTATGTCTGTCTGTCTGTCTGTCTGTCTGTCTCTGGGGTTTCAACTCAGAATGTAGTGAACCTGTGCTCATTCTCAGGGTGCAAAGAACTAGAGATTTTATTTTTTTAAAAAAAAACTGTTACGACTTGGACGCATTTCATTCATGGATAGAATCATGGCAGAGCGCCGATTGGCACGCGACAACATCGGTGGGCGGTGACGTGGAGGACGAAAATAAGTGCATTGCAAACTAAGGCCGTTCCTAGTACGGGTTTTATAAGAGTTTCATTTTATTAAATGAGATGTCACATAAGCTAAAGTGATGACATGTTAAGAAATTTATTAAGAGAGATAAGAAATGGTGTTATACACACTTATCTTGTGAGGACACCTTGAGACTTATCGTAATTTACAGCTCGTCACGTCAACGCTAATTATTGGAGTGGTGGGGTTTCAAATAAAATCAATTAAATGTAGTACCCACCACACCTCAAAGCAGACTTGACGTCGTGTACCACAACTACTCGACAGAATGGCCTTTACCAGTCCTTCCCAAGATATGCCCGTTAAACCACACGATGGTGGCGACCAAGCGACTATATATCACAGAGGACTCGATCTACACCAGCTATTAAGCAAATATCTCAATTATTTCAAGCCATACTAGTGTTCGACTAGTTCCTAGAAAAAGTACTAGTCTTACACATTTATCTCAAGCAATGGTATACAATAATAGGGTATGCAAGTAAATAAACTAAATCTACAAGATCAGAGTTACATATGCAAAATGACCAAATAATATGATTCAGCGGAAGCTTGTCTACCCATACCACGGTAACCGACTAGGGGTAAACCCTTTAATGAATCAATCTTGAAGAAGCAACAAATTCCCGTAGCACTCAACCTCCAAGTTAAGTAACAATAATACAAGCAAAAGTCAGTATATTATCGAAGTAATGTACTGGCAAGAACAATTCTATATCACTACATGCAAGCTCTAATTCAAGGAGAGGGCTATTTGTAGTTTCATCTTTGTATAAAGCTAATTTTTGTTCACAAACATTTGCGATGGTATTTGACAGAACCATAAAACATATATAATATGTAAAGAAGGTGATCAACATAATATAAATATCATACTTGTTACCCTCCCCGGCAACAAGTTATCAAAATTCACCAATCCATATCCCAATTTCCGAAACACATTTATAAAGCACAAAACTATACTCATGACACATCCCTATGTCGCTCATGACCGCGGGCACAGCTAACCGATTAGTTTTAACTCTGTAGAGTTTATACAACTTTACCCACACGTTGAGTACAGTCTAGAGGTCACAACATAGCCTTTACATTGCTCAATGTTTAACCTTATATCAGCGACGGTAAGCAGAAATCCACACCGAGGGGCTACCTCGATGCCGCTAGGTGGCAGGCCCACGCGCCTTAACCTAATGTTGTGGCGGCAAACAAAGCAAACCCTCTGTTTCCCCACGAGGCACTATACCCTTGTATTGGACAGACCTAGACGTCTAACGCCGTTACGGGCTGTTAGGTAGTTCTTATGAGCTAATAGCGCGACTTAACCCATACTACTTCGGCCTACCATATGCAAGGCTAAACACTAAGCAACTTAATGAGCTAAGACAATCCCATACTAGCACATATGGTTACACGGTATACATAAGTTGATGACATTGAGTTCGGTTCTTAATCGACTCAGGTGAACACTTCCCCTCTCGGTGTGCAACTACTCCATACACACACTACTTGCCGCCCAAGTCTGAAATCTCATTTTGCATCATTTTATTTCACAAATAACTAGAGCCTTCACTTCTGCTTAGAAGTTATAAAATTCCTAAAATCTCATTTATAAAGTGATCACAATCTATTTTAGCATAACTCTAAGCATAGCTAAGCAAATTGCATAAATATATGCACGTATAATCCCAAATGAGCGCAAGTCAACTGCTCTAACCAAATCTAAGGTTACAATCAACAAGGATTATAAGTTCTCAAGGTTGAATATGCAACAAGTTGGATATAACTATCATTTTCCACATTTCAAATACCGATAGCTATAAATACGCATGCAATTTTGTAAACAACACATTTCATTCCCCAAAATATAGAATTCAAATTGTTCAAAGGAGGAGGGGAGAATACTTGCCTTACTCTTGAATACCTAGAGCAATATTCAAATCCATTCTTTCACCGACTTCGAATTCATACTTTAAAGAAAATTTATGGTACGATCGCATAAATAGCAAGTAATGTGAAAAATCCAAAATGCTCTAATATGCATGAGGTTTATGCAGTAGCTTGGTTCTGGTCTAAGGTGAAGGTGAATTTATCTAAAAAAATTTCCATTTTATCCCTTTTTTTGTGAGCTATGAATTTTACAAGTTCTATACGTGAATACGTCTAAATACGATATAAGGTCAAACTTTAAGTTATTTTAATATGTGTGAAACCTACACAGTGGGTTGGTACTGACTTTGTATGATTTTTGGTGAATGAATTTCTATTTTATCCACTTTTATTTAGAAGATGTGAATTTTGTGAGTTTAGGCTTATACATAGTATTTATACATGTCTTTAGTATATGTATATTAGAACTAGGTTCTTATGAGATCTAACTTTGTGAAATTTTAGAGTGAGGTGGTGTGAACTCATTTCCATTTAGTTTATCTTAATTGGGGCTAAGATAATTTCTTGGTATTTTATAAATTCTTGTACATTTTATATCCTATACAATATATTTATCTTTTTCATAAATCATGAAGGTGCTTTTCATACTGGTTTTAGTTAATCTTTTGTTTACAGAGTTAAAGAGAAAATTATCGTGAAGCTAACAAAATTAGATTCAAGTTATTTGGAGCTAATATGAATTCCCTATGCATTTGTTCTAGGTATAGATTAGTATTTTTCTATATTACACAAAAGTTAAAAGTATTTCCTATACTAAGTGTGCAAGACTTTTGTTTACAGTAAGGGTGTCGGAGGATGAAACCTCGACTGCGGGAAGTCAGGAGACCCCCCTTTGAGATTCGGCCAGGGGAGTAGTTCTCAGGCGAAGCCGGCGTCAGAGTGCAGAAGACGGATGCGTGAAGAAGACGTGGAAGTAACAGAGGAGTCCGGACCGTCCGAAGCTGGTCCGGACCGTCCGAACCGAGGAGATCGCGCGGGGAAGACGATGAACAACGAACGGTCGGAAGAGGGGATCGACGCACAAGGGAGACATGAGGATTTATACAGGTTCGGGCCGCCGGAGCGTAAAACCCTGTGTGTATGTTATGTGGAGATGAATGTGGTTTGCTATGTTACAAGGTGAGCTCAGCACGCGGCCGGAGCCGGAGAAGAAGAGCAGTAGGTTGAGAATGAGCTCGGGTGCTGAGAGCTGGGGGCTAGAGGCCCTCTGTTCCGTCTGCCTTTCGCCGGTGGCTTGGTCCTCCTTTTATAGAGCAGGGGTTTCCACAGTGCCAGCACACCGAGAGAGAGAGAGAGTTTCTGGTGAGTTCTCCTGTCGCCACGTTCGCCTGCGATGCTCACGCCGGAGTTACGCCGGAGTTGGAGGAACGTCTAGTCATCCACGCCCGCCTGCTGTGCCCATGCCGGAGTAGGTCTGCTGCAGGCGGCCGAGTCGTCGAGACGTGAGGATGTGACAGGATGTGACGGAGCGTCTGGTCGTCCGGTCGCCCGCCTTGGTTGATGGAGCGGGGAGACGTGATGGCGCACGCCTCCAAGTCAAAAGGCTCTGACTGTGAACAGCGATTGCATGGTGAAAGGGGCCTCCGTAGTCAAAAAGGCTCTGACTGCACAGAAGCGGGCGATAGGCGCGTCACGCCCCGTCGCCCCGTCGTTAAATACGGGTGGTTGGAGAGTTGGTCCGCTGGAGTTCTTCGGGTGGATCGGTACTCGGGGCCGAGGCGATCGGCAAACTCGGCCGCACTCGGGGCCGCTCGGGGCCACTCGGGGCCGTACTCGGGGCCACTCGGGCCGACGATCGGCAAGCCGAGGCGATCGGCTCTCGGGGCCGCACTCGGGGCCACTCGGGGCCGAGGCGATCGGCACTCAGGGCAGTGCTCGGGGCCGAGGCGATCGGGGGCAGTCGGCAGTCGGCACCCGGGGCCGGGCATCAGCTCCCGGGAGCAGTCGACAATCGGCACCCGGGTCTGGGGCGACCGGCGCCCGGGACCGGGGGATGCGCGCCCGGGCCCGGCAAGTGCCCGGGCCCCTAGATACTTGGCAGGAGAGCGGCCGTAGCCGGCCTTCTCTTGCGCAAGATGTGGACTCCGGAGAAAGCGCATGGCGGAAGGTCTTCGCGTCCCCGAGGACTGGGGGACCCCCAGTTCCATTTTGCCGACAAAGGGCCTGTTTGGTAGAGCTCCTGATTCAGTGATTCTAGGATTTTGATTCTGATTCTTGCTGAATCAGATACTAAAGAAAATCAGAATCAGTACGATTAGGCGTTTGGCTAAAAACATAAGCTCTAGATTCTAATGGGGGATTTCCAGATAAATTGTCTATACTACCCCTGTATTAGCAAGAGATTTAATTTGTACAAATTTTCTATAGCTTAATATAATACTAATAATTATTATAAGTACTCATATATGTATACCAATATTTGTACAATTACTTGTAAAAGAACTTTCAAATAAGGTTAAACAACACAACAAGCACAATGCATTTGCACCAAAAAGCCAATCCATTTCAATACTCCACTCACAGTTTGAGTTCTTGCATAATATCATGGTTACATATTTCTGAAAATTCTTACAAAAGAAAAATATACTAATCAGAGTTCATATGAGAACTTTCATCTAGATTGCCATAATGCACTTGCTAGGTCATCACGAAATCTATCCATGGACCTATCACTAGAGTGTGAAGTAGAGGTATCTAATGCATTTTGAGAGACCACATATTTTGCATATCTTGTAGGAATAGTTGGCACATAATTTGGATCTCGATCACACCTGGTGAAATACTTGTCAGATGTACAATTCTGACGTATAAAGTTGTGAAGGCACATGGTTGCTGCAATAATCATTTCTTGCTTGTCTATTGGATATGTAGGCATCTTTAAAAGGATTCGCCATTTCATCTTCCATACACCAAAGGTGCGCTCAACGACATTGCGTGCACTTGAGTGACACTGGTTGAAATACTCTTGTTCACCACTTGGTGGAGGGCCTCTTCTCCATTCAGGAATATGGTATCTTTGCCCCTTGTATGGTGCCATATACCGCGGCCTATTTGGGTAGCCAGCATCAACAAGATAATATTTACCTACAATATATGAATTTAGTCAATGTTATATATATATATATATATATATATATATATATATATATATATATATATATATGTCATGAAAATTAGTCGAAGAAAATTCTACATGATTTACACAATAACATGCCTTGTGGGGGATGTGGAAATATATTCTTATCAACATCTAATGCATGATAAAGGACGCTTGTGTCATTCATAGAACCTGGTTGTCCAATAGAAGCATATGTAAAGCGCATGTCGAAGTCAATCACTGCCATCACATTCTGAGTAGGACTCTTGTGTCTACCAATATATCTAACATAATCATCACGTGGTGGGTTTGCTATGATATGAGTCCCATCAATGGCACCAATGCACCTTTTGAAATGTGGCCATAGTCTTTTGTCATCCTTAATCCTTCTATGAACCCTTGGGTAGTTTGGATCTTTTGGACATATGAAATCCTTGCACATTCTAATCACACTCAACAAGACCTCCTCAAATTTTCTACTAATTGTTTCACCAGAATGCTTGAACCTATTTTGAACCCTTCTGTTTGACTCACCACCTCCAACTATGAATAGAAAAATAGCAACTGATTCCATAGAGTTCATATGATTGGTTGATTTGAGACCATAGGTACTCACCAATAAGTAATGCAGCTTATAAAATAGGTCACTATTCATACGAAACATATGATGACTCTCCCCTGGGGTCCTTAGAGTCTCTTGTACCCATGCATATCCACTTAGTTGTGATGTCCTTGGTTTATTCTTATCATAATATGTCATATAGTACTGTCCAAGTAAGCAAGCAGCTAAAAAAGTAGTAGCTTGTAAAGCTTGATGACGGCGTATAACCTCCAAAACAAACTCATCATCTTCCTCTCGCGCAGTACCATCACTTTCGCAAGAAGCCTCACTTCCATCAGATTCACTGGATGACATCTGAAATATAAAAAACAAATAGTAAACTATCATGCAACTTAAGTGCATATAGAAAATAACAAGTACTCACAGAGCATGATGGAATACAATAAATAGTAGTGGAAGGTTGGGTTGAACTCTCTGGTAAATTACCCCTAGTAGGATTCCAATGATCATTTCCTGTGTTTCGAAGGTCTTCAAAAATATGTTGAAGTAAAACTTCATTTTGAAGCCCCCTTAACTTGAACTTCTGACAACCTGGCAAATCCTATAGAAACACCAATGTAATATTTAGAATAATATTTACAAATCATAATTAACAACATGATATGAACATAAGACAGTAGTTTACCTTCTTTGCTTTTGCCCACCAATTATCAGATGCAACAATGGTACCCCTAGTGTCGATGCTTTGCACCGGCAATAATACTATGGGGCTACTCGGCGACCTGGAGTTCGGTGGATTGCAGAGGAACACGGGAGAATTATACTGGTTCAGGCCCTCGATGTGAGGTAATACCCTACGTCCAGTTGAGGTGTTATTCCTCTGAGGTGGTTTTATGATCAATGATCTGGTCTGCCCTCATGGGGCGCCCTGCCTCCCTTTATATACTAGGGGACAGGGGTACATGGTAAGGATCCCAGTCGGATACGACCAAGGGATTTCCTTCTTAGAGATAGAATCCTATCCGACTAAGGCTATGTTTCCTTATTGTACAAGGCACAGCCTGCCGGGTGCTATCTTATCTCTAATTACATGATCTGGCCCATCCTCTATCCGAGTGGCCCATGTGCTTGTAGTGAGGTACCCGGGGCCCATGGCTCCTACAGTAGCCCCTGAGACCTTCATAGTTGAGTCACAGCTGATGCCGAGTGCTCATCCTCCACGGTGAAGGTTACCCGAGTGCGATGCTCCCGAGTACTCTTTGTCCGAGTAAGTCTTCCCGAGTCCTGCTTTATGTCAGCTGGCAGCGAGGCTATGAAGGGCTTCATGTAAATATATGAATAGTATGCGCCGAATAGGCGCACCTATTAGGTGTAGCCCCCGACTTTGTGCTTAATTGTGAAGACAATTAAACATAAAGTCAAAGATCTTTAACCTAGAAGTCTTTCCCGAGTAGATTACTACTGGTATATGAGACTCTTCGGTATCATGTCAACCGGAATATAATTTATAGTCTTGCCGAGTAGGAGGCTACTCGTATATAGGACTCTTCGACTTTATGTCAGTCGGAATATGAGTTTATAGTCTTTTCCGAGTGGCGTCCCACTCAAAAGCTAGACTCTTCCGCATCATGTCAGCGGGAATAGATATTTATAGTCTCTCCCGAGTAGTGCACTACTCGAAAGTTAGACTCTTCAGCGTCATGTCAGCTGGGATAATGTCGCTCATGGCAACTGATGGCTACGCATGTAGGCCGAGTACCACTTTATGAAAATAAATCCATTATGTGGTCAGGTGTTCCCGAGAAAGATACCTGCATCCCCAATTTTAACGAAGACCAGCTTGTGATTCTTATAAGGATATATCCTCGAGACCTGGTGGATAAAACAGATACCCAAACATATATGTTTAGCAATAAGGCTTTCATGAAGCATATCTGTTTACCTCATCGGTTCCTGTGGGTAGCACCAGCGCTATAATTTCAACTCAGCCTACGGGCGTCCCACATGGAGCATGCTACTGTAGGAACTCATGTCTTGTCGGCCCAATACCAACTGTGCAGGCCTAGGCCCATCTAGTCGGTACAGGCTATAAAAGGATGGGGAGAGAGAAAAAGATTCCGTCGTCTTCCCCAAAGCAGCCAATCTCTTCGTCTTCCACCTTCGCGCCTAGCTTTTCGCCTCCCGCCCGGCTAGGGTTAGCAGCAGCCGTTCCCCACCCGGACTCGGGTGATTTCAATCCTCTTCGTTTATTCCAAGCCCCTGATTTGCTTCCCCCCAAATCTCACCACCTCCAATCATGCCGAAGGCGACGAATCCTGCGGGTGCGCCCAGGAGTTCTTGGCCGATCTCGGATTGCGGCTCGGTGAAGCTGAGACGGCTGGAGAGCGAGCTGAAGTTGCCTAGCCAAGAAGTGATCCGTTGGCGGTCGGCGAGGGATGAGTCGAGCCCCAACCCCCGGCCTGGTGAAACGGTAGTTTTCTCCTCTTTCTTTGATCGGGGCTTGTGTCTTCCGTCGTCCGATTTCTTCCGCCGCATCCTTGATTTCTACGGGCTGGAGTTGGTGCATTTAAATCCCAACTCGATCCTTCAGATCTCCATATTCGTTACTCTTTGCGAGTGCTTTCTGGGTGTTGAGCCCCATTTCATCCTCTTCCGACACTTGTTCCATGTCAAGCCCCAGCCTTCCAAGAGTAATATCAGTGTGATTGGGGGGGCTGGCCTTCAACTAAGGAGTGATGCGAAGAAAACATATATCGATTTGCCCTTGAAATCTTCTCTGAAGGGCTGGCACAAGGAGTGGTTTTACTGCGCCGATCTAGCTCCTTCCTTGCGCCCGTTTACTGGTATGCCGCCGGCGGTGTTGCCAAGCTGGTCTTCGGAGCCAACCTTTGAAGAACTGGGCCAGGCACATATATTGCTGACAAAGATAGATGACCTCAAGAGGGCCGGCTTGACAGGGCCCTGGGTGGCTCGTCGTTTCCTGACGAGGCGCGTCCAGCCGCTGAAGTTGATAAGCGCTTTCGGCTGGGCCTTCAAAGGTAAACACGATCCCGACCGGGTGAGCAGCGAGACGGCGGACAAGGGGGCAGTGACCGATACCTTGTTTGGCTACTTCTCTGAAGGGGTCGTTGCCACCGAAGATGATAACCGCCGAGTTGCCGCCTATAGCTTCATCCGGCCGCGGACCAAGGTAACCTTCTATCTTCTTTTGTGGTGAACGCCTGTGGAACGGTGATTGTTCAACCTTGCGTGGTGTTATCTTGTCGACTTGCTTGTAGTGGCATGAGGAATTTGATGAAGACTCTCGTCCATTGTCTGCGGTCGCGTCGAGGAAGAGGCGAGGAGTCCCTCTGATGCCCAACCGACTCCAAGAGAGCGGGGGAAGAAGCCGATTTTATATCGGGGCGAGGGGGCCATGACAGCGCGCCATGAGTGGCAGCTTGAATATAAAGGACACCGCTGCCACAACGCCCACGTGGTCGAGTCCCAGGCTGAGATCAGCAGGCTTGGGCTCGACGTTGTCGTACTCAGCAACAGCGCCGCGAAGGGGCCAACCAGAGCAGAGGCCGATTGGGGCGAAGGAACCCGGACCAACCATACCGGAGTCGAGGCCGACTCAGGCTGATATGCCTCTGCCATCGATGACACCGACCGGGGCGAGTGCCGATGCTAGCGCTTCGCCGGGGAGTGGACAGGCTGGCAGGAAGCTGAAGTTCTCCAAGAGGTGCGCTACTCCGGGCCTTCTGTAGTCGTTGTATGTTAAAATATAGTCCTGATGTCTTGCTTCGTTGTGCAGGAAGCGGGCCGATATCGACCTCAAAAAGGTTGACCCGTCTGCGCCACTTGATGAGTCCACCCCAGCCGAGCCAGCGGCAGCGGGCACACCTGCTGAGCCGGTGGCCAGCTCGGTCGCTGAGACCGAGGTGGCTCCGACTACAGGGCCACAACCGCCAGTCGACCAAGAGGTGTCTGTTGAAACTGAGGCCCCAGCCCCCGAGGCACCGTACGTCGCGGAAGCGGGGGACGGAACCCCCGAACCGGTCCCCGATGTTGTAGGGGAAGGCGGTGCCGAGGCCAGGACCCTGTCGCCTTCATGGTTATCGTCATCGCCATCGTCGCCATTGCCGCCGCCGCCGGAGATCCCGTATTTGCCTCGAATCGAAGCTCCCCCACGTGTGATGCCCCGGACCTTCACGTGGACCACTCGTGACGGCACTATGAAAAGCTTCAGGCTCGATGAAGTCGTCGCAAGGAGAGAGCGCGAGAGCCTGCTTCGTGCCGCCATCAGCGGGTCCCAAGGGGTCACGGTATGATTCTTGTAGTGAAGCTCCAGCAATCTTCTTGTCTTGATGTTTGACTCTGTCGTCGGTTTGTTCCTTGTCCCGAGCAGAAGCTCGTCGACCGCAACGAGGCGATGACGGAGATCCTGGTCGAGATGGCTCCCCACCTCACGGAATTGCAACAACTCCGGGCATTGAAGGCCGAGATGGAGGCGTGTCGCACGAGG
The DNA here is from genome assembly GCA_003991445.1 of Oryza meyeriana var. granulata. NCBI lineage: Eukaryota > Viridiplantae > Streptophyta > Magnoliopsida > Poales > Poaceae > Oryza > Oryza meyeriana. Next base: position 810,080 of record RYFJ01000224.1, on the reverse strand, counting down.
AGGGAGGCCTGGCTGAAGAGCGGCGCTGATCAGCTCAGGACTGAGACATGGGCCCTAGCCGAGAAGATCAGAGGTAAAATCCTCAAGCATATCTTCCCGACTGGACCGTTGATGTATTCATCCAGCTACGTCGATCCCGACTGCTCGGTGGTGTCACGACTGTATGATCGAGCTCTTGGCTAATCTGTGGTGCAGACCTCGAAGCGGAGTTAAAGACCCGAGCGGAGAGGGAGTCGCAGCTGAAGGAGGCCGAAGAAGCCAAGGCCGAGCTTGAAAGGGTCAAGGCCGACCTGACAAAGGCCAACACCGGGCTTGACCAGGAGAAGTCCGAGTTGGAGAAGGCCGTCGTCAAGCTCGGTAAGGAGAAGGCCGAACTGGAGAAGACCGTGGCCGGGTGGGAGGCCGACTACGAAAGTAAGTCCTCAACCGCCTGTGATCTCAGCCAATACATTAGTCACCCTGTGTATAGCCGAATCTGACAAGCTTACTTGCCGGCGATCTGGGCAGGCATGAGAGCCAACGTCCAGGCCCAGTACCGGTTCTACACGGAGGAGATAAGGTCAATCAGGGAGTCGCGGGAGGCCCTTGTCGGGTCCGTGAAAGGGCTCCTTGACCTTGTAGATCCCCGCCCAGTGGGGACCAGCTGTAGCAGAATTCCTCAGATAATGGGGCGTCTCGAGGACGTGCCGAGTGCCCTGAAAAGGTACTCAGACGAGCGGGTTGCCGCTGGCGTGGCCCAGACCCTAGCAATGACCAAGTCCATCTACCCGAGGGCGGACATTGGGGCCATCGGGGAGGGATTTTCCGAGGAGACGACGCCCGAGGAAGCGCTGGAGCTGATCTCCCAGGCAAAGCCGACTGCTGAAGCGATTACCCGAGACCTGGGTCTGTAAAGGCAATACATTTTGTAGTCGGTGTATATATATGCTTTCATATACGATCATGTGTAAATATATGTGTCGTGCCGCCAAACTTATTATTCGGTTGTCATTAGCTTTGCCCGACCATGTAGGATGCACCGAGTTAATTCGATAGAACTTGATAAAAAACGTTCGGAGTAAGATGCTATACTCGGGCGAACGCATCAGTCGTGGCAAGGCTTCATAACCGGGGTGAAATAAGCTTGTATGTTATTGACAGAACACATATATACATGCAGCCCCTGACTCACTACTCGATTGGAACAAGCGGCGTAGTGAGTCAGGAAAAACTGTACACATGGAAAATGTAAAACTCAGGTATAGAAAGGACGTAGCTGTTCTATATTCCATGAGTTGGTGATGAGGACGCCGTCTTTGGTCTTCAGTCGTAGGCGCCTGGTCCGCGTGACCTCGGCTATAATGAACGGCCCTTCCCAGATGGGGATAGTTTGTGCCTGTCCTTGGTGGTTTGTATCTTCCTTAGAACGAGATCTCCGACCAAAAAGGCGCGGCCATGGACATTGCGATTGTGGTAGCGACGCAGGCCTTGAAAGATACCTTGCCGACTGGATTGTTTGCGGCGTCTCTTGCTTCTTCCAGCTGATCTAATTCGATCAGTCGGGTGCCGTTGGAGTCGTCCTCAGGAGTAAGCCCGGACTCGCGGAGGCGAACTGTATCTCTGTCGGTAGCATGGCCTCGGTGCCGTAGACCAGGAAGAAAGGGGATTGCCCTGTTGCCCGACTAACCGTGGTTTTGAGAGACCAGAGACGGATGGTAGTTCTTGTACCCACCGACCCGCATATGGTTGTAGTCGGTCGTATATCCTGGCCTTGATGCCTTGTAGGACCATGCCGTTGGCTCGCTCAACCTGCCCCGTTGCTCCGCGGGTGTGCCACAGATGCATGTAGATTTGATGCCGAAGTCGTCCAGAAATCTTGGAATAGGCCCGCCGCGAACTGAGTGCCGTTGTCGGTTATGATGCGGTTAGGGACCCCAACCGGTATAGTATCTCAGGATGAGTCCTTTGCTCGTGCCGCTGTGATTGTTGCGACGGGTTTAGCCTCAATCCACTTGGTGAATTTATCCACTGCGACGAATAAATGCGTGAACCCTCCTGGCGCTTTCTTGAATGGCCCGACCATGTCGAGCCCCCATACTGCGAATGGCCAGGAGATGGGTATAGTCTGGAGTTCCTGGGCGGGGAGATTTGTCTGTCTTGCGAAGAAACTGGCAACCCTCGCACTTGCGAACGATGTCTTTGGCGTCTGTGACTGCGGTGGGCCAGAAGAATTCCCTGCCGGTAAGCTTTTCCGACTAACGTCCTGGATGCAGCGTGGTTGCCACATATGCCCGAGTGGTTGAATGCAGGATCTGCTTGCCTTCCTCGGCGGTGACACAGCGCATGAGGAACCGGATGCGCTCCTTCGGTACAGGTCTTCTCCGACTAGCAGGAAGCTTTTGCTTCGACGCTTGATCTGCTCGCTTGACTGCGATCTTCTGGGAGTTCGTCGTCCAGAGGGAATTTTGAGAACAGGACCCCTCCAGTCTTGACATATGTGCAGCACTTCGTCGGTGGTCGGGGTAGGCTCGCCTCCCGACTGCTCTTGTGCCGGTTTCTTCTTGACTGATGGCTCCATAAGTTGCTCGACAAAGATTCCAGTCGGAACCGCTTCTCGCTTGGATCCCATGTTTTGCCAGCTCATCGGCCGCGTCGTTGTATTGACGCAGGACGTGTGTGATTTCCAGCCCGTCGAACTTGTTTCCAACTTGCGACCTCCTGACAGTATGCCGCCATTGTGTCGTCGAGACAGGTCCGTCTTTCATGACTTGGTTGACCACGAGTTGGGAGTCTCCGCGCACAACCAGTCGACGTATGCCGAGTGATATGGCGATGCGGAGCCTGTGAACAAGAGCCTCGTCTCGGCGACGTTGTGGGAAGCCGGGAAGTGGATTTGTAGTACGTACTTCATCTTTCGCCAGTGGGGATGTCAGTATGACTCCAGCCCGGCACCGCCGATCCGTAGGGAACCGTCGAAGTACATTGTCCAGTATTCTAGCTTTGTTGTTGGTGTTGGAGTTGAACTTCTGTCACTCGGCCACGAAGTCGGCTAGAGCTTGAGATTTGATAGCTGTCCGTGGCTGAAAGGTGATGTCAAACGCCATCAGCTCGAGTGCCCATTTAGCGATTCGGCCGGTGGCCTCGCGATTATGAAGGACATCCCCGAGTGGAAACGCTGTGACCACCGTGACTTGATGTGCTTGAAAGTAGTGCACCAGCTTTCGACTGTGATGAGTAGGCCGTATAGCAGCTTCTGGACCTGCGGGTATCTTGTTTTGGAGTCGGCAAGGACCTCGCTGACAAAATAGATTGCCGTTGTATTTTCTGAAGATGACCCTGTTCGGATCGCTCCACTACCAGCACCGTGCTGACTACCTGTGTTGTTGCCGCCAGATAAAGCATTAGTGGTTCTTGGGGCGGGGTGACGCCAGCACGGGGTGATGTGAGGAATTCTTTGAAGTCTTCGAAGGCTCGCTGGGCTTCCGGGGTCCACTGAAAGGTGTCCGCCTTTTTGAGGAGCTTGAAGAAAGGCATGCCCGTTCGCCCAGTCGGAGATAAACCGACTGAGTGCCGCCATGCAGCCAGTCAGCTTTCTGGACGTCTTTAGGTTGGTCGGGGGCGCCATGTTCTTGATGGCGTTGACTTTCTCCGGGTTAGCCTCGATGCCGCGGCGCGAGACGATGAAGCCGAGTAACTTCCCAGACGGCACCCCGAAGGCGCACTTGTCCGGGTTCAACTTCATCTTGAATCTTCGAAGGTTTTGGAAGGTTTCTTCCAAGTCGGCAATGAGGTCTTTTCTGGACTTGGACTTGATCACCACATCGTCGACGTAGGCTTCCACGTTGCGCCCGATCTGAGTGTGCAGACACCGCTGAATAGCCCTTTGGTAGGTTGCGCCTGCGTTTTTCAGACCGAACGGCATTGTGATATAGCAATACGCTCCAAACGGCGTGATGAAAGATGTTTTTAAACAGTCTTGTTCCCTCAAGCTAATTTGATGATATCCCGAGTAAAAGTCGAGAAAACTGAGTAGGTCGCACCCCGCCGTGGAGTCAACCACCTGATCTATCCTGGGAAGACCAAATGGGTCCTTGGGGCACGCTTTGTTGAGGTCGGTATAGTCGACGCACATGCGCCATTTACCGTTTTTCTTCCGGACCAGGACTGGGTTGGCCAGCCAGTCCGGGTGGTAGACTTCCTTGATGAAGCCGGCTGCGAGGAGCTTGGTGATTTCCTCCCGGATATCATCCTTGCGGTCTTGAGCGAAGCGCCGCAGCCGTTGCTTGACCGGCTTGGCGTCTGGCTTTACGTGTAGGGCGTGCTCGATCACCTCCCTTGGTACGCCCGGCATGTCGGACGGTTTCCACGCGAAGATTTCTTTGTTGGCTTGGAGGAAGGTGACGAGCGCGTCTTCCTATTTGGGGTCGAGTCCGGTCCCGACTAAGGCAGTCTTGGAGGGGTCGGAAGGGTCCAGGGGGATCTTCTTCGTGTTAGAGTCCGCTGAAATTCCCGACTTCGCTGCTTTTTTCGCCGGAACTGGATCTTGATCGACTTCAGATGTAGCGGCTTGCCGGATGCTGTCGCGCCCGACTGCCGTTTCTTGTGTTTGAGCCAGCTCGCAGCTCTCCTTGTCGCAGGTGAAGGCTTGCTTAGCGTCGCTGCGGAGGGAGAGGACTCCTGTGGCCGGGCATCTTCAGCACCATGTACGTGTAGTGCGGTATCGCATGAATTTGGCGAGGCCGGTCGTTCGAGTATCGCGTGATACGCGGTCTCGAAGTCGGCGACCTCGAAGGAGATGTTCTGTACGGAAGTTGTCCCGCGTGCGAAGGTCACCGGCAAGGTTGTTTGCCGAGTGGGGTTGATGACAAGCCGGGATTATCCCATGGAAGGCGCGGTGCTCGGCGCCGTAGTTCTGAACAAGGAATTCTCATCTCGTCCCAAAGCTCTTTGGCGAACAGGATGTTGAGCGCACTGCCTCCGTCGATGAGGGTTTTCTTCAGCCTAATATTTCTGACGACCGGGTCCAGGACGAGTGGGTATCGTCCCGGGTGGGAAACCCGATCTGGGTGATCTGCGCGGTTGAAGGTGATAGCCATCTCTGACCAGCGCAAGTATTGGGGGGTATCCGTTGTGGAGACCGCGTTAATGTCCCGCGCTGATAGCTTCTGCTTGCGCTTGGATTCGTACGCGAGTGGCCCCCCGAAGATGTGGTTGAGTTCGGCTTGGGGGTCCTGGAAATCATCAGCCGGACCCGAGTCTGGCTTGTCCTTGTCCTTGTCGGCGCCAGACGATGAAGCTTGCTCGGAGGCAAACTTCTTGAGCATGTGGCAGTCCTTGGCCGCGTGCCGGCCCTTGGGGTGAAAGGGGCAAGGCCCGCTCATGACTTTCTGATAGTCGTTGTTCCGCTGGGGCCGCGATCGACTGCGCTCCATGTTAGCCACCTCGTTGTCCGACTTTCGTTTGCGGCTGCCAGGCTTGTTTTGAGGCGGCTCGTTGTCGGCTTTCGCCCTGTTGTCTTTTTGTCGGGGCTCCTTCTTCTCGTCGAAGGCCTCTGTGACGGCTTCAGCCGAGTCGGCGTATTTGTTGGCCATGTCGAAGAGAGTCCGGACAGTGGATGGTGGCTTCCGAGTGAACTTCGCGATGAGCGGGGCGTCTTTTACTCCCTTGCGGAAGGCGGCGATGACGACCTCGTCTTTGATGTTTGGGATTTGATTGCGCTTCTCGGAAAACCTTTTGATGAATTCACGTAGAGACTCGTTCTTTTTCTGATGCAGCTGGTAAAGGTCGTGCTCGGAAGCCGGTCTCTCGTAGGTCCCCTGGAAGTTAGCGATGAACCGCTCCCTGAGTTGTCCCCAAGAACCGATCGACCGCCTTGGGAGGCCTGTCAGCCATGTCCTCGCCGAGTCGGATAATGCGACTGGGAGGTAGTTAGCCATGGCTCTGCTGTCGCCCCCAGCAGCTTGAACTGCCAGGACGTAAACGGTGAGCCAGGACTCTGGGTTGGTCTTGCCGTCGTACTTTTCGATTCCGGTAGGCTTAAAGCCGACTGGCCAGCGGACGTCCTGTAACTCCCGAGTAAAGGCTGGAATGCCTTCATTATCGTGAGGACTTGGGCTTCGGTTTTGGCGGTGTAGCCGCTCGTAGTGGAGACCGAAGCGCTCGTGTTCATCCTCCAGTCGGCGGCGTTCATCCTCTTCGCGTTCTTCGCGCCGGGCCCTTAGGGTGTGGCGAAGATCGCTTGTAATCGCAATCGGAGTCTTGATTGGGTCGGCGGTCGTATTGGTGACGCCGCGGTTGTCGTAGTTGGTATTGCCGAGTGTTGTTTGGCGGGACTCTTCGTGCTGCCGGGTGGAGCCGGCCGCCGTCGTCGTGCTGATGCAGATGACTCCGCCACTGGAGAGCCCGTTCGATGGGTCAGTATGTGAGTGTTGCCTGACTGTTCTTGCTGCTGGCAGGCGGCAGCAGTAATCATCGCCTTGATCTTGGCGATGTTGCGTGGCCTGATGATCCGGCCCAAGCTGGAGTGTGTCCAGCAGAGTTGCGGCGGCCACGACGTTCTGTTTGTGGCGTGACGAAGACATCGTGGTCGCCGACTTTGGTTTGGAGGATTTGCTGCTGGGCGGCTCGCCCAGCCTGTCGAAGCCCTCATTGCGAGCTTGTCGGTTGGCCTCCTCTTGTTGTTGTAGTCGGCGCGCCTCCTCTTGCTGCTCCTCTTGCAGTCGGCGTACCTCGGAAGGTGGCGTTGAAGCCATGAAGATCTCACGGGGGAGGAGGAAGCTTGCCAAGGTGGAGTCCGAGTTGATGCTCGAACCACCATCCGACTTAGTGTCGGACTCCGAGTAGTTTATCGGAGTTAGGACGACTCCGACCTCCCTGGATCCAATCTGAAACGGTTCATGACCGTGTCCAAACTGAATCGCTGGAGGTCGGGTCTGCTGCGCGGGTCGTAGATGCACAGCGTCGCCGAATCCGTACGGGAGATTGACGATCTCCCCCCCTCTCGGCCTAACCCGCGCTGGCTCAAGGCCTAGCGCGAGTCGGACGCCGAAGGAGAGAGTTGTCCCGATGTCCGGCGATGTGAGGGACTGTCGTAGTAGATCGTCGAAGGAGATGGCGACGTCCCTGGGGCCGACTGGCGCAACGCCGGCCAGCTCCTCAGCTGGCAAGATCGGATCTGCCTCAGCCAAGGAAAGGTTGCCGAGTTGATCGGCGACGAAATCAAGGCTCCCGAAGGTGATGGTGTCTCCATTGGAGAACTTGTCGCTCTTGACTTCGTTGATGGGATCCATCGAATCTGTTGATGAAGAAATCGCCGGTCCCCTACCTGGCGCGCCAACTGTCGATGCTTTGCACCGGCAATAATACTATGGGGCTACTCGGCGACCTGGAGTTCGGTGGATTGCAGAGGAACACGGGAGAATTATACTGGTTCAGGCCCTCGATGTGAGGTAATACCCTACGTCCAGTTGAGGTGTTATTCCTCTGAGGTGGTTTTATGATCAATGATCTGGTCTGCCCTCATGGGGCGCCCTGCCTCCCTTTATATACTAGGGGACAGGGGTACATGGTAAGGATCCCAGTCGGATACGACCAAGGGATTTCCTTCTTAGAGATAGAATCCTATCCGACTAAGGCTATGTTTCCTTATTGTACAAGGCACAGCCTGCCGGGTGCTATCTTATCTCTAATTATATGATCTTGCCCATCCTCTATCCGAGTGGCCCATGTGCTTGTAGTGAGGTACCCGGGGCCCATGGCTCCCACACCTAGCTTGATCGCAACCTAACCTAGTCTCTCTACCTACCAATTTCTTCCATAGATTATACTCACTCTTCAGCTTGCCCCATTTGTTCTTGAATTGAAGCTTTTGATAGCGTAAGCCAGTTTTCTCTTCAAATTTTGTAATTACATTATCATACCCAACCTTGTTCAAATGGGTACTAGAGCGATTCCCTGCGTTAACTTGTTCCAAGAACAACTCACAAACTATCCTAGTGTTCTCATCTGTCCATTCAGCACTATTTGCACCTTGGTTTTCCTCTACCGAAGTTGTTGCCCTCTGCACTACTTATAAAATGAAACACATGCAAAGATATCAAATGCACAGCCATCGGTTTATTTGCACCAAATGCACAACAAATATATGATATGAAAAGAGATATACATTTATCCTGTAAGTGCTATTAGGAGGAATTTACAATATTTCAGATTAATCACTGTATCCCATTTTATATATGTCTAATTTTAATATACAGTGATAGTGTTTTATATTTTAATATACAGTAATCTCTTATATACAGTGCAATACATTAATCTTCCATATACAATAATCTCCATCGACCTTGGTTCCAGTATATACGTATCTACTAAGTAGTGACTGCTTTCTATCTACTTGCTCTTTAAAAAAACAAATATACTGCTACTCACTAAAAAATATATAGGAGACACTATTCTCTACTTGCAGTTTAAAAAAGAAATAGAAGACAATACTTTTTGCTTGCTTGCACTGTTCTAACTGCTTGCTGTTTAAAAAAAAATGAAAGACAATGCTCTTTGCTTGCTTGCATTGTTATGTAGCTCTTTAAAAAAAAGAAATGGAAGACAGCTCACTGGATAAGGCTCGGCGTCGGTGCGCGGGAGGCCGGAGGGCGGCAAGGGAGGCCGAGGGCGGCGTCGGTGCGCAGGAGGCCGGAGGGCAGAGGGCGGCGTCGGTGCGGGAGGCCGGAGGCTGGCGTCGGCGCAGGAGGCTAAAGGGCGGTGTCGGCGCGGAGGAGGCCAGAGGGCGTCGGCAGGGGAGGACGGCGTCGGCGCGGGAGGCCGGAGGTCGGCGTTGGCGCGAGAGAGGCCAGAGGCCGGCGTTGGCGTGGGAGGCCGGAGGGCGGCGTCGGCGCGGAGGAGGCCGGAGGGCGTCGGCAGGGGAGGAAGGCGTCGGCGCGGTGGAGGCCGAAGGGCAGCGTCGGCGCGGAGGAGGCCGGAGGGCAGCGTGGCGGGGACCCGGCGACGACCTAGGGCGAGGTGAGTCTCGGGTGGATGGGACGGGCTGGAGGGGTATACCCCAGTGGCAGGTGTGTAGTTTTTGCGAATTGTCGAGGGGATTTTCATTTTTCGTTCATTGGATTCCCACGAGAAGCTACATTTTGCCCGATTCTCCATTCATGTGTAAATTTGGGAATCACCGTGGAGCGATTCGGCTGAGAATCAGAAGCAATTTTTGCCCGGTTGGCTCGGTACTAGTTGATTCGAGTGAGAATCAGCCCCGAGAATCCCTACCAAACGGGGCCTAAATAAGAGCGTGATTTTCGGAGTTCAACAAGTCTTGCTTCATTAATTTTAGTGCCAGCATTGATTTACTATAAATTTTGTAAGTTCTAGGTGCAATATATGTATTTATGTGCTACATACAAACTTAGAGGTATTTTATGCGCATAAGTTGTCAAGTTTAAGTTTACACAAATAAAGATAATAATTTTATGAATTCAAGGGAATTTGGTTCAACTCATTTGGAGTTAAAATAAATTTTCTATGAATTTTAGAAGTTACTGCATATTTTATATACTAATTTGAGTATTTACCTATTCCACAATTTATAAAAATATCTTTTGTACAAATTTTATTAAGTTTTCAGTTTACATAAATAAATGCCAAACTTGGTAACTCTATCAAATCTGGTTTTACCAAAAATTGAGGTTAAGGTGGAACATATTATTTTTCTGGAAGTGTTTATGGTCGTTTTCCTATATGTATTATTTTTTATGCAGATTAGGTTCTAGATTTTCCAGATTCTTAAGTTACAGAAATAAACTGAATAATGTTGTGATTCCAATAAAGTTTGTTTCATCCCATTTGGAGTTAAATTGAATTAGTTATGGATTTTGCAAGTTTTTATATTTTTCAGTTGAACAAATAATGCATTAATCCTTTTCTTAATACTTTTTAGATTTTATATTGCATGGGTCTACCGGTCAGTGAGATGTATTTTTTAGAAAACTCCCTGGAAGATCTAGAGTTTAAACCCGAGGTCCTTAGCACATGTTTAAATTAGTTTTTATTAAAAGTCCTCAGATTCTATAGTTATTACAAACAAGTCCGGTCCCATATGTCAGTGCGGGGGACTGTTTGCAATGTGAACCCCGTTGTTAATCAAATTTTCAAAATGAAGCCCTTGTGCTCTATACAGAGCAGGGCAGCATGTGCGATGTCCATATTTGGCCTTGCCGATGGCGACCAGAGGGGAATTTCACGATGCGGCCAAAAGAGAAAGTGTAGAGGACTTCCTTGCGCACCCAATGGTGGCAGCAGCGCGCCCGGAGGTGATCGGAGCTAGGCGCAGCGGCTGTGCAAGCGGCGGTGCAGTTCGGGCTACAAGTGAAAGTGGAGCTACAGCTTGATTTAGTCCAAATGGATACATGCAAGTGCTTCTAAAGGACTCCAGGAGGCTCACCAAGGTGCACTCAAGGCATGGAAAGGCTTGGTCAACGACGACGGCGTCCAAGATGGTTCAACGACGGCGAAAATGGTGAGGCATCGGCGTCGGCTTTACCCAGCCATCTAACTGCCAAGAAGAAGTGTCCAGGAGGTTAGTGAGGTCCCAGGGAAGATACTGGTGTGAGGAATCGAGTTCAAGCTCACCACAGGCGGAGGAATCGACCGCGAGGTCTTCGGTCGGAGTTGGTGAAGACGACGATTGATCTTCTCCGTCGGGGCTCCGATTGGGCTGGTCCTTGGGGGTTCTCCTTCTGGGATGGAAGCTAAAAGTGCATCTTACCCCTAAGTGGGTTTTGGTGGATTAATGACAAGACGGTTAAGGGACTAATGAGTTTATCGAGAATTGTGTAGATAATTAGTCCCAGGTTGCTTGGTGTGGTGCATGGAGAACCCCACAAAGATGACGCAAAACGGCGAAGCGACTTGGAGTTTATTTTAAATTCTTTTAAATTTTCTTTTGAGTCGTAGGAAAACCGTACTATCAAGAGGGGTTGTAAACAGTGTTCCAAGACCACTCAAGTGCTCAAGATCCAAATTGCTGAGAGCCTATCACTTTGGCACAACACATACAATTGGGATGGGCTAGTTTCAGTGTCATGGTCGGAGGTTCCTACCCTTGGGGTCGGAGGTTCCGACCAGCTCTCTCAGCCAGAGACTAAGTGTTGGTCGGAGGTTCCTACCCCTGGGTTCGGAGGCTCCAACCAGCTCTCTCGGCCAGATACTAAGTGTTGGCCGGAGTTCCCTACCCCTGGGGTCGGAACCTCCTGGTTAAAATCTATGAGTAACGGCTAAGTGACGTATGCCAATGCCTATAAAGCCTAAACTTGGTTTCTAGCCGTTGGTTGGCTATTCCACTTCATTTCCACTAACTCCTAGCTTCTCCTAAGTTTCTTTGAGCTCTCCTAACTAGTTCTAGTGCATCCTTTGTGATTCTTGTTAGGATCTAGTGGGAAATTGAGTGAATTTTATTGAGAGAAGGCTAAGAGGATCTTGTGCACTTGAGGAGGACGCGGATTGGCTGCTTGGAGCTCATTTCTCTTGGAGGGAAACCTCCTAGATGGTTAGGCGTCTCCCGCGAGCTTCCTTGAATTGTGGATTGTCCCGGGAAAGTTTGTGAAGGTTAACTCGCCTCCGCAAGGAAAGGAGGTTAATTCTAGTGGATACCAAGTTGATCTTCGTGGTCGCTTGGTGAGCCAAGGGGTTGATCGAGACCCGGCTCTTTGGAGCTCCTCAACAGAGACGTCGGATCTTTGTGATCCGAACTTCGGGAAAAATCTTTGTGTCTCCGTTGTGCTTTCTCATTATTGCCTTGTTTTGTATCTTTACTTGCCTGTATTTATTTGCTACCCTATTACTTGCTCCACTCTTGACCTCTGTAAATTTATCCATTATTGAGATGTCTTGGTAGAGTCAGAACACTAGGATCGGAACCTCCGGCGTTCTTAGCCGGAACCTCTGACTAGCCCTCTCGGCCATCCCGAGAGAGCCGGTCGGAGCCTCCTACCATTTTGGTCGGAGGTTCCTACCAGTATTTTACCGCTGCATTGGAGAATTTTTCAGGAACGCCTATTCACCCCCCTCTAAGCGACATCAACGGGCTTTCAGAGGCAAGCTTCGTGGTATAGCAGTTTTAGGTCGAGGAGTTTGGGGCGGCGGAAACGGCGATGTTGGCCGGTGGCCGAAATTGAGGATGAGGACGGCGTTCCCGGTGCTCACGGCGTCTTCAGCCAAAACCCTTCGGTGTACTTGTAGAACATGTTGAGAGAGTGGTGGTGGCGCGATGGTTGGGTCAGATGAGCACCGAGGTGGCCGAAACGCGAGGCCGACGCCAGCGGTGTCGCGGCTGGAGCGTGGCCGCCAGCTCCAATGGCATGCTCGCGTTCCCGCCGATTGGCTGGTCAAAATGGAGAAAGATCAAAAGCAAAGTTGTTAGGCATGGTGAATATAAGAGGGAATGCGAAAGAGATGATGATATGACGACCCGATGGCTGCCGGCGATGTCGTCTTCTTTGCGGCTAATGACGAGTTTGAGGTGGAAGAGGAGGCTAAGCGCTTCCTCTCTTGGTTGCATTGGCTAGAACATGATTAAGGAGGATAGAGAGAGAGGTTAGGGTGAAGGTTTGAGGTTAAACGCGAAGTTAATACATCCAGGTCAAGGTGGCCATGCCCTGGCTTGTTGGGCGCGTTCCCGAGCGTCCACGTGTCCTAGGGACAGCTAGGGTGTCTTGGGCGGTGGTATGACTGCCAAGCGGGGTCAGGGTACCAGTGGGGCCCACATAGCAGTAAATGAATGGGAGGAAACTCCTAGAGACTAAGTGTGGATAACTGTGTTAACTAGCTGTCTTCCACTGACAATTTCACCGAGTTACAAAGTGTAACACCCCCGCCCTGGCACCACTTACAGTGACACCAGAGAGGAAGCGCCGCAGGAGATTGGCGTGAACCAACTCCCACAAAACCGCGTTGCAGGTACCAGTCCCAGGAAATCTTGCTGGTACTCGCGGTCAACTGAGATGTACCATAGCAACTAATTAAAATAATTATATATTATACATTTATAAGTTGCAACTTCGGGCAAGCCCTGAGTAGCAACTTGCAAACAGAACATCTGCAGCGAAACGACAGCACAGTGAGAACCCAATCCACAAGCAACGGCTTGGGATTAGGAAAGTGTCGGCGAAATGGGACTGGGGGTCCCCAGTCCCCGGGGACGCGAGGGTCTTCGGCCACGGAAAATACTCCGAAATCCACATTTTGCGCAAGAGGAGACCGGCTACGGCCGCTCCCCCGCCAAGTATCCAGGGGCCCGGGCACTGGCCGGACCCGGACGAGCATCCCCAAGTCCCGGGCGCCGGTCACCCCGGACCCGGGTGCCGATTCCCGACTGGGCTGCTCCCGGGTGCCGACTGCTCCGGAGCCGATGCCGGCCACGGGGCCGACTGCCGACTGCCCCGGAGCCCGACCGAATCGACTGCCCGGAGCCGATGCCGACTCCCCCGGTGCCGACTGCCCCCGATCGCCTCGGCCCCGAGTGCGGCCCCGAGAGCCGATCGCCTCGGCTTGCCGGTCCGATCTACCCGAAGAACTCTAGCGGACCAACTCTCCAATTACCCACATTAACGAATGAGGCGACAGGACACGCCTGTCGCCCGCTCCTGTGCAGTCAGAGTCTTTTTGACTACGGAGGTTCCTTTCACTGTGCAATTGCTGTCAGGGCCTTTTGACTTGGAGGCGTGCGCCATCACGTCTCCCCGCTCCATCACATCCTCACGACTCTACCGCCCGCTGCATACCTGCTCCGGCGAGGGCACGGCTGGCGGGGATGTGAGCGACGGGACATTCCTCCAACTCCGGCATGGGCGTTGCAGGCAGATAGGGGCGACGGGTACGCCTCCTCCAACTCCGGCGTGGGTGTCGCAGGCGGAGGGGCGCACAGGAGACCTCACCGGAAAATATCTCCTTCCGCGTACCGGCACTGTGGACTCCCCTCGCCTATAAAGGAGGATCCATGCCGTAGACGAACGCAGAGAGCTCAAGCTCCGGCCTTAGACTACAGAGATCTCCTCTCCTTCCTCGAGTCCCGGTCGCTGGATTAGAACAAACCGACGCCACCTCCGGGTTCCCGGTGAGCTTCCGAGCTCCCGGGGCCCTCCTTGTAAACCACAATACCACATTCATCTCTCTCTCTCTCATAGTCCAAAACACGGGAGTAGGGTATTACGCTCCGCGCGGCCGAACCTGATAAATCCTCGCGTCTCCCTCGTGTGTGCTGTTCATCGTCTTCCCCGCGGGATCTCCTCGGTTCGGCCGGTCCGGACCCGGTTCGGACGGTCCGGACCCGGTTCGGACGGTCCGGACCCTTCAGCCTCCGTCCTCTGCTTCACCACGGTTTGGACGGTCCGGGCCCGCTGTGGACGGTCCGAACCCCGCAGTCTTTTCTACGTCTTCTTCCCCGCGTGGTCACAACAGATCGGACGGTCCGGACCCGATTCGGACGGTCCGGACCTTTCTGTCTCCAGCTCGCCCCCCTCTGTTTCTGTCCCGAGCGTTGATTCATCTTCTTCGCCTATCTTTCTTCCACCCGAAGCCGGCTTCGCCTGAGAACTACTCCCCTGGCCGAATCTCAAAAGGGGGGTCTCCCGACTTCCCGCCGTCGAGGCTTCGTCCTCCGACAGAAAGAAACCCTAATCTTTACTTCAACTTCAGTCTTCCTGAAGAAGGAAAAAGATAATAGATTGAGTATATACGTACTCAGATAAGTCACGGGAACTGTGATTATGTAGGTCATCAAGAAGGCTAGAGGTTTATTTTGCAAACATTTTATTTTAAAACATTTTCCAAAACCTTAGGTATGGGCTGATCCAGTTGTAACTGGAAAGAGGCTCTCACCTCGATCATGTCCACGAATTGCTTTGCAACAATGCAGGCAGACGAACAGATTTTAATTGTTTAAAGTCTAGCCCAGTTTATTTCTTTACCGACTGTCGGATCACGACAACGGTTCAGTGGGTTTGCCCTCAAACAACTTTCTACTGTATTTGCATCTATTACTTTATTTTTACTTTTGTCCTCTACAGGACGTAATCTTATTTTTCCTCTATTGTTTTCCTCTCACTTTTATCCTTTCCAAGACATCATTTACCTTAACTTTGGCTCCCAGAGCCATTATATCTCCATCTCAACATATAATCCTTCCATTCGGGAAGCCTAACTATGATGCCATCTGACATCCTGATCCACACAGGATAGTTTCAGACCACGTACTGGTCCTCCATCAGTCGACTTGGCCGATTCTGATAACGGTTTCCAATCTCACAAACCACTTTCGCAAACATTTGTAAACAAATCTATGCTAGAGGAATCACTTCACATCGTCCATGACCGTGGGCACAATTGTTCAAACAGTTCAGAACTATGCAGAGGTGTACGTTTTTCCCACACGACGTGAGCTTACTCCCTTACAGGCCAAGCAGGGGAGGTTCGCGATAAGACCTTTCAGGAGCCATTCCAGGGTACCTCATGCCCGATAGATGGGCCACAACTCAGTCGAGCATCGGCTTGCAAATAATCCCCCAAACTTCTAGACAAGTACTAGGCAGCTTCCCTTTTTTTCTCTACTCAGGACCGAAGGATACCCGCAAACAACCTTATATCCCGGCATTCCACATCTACTAGCATGCGAGTAACCCTGTTCCGGTTAAATACTTAGCCAAGGGAGTCCCCATACCGCCCGTGTGGTTGCACTGTATTATGGTCAGTGCAATTCCCTGCCCTAGGCGATCACTTTGCATCTGAGTTTTCGCAAACATTTCTTATTTCGCAAAATATACCGATACTGCATGTCGCGGTTGAAAGGTTTCATAAACCCAGGATTTTTCCTATTGCCGCACAACACATTGATTTAAGTGGAACCTGTCGATACCCATGCTCATTTTAGAGCACGGATGCCGAGGACCACAACGGTGGAGCGATAAAGAATAGGATTTTTTCAAGCCTTACGGGTCATTTTGCAAAACTTTACTTGTAGGGTTAGAATCCGTTTCAGGGTTTTCAGAATTTTTTTCGCCGTGTGAACCGGGAGACGAAAACAAATTTAATGTGCACACTAAAATGCAAGTTTGGCAAACAAAAATATTTAAAACTGGGAGAGCAATATGTTAAGAAGTGACTTTGCTTCAGACTTCGTCTTCAAAATCCACGAATTTCGACTGTTCGAATAATTTCCGTCGTTGTCAACTACGCGTAACGAGAGAAAACACACAAAATACCCTAAAAATAATAATTACTTATTATTAATAACTAATAGTGCCATGAGAGCGCTAGATCTCAATTTAGAAAAGAGACCTTGAACAGAGTTGATCAGAGTTACGCGTTGAAAAATATGGGTTTTTGAAGTTTAATAGGATTTTTTTTAGATATTGAAGAGGATTTATTTAAACTAGAAAAGGATGATATGCCCAAGAAAATATTCACAAGTGGGGCGCATGGTCAGAGAGAGGGAGAGAGCGCTGAGAGCGTAGGCGCCCAACTTTATCAATTAAGAGGAGACCCACATGTCTATGAGAAGAGGGGAAGATAACAATAGGAGCCCACATAGCAGAGAGAAAAAAGACGGCCACATGTCAGTCCTTGGGGCTCACTTGGATAGAGAGAAAAGCGTGGAAAAATGGAGGCCACGGTGTCAGTGGGGCGCATATGCAGTGAAGAGCGCGAAGAGAGAAAATGATAGGGGGCCCACATGTCATTGCGCTTGAATTGAAAAAAAAGTAAATTATTATTTGCTGTGGAGCCCACATGTCATGGAAAGGTGACCCACATGTCATCGTGCAGAGAAGAGAATTTTAAAAGGGTTTAATGGTGGGGCCCACATGTCAATAGTCATTTTGAGCTGGTGGGCCCACTGGTCAAGCCGGATGGCTGCGGGGCCACTTGCCAGAGAGACCACAGACCTGAGAGCGAGATAGAGAGAGCAAGATCGACGCGTTCGGCGGCCGAGCCCGTCTCGGTCCTGAGCGGCGGCTCGGATTGGGACCCCGGCGTCGGGTGGTGGCCGGCGGCACAGAGCAGAGTGAAGAGGAGAGATGGCGCGCGGCGGCGGGACTGCGGTCGCCGGCGGCGGGATGGACTAGCGGCGGCGGAGCGCAGCTGTGGGGGGTGGTTTGGGCTCGGGTATTGCTGAGGAGAAGGAAGGAGGAGGGAGAAGATGGATGCTCACCAGAGGGAAAAGAGGGAGGAAATCGCGGCGGCGGTGGTGTCGAGCTTGGCGCGGGCTCGGCCCGAGCGTGGCGACGCGGGGAGGACGCGGCGGCGGTGGGGGAAAAGGGAAGGAGCTCAGCCGGGCTTTATAGCGCCGACGCGGCGCTAGAGGACACGGAAGAGAGGCGGTGCGCGAGCTCCGAGTTTCGGCTATGGTGGGGCTCGGGGATCGGACGGCGGGCGGCTACGCCGTCCGAGGTGAGCGCGGCGCGGCAGGAGGAGGCGCGGTCTCGGGCGGCGGGGAACGGCGAGGAGCTCAAGGCGTCGGCGGCAGAAGGTGCCATGTCGGGTACGACTCCGGTGGGATTTTTCTTTGGGACTTTTGTGAGCACGTGACGTGCGTGCGGAAAGAGAGGCGCGGGAAGACGACGCAACTGTCGTGCAGGCCCCAGCGGTCAGGGGAAGCGGGATGGGCTGTCGGGGACGCGGGCGCGGCTGCGGCCGACGCGTGCTCGGCTGTGGGGCCCGGCTATCAGGTGGGGCGCGCGGGGTGGAATTTTTTTTATTTTATATTTATTAATAAAATATTTACAAAACTACATTTTCATTTTCAAAAATTTAACAAAAATATACTCATGCCGCCCTCTGGAGGGCGGTATCTCTAAATCGCCCTCCCAGAGGGCGATATGATGACGTGGCTGACGGCCGTTGGCCGGCGGCCCACGGCCGTCCGCCATTTTGCAGGCGGCCCCCCTGGTTACCCAAAAACCGCCCTCTGAGAGGGCGGCAAGGGGGCCGCCTGTAAAAATCCGGCCGGAGGGCCGACCATTTTACAGGCGGCCCCCTTGTCGCCCTCTGGAAGGGCGGTTTTTAGGCAGCCAGGGGGCCACCTGCAAAATAGCCACTTTATTTTTTTTTTATATTTTTTTCTCAACTAGAAACTCGAAAATAGCAAAACCTCGTGAAGGTGCAACTCAAACCGATGTAAGATGTGGCCTGTAGAAAATTGTGAGCGTGCTTTAAAAAGCGTGCTGAAACTTCGGACCTCGAAAACTCAATCTTCCCGGCCGAATTTCGCAAAAATTTTTCGGACAAACTCGACAAAGTTGGGGAGAAGCGGATGTAAAATTTTTTGTAGATGTCCGCAAAGTACTTATTTGCCCAATTCCGAGACCATATGCAAAAGTTATGACTGTTTTAAGGTACGTAGCGCGTGTTACAACAATTTATACAGTCCGGACCGTCCGAATCCTATCCGGACGGTCCGGACTATATACTGTGACACGGCTATTTTACAAGCGGCCCCAGCCACACAAAAACCGCCCTCTGAGAGGGCGGCAAGGGGGCCGCCTGTAAAAATCCAGTCCCCTCGGTCGGATTTTTATAGGCGGCCCCCTAGCCACCCAAAAACCGCCCTCTGAGAGGGCGGCAAGGGGGCCGCCTGTAAAAATCCAGTCCCCCGGCCGGATTTTTTACAAGCGGCCCCCTTGCCGCCCTCTCAGAGGGTGGTTTTTGTGTGGCCGAGGGGCCGCCTGCAAAATGGCTGACGGCACTGGGCCGCCGGCCAACGGCCATCAGCCACGTCATCATATCGCCCTCTGGGAGGAAATAAAACTCTTCACTAGGAATGGTCCAAAGGGTGAAGGGAGAGTAAGTACATTAGAAATAGAAAACCTCATATATACAACAGCCCCATGCATGGTATATATGCCGGCAGAGGTAGCTGTTAGTGGGTAGTTATCCTTATTGAGTGTCGGTCGAATAGGGATTTCGATGCCTAGTTCTGTTCCAACACCCATCACATCGTTACGGACCGCACAGAGTCACGACTTAGGCCCCGTTTGGTACAGCTCTAGATACCAAATCCACACTGAATATGAAGTTTGTAAATTAGATTATAAAAGTTTAAAATTTTATATTTCATCAAAAAATAGGAACAAGGTGATTCATCCAAATGTTGTCAACATAATCACAGATCTAGATCCATGGATTTGTGGAGCTAGGAATACTCAACTTTAAAAAATCTTGGATCCGAAGCTGTGCCAAACAGGATCTTACTTGTCTTCACTTACCTATTCTGAATATTAGAACAAATGCAAAAGCATAAACACGATCAACTTCATTACTATAGAGCAAAACAATCAGAAACGAAAATAAACAATGATTGTTTTGGTGTGCTTTTTACAAGAACAGCTTCGACAAATTCAGTATTGCTCGTCCATTCTTTTGCACTGAAATATGGTTAGAACTGATTTCAGTAGTAGGCTTCAGATCAGACCAACTCGATCTCCGGCGTGCTCCAAACTGCCAATTTATCTCATATGTCATCCCAACAAGAACGCTATCGGCGCTGTAGGTCACATGCAATGTGTGCCATGGGCGTCGATGGAGCTGCATGCAAGCATAAAATGTTTAGAGCTTGCTAGCTCCTGGAGGAGTGCAGGACGACCATGTATTGCCCATGAAATCAATGACATGTCAATGCAAAAATTTAGCCTGTCATGGGCGTCGATAGGGGTGGATTAACGAGTCCCTCCTCCTCTCCGCACGCCACACCACCCAAACCCCCCGCGCCACCTCCGCATTGCCTGCCCCACCACCACCGCCACAGACGGCCATATGGTTGTCGCCGTGCATGACGACGAGGCCGGCGCGCTCGTCGCCGCCGAGGGAGATGGCGACGGCGCTGTCGCCGGGGCGGACGCCGATGCGCCCGTGATTCGCTCTGCGCGCGGCGCGTGGGAGGTGTTCGCGGCGGAGTCACAGCGTCTGTGGGCGATCGGCGCGCCCATCGCCTTCAACATCGTCTGCCTCTACGGCACCAACTCCACCACGCAGATCTTCGCCGGCCACATCGGCAACCGCGAGCTCTCCGCCGTCGCCATTGGCCTCTCCGTCGTCTCCAACTTCTCCTTCGGATTCCTCGTGAGCCCACCAATCCTCCTTCCACCGCTACATGCACATGCACATCGATCGGATCAACATATATATCTTGTAAATTTGCATCCATGGCAATGCGCAAATGGCAGCTCGGCATGGGGAGCGCGCTGGAGACGCTGTGCGGGCAGGCGTTCGGGGCGGGGCAGGTGGCCATGCTCGGCATCTACATGCAGCGCTCCTGGATCATCCTCACCGCCACCGCCGCGCTGCTCTCGCTGCTCTACGTCTTCGCGGCGCCGATCCTCTGCCTCCTCGGGCAGGAGGAGACCATCGCCGCCGCCGCCGGGGAGTTCACGCTGCGGATCATCCCGCAGATGTTCGCGCTCGCCATCAACTTCCCCACCCAGAAGTTCCTCCAAGCGCAGAGCAAGGTGACGGTGCTCGCCTGGATCGGCTTCGCCGCGCTCCTCGCCCACGTCGCCCTCCTCGCGCTCTTCGTCTCCGTGCTCGGCTGGGGCATCGCCGGCGCCGCCGCGGCGTACGACGTGTCGTCCTGGCTGATCGCTCTGGCGCAGGTGGCCTACGTCGTCGGGTGGTGCCACGACGGCTGGACGGGGCTGTCGCGGGCGGCGTTCAACGAGCTCTGGGCCTTCGTCAAGCTCTCGCTCGCCTCCGCCGTCATGCTCTGCCTCGAGATATGGTACATGATGGTGCTCGTCGTCCTCACCGGCCACCTCGACGACTCTGAGATCGCCGTCGACTCCATATCCATCTGGTAACCAAGCATCCCTCGACTTGCACTCCTGCATGTTCTTGCTAAGTGTTTGATGAATCATTCTTGTAGCATGAACATAAATGGATGGGAGGGGATGCTGTTCATAGGGCTCAACGCAGCGATCAGGTAGCTATGAATGAATCCTTCCGTTTCCTGTCAGAAATCTGAAGCCTGAGCTAACTATTGTGAGATCGATCGATCGATCGACGTGCAGCGTCCGCGTGTCGAATGAGCTCGGGTCGGGGAGGCCACGGGCGACGATGCACGCGGTGGCGGTGGTGCTGGTTCAGTCGCTGGCGTTCGGGCTGCTGGCGATGGTGCTCATCCTGGCGACGAGGAACCATTTCGCGG
Organism: Oryza meyeriana var. granulata; assembly: GCA_003991445.1. Taxonomy (NCBI): domain Eukaryota; kingdom Viridiplantae; phylum Streptophyta; class Magnoliopsida; order Poales; family Poaceae; genus Oryza; species Oryza meyeriana. The sequence continues at coordinate 788,914 of RYFJ01000224.1, read as the reverse complement.
TGATCTTCACCGGCGACAGGCACCTGCAGAAGGCAGTGGCCAACATCGCCTACCTGCTCGCCGTCACCATGGTGCTCAACAGCATCCAACCCGTCATCTCAGGTAAGCAAAGATTCAGATTTCAGACTAGCCATCAACTTGCATTTACCAATACAATCATTCAGACGCATTATTTTGATCTTCACCTCAACTGACCATTGAAAAATTGGTTGTTTAGGTGTGGCGGTCGGCGGTGGATGGCAGGGCGTGGTGGCGTACATCAACCTGGCTTGCTACTACGCTTTCGGCCTCCCTCTTGGTTTCATCTTTGGCTACCTCTTCAGATGGGGCGTGCAGGTAATTCAGTTCAACCTTGTGTTGCTTAATTGCTGTAATCAGGTTAATCATCACACAAATTTCCTGGTGAAATAATATAATCTCATCTTTGCAAGAAAAAAATTCTCAATTTGCAGGGTATTTGGGCGGGCATGCTGTGTGGGACAGCAATGCAGACAGCCATCCTCATGTACATGGTCTGCAAAACCGACTGGCAAGCAGAGGTAATCACATCAAACATACCGATCCACTTTGTGTTCTAACGCATAATAAACATGATAATAATCGTTTTGTTGATGTTGGTATACTGCAGGCAGCGCAAGCGTTGGAGAGGGTGAGATTATGGGGTGGGCAGCACGAGCACGAGAAGCTCCCGACGTCAGAACAGGACGAGACGATCTAGCTAGCCATTGATCCTTTTTTTTTCTTTTCTCCTGTTGTTGCAGTTTAGCTAGGTGGGCATGTAAGTTACAAGTTGGCTAAGTTTCCAAGAGAAGGGAAATGAAGAATGTTACTGTTGGGATTTTAGGCTTTGAGCAGCTTGCAGCAGTCACAGATGTGCATATATACAGGATTGGTGATAGCAGGGAAATTCATCGTCAGGCTCAGAACAGCTTCGACAAATTCAGTACTGCTCGTCCATTCTTTTGCACTGAAAGATATGGTTAGAACCGATTTCAGTAGTAGGCTTCAGATCAGACCAACTCGATCTCCGGCGTGCTCCAAACTGCCAATTTATCTCATATGTCATCCCAACAAGAACGCTATCGGCGCTGTAGGTCACATGCAATGTGTGCCATGGGCGTCGACGGAGCTGCATGCAAGCATAAAAAGTTCAGAGCTTGCTAGCTCCTGGAGGAGTGCAGGACGACCATGTATTGCCCATGAAATCAATGACACGTCAATGAAAAAATTTAGCCTGCCATGGGCGTCGATAGGGATGGATTAACGAGCTAACTCGGAATCCTTGAAATAAAAAATAAAAAAGTGTCAGAAGTGAAATGAAAAAAATGAAAAAATGAAAAAAGAGAAAAAAAAAACACCCCACGATCATCTATCCTTGAAATAAAAAATAAAAAAGTGTCAGAAGTGGGATTTGAACCCACGCCCTCGTTAGAGGACCAGAACTTGAGTCTGGCGCCTTAGACCACTCGGCCATCCTGACTTGTTTATTTTGTCATTTTGTTAATCATTTAATTAGAGAGGTTAGTGAGAATCGTCCCTCCCATGGTGGAATATTTAACCCTACGCTCCCTCACACTCTCTCTCTCTCTCTCGCTCCCTCCCTCTCTCGCAAACGCCCTCCAAAACCCTACCACCCCCACCCTATCCTGCGGCGGCGGCGGCGGCGGCAAGCAACTCGCCGAGTCGACACCATGAGGCCACCGAGAGGTAACCATCCGTAACCCTAGGTTTATTCTCGTCTTGCGCTCGATCCAATCTTACACGATGCTTTGCTTCAGGTAGGGGATTCGGGAGGGGAGGCAGAGGCGATGGCGGCGGCCGCGGCGGCGGTGGCAGGGGCTTCGGGAGGGGCGGAGACAGTGGAGGAAGAGGCGGTCGTGGGAGGGGAGGCAGGACGCCTAGGGGTGGCCGTGGCGGCGCTCGCGCTGGGAGGGGTGGCATGAAGGGCGGGAGCAAGGTGGTCGTCGTGCCGCACAAGCACGACGGCGTCTTCATCGCCAAGGCTAAGGAGGACGCGCTCTGCACCAAGAATATGGTCCCTGGCGAGTCCGTCTACGGAGAGAAGCGTATCTCCGTCCAGGTCCACTCCTGTTTCTCCCTACTTCTATCCTTACATTTTTTTGCTCCACTTTTATTCACCTTTATTTACCAATTTAGTTCGCGCTAGTGCTGCAATATATTTTTTTTTGATGTACTGTGGAAAGCGGTAATATGTTGTCCACTTTTTATTCACCTTTATCTACCAATTTAGTTCGCGCTTGAGCTGCAAGATAATTTTGATGTACTGTGGAAAGCTGTAATATGTTGTTGCTCTATTGTTAGTGTACACAAAGTATGTTCATGCCTGTTGTTTCTGTTAATGTTGCTCTATTGTAGTGTACACTGCAAAGTATGTTCATGTCTGTTGTTTCTTTGTGAACAGAATGAGGACGGGACAAAGGTTGAATACAGGGTGTGGAACCCCTTCCGTTCTAAGCTGGCTGCTGCGGTGCTTGGTGGTGTTGACAACATCTGGATCGTGAGTTTTTTTGCTGAATCCTCGTGTGCCATAGCCTAGTCTAAAGTGCTATAAAATCACTCTGGTTGTTAATGATGTAGTGTAAAAAGCATCATGTGTTAATCTTTGCGTCATTATTTAGGCTCCTGGTACTCGTGTGCTGTATCTTGGTGCCGCCTCAGGAACAACGGTGTCTCATGTGTCTGATATTGTTGGACCGGTGAGATCTTGTTTGCCATTCTCGTTTCTTATTCAATTGCCTTTGGTATGCAAATTGCCCGTTGCTAATCGAGTCACTTTGCAGACTGGTTTGGTCTATGCTGTTGAGTTCTCGCACAGGAGTGGTAGGGATCTTGTCAACATGGCCAAAAAGAGGACTAATGTGATTCCCATCATTGAGGATGCTAGGCACCCGGCAAGGTACCGGATGTTGGTTGGCATGGTTGATGTTATCTTCTCTGATGTTGCCCAGCCAGATCAGGTATACCTATCTTACACTATGATTTCACGACCTCAAGTTCCAACTTAGTTAATATGGTTTCTAGTTAGTATTTAATTAACCATGTGCAATAATACTTTGGTGATATTTTATGGCTACTTCTGGGCGCAAATGATGAGCTTACTCGGATTCCCCTTCAGGACATCAAATTGGATGATGCAAATTCGAGTTTCTGATGCGTTAATGCCCATTACCAACTTTCCTTTCTGTGATGTCTTTGCCTGCTTTCTTTAACTGTCTTTGCCCTTTTCAATATTGTGCAGTTTTCTTGTGTCTAGCTGTTTAAATTCCAGTTTATCTTTAAGCAATCTCCAACCTAGGTCTAATTCTTACATGTTAAGTAGTAATCATGTATTCTTTCGAAGCACTTAAATTGTAACATGAAGCTGCATTCTTTCTATCGAAGCACTTTTGTTATTTGCCATATTTTTTGTATCCGTCCTTTTGAAATCGGTTTTTCAGTGTTTATGTTCACCATGGTTATGGATTTCTATTGGGAGCATTTGGTGCCTCAGTGTCTTCTATTAATCTGTCCACATATGTATAATATGAGTATACATGCAGTTTCACTTTGGTCTGGCTGTGTTACGCACATCTGCAGACTTTGCATTTCAGTGCCAGCATTATTCACCATGTCCCTCGTTATCTTATGTTTTGATTGGGATTGGCAAATGATGAACTTCCTCGGATTCCCCTTCAGGACATCAAATTGGATGATGCAGATTCGAGTTTCTGATGCGCCGTGCTCTCATTGTTTCATTCCTTTCTCTTTGCATTACTGCGTATTCTGTACATCTTATTTGGATTGTGCTACCTTCTTTAACAGCCATTATTCTTATGCTTGGCTGTTTATTCTCTTTAGTATAGTCAACCTTCAGTATATAAGTTAATGTGTGCTTTATTGGTGGCTAATAGTCATGCTTCTATCCATGTTCATTTCCTTGATCTGGTTTTTTTTCTCTGGACTACATCATCTGTGGTAGGAACTAATAGCTTATAGCGTTCTCTCCTATTTTGTTAGTTCACCTCTTTGATAGTGCTAATTAGAACTAGTACTACAGTTCCTAATTTTGTAGCAGTATCCAGAATTTTGAACATTGATATGCTTTTGCTTTGTAAGTAATGAATAATCTGTGGATACAAGGTTTGCAGTTCAAATTTTAGCTTTGAATAAACACGCTTACAATGGTTTCTGTAAGTTTGCTGCTAGAAAAGAGATAAGTTGGCGCACATGAAAATCCCTTTATGAAGTCTTCCATGGCATGTGCCTTCTGTTAAAATTGCTGAGATTTACTGATTTCAGTTTTGAAACCTTCACTATGATTCCTCTATCCTGCAGGCTAGGATCTTAGCCCTCAATGCGTCCTACTTCCTGAAGAATGGTGGACATTTTGTCATTTCAATCAAGGTAACTCATGTCTTTTCTTCCCCCTGAACCCTGAAGTTAATCACCTTGATTGAGATTGGGGAGACAGAAGATGGTACCAGCATTGGACTAACAAATTGTTTGAACAGGCAAACTGTATCGACTCCACCATGCCTGCTGAGGCCGTGTTTGCTAGTGAGGTTGAGAAGCTGAAGGCAGATCAGTTCAAGCCGTCGGAGCAGGTGACCCTGGAGCCCTTCGAGCGTGACCATGCCTGCGTCGTTGGTGGTTACAGGATGCCCAAGAAGCAAAAGGGTACATCTTAAGAAGAATAAACTTGTGTTCTGTGTGCTCAAATGTAGTACCTTGTACCTCTAAGAAGTGTTAGGGTTTTGCTTAAGCTATGCTGCTGGTGGTTTTACAGCAACACAAGTTGAAAGTGGTTGAGTCGACGCCACCGTTTTAACTATCCTCGCGGCTATCTTATTTTCTTGTAGCACAATGTCATCACAGATCATGCATCATGGCTTTGTTTGATTCGATTTTCCCTTGGCCAACCATAAAAACCATTAAAATAGCTGCCGAAACCTGAAAAGCTAATTATGCGCGCGCTCGTTATGGACGAACAGTTCCGACAATCCCTCCGCATGTTTTTTCAAACACGCGAGTCTACTGCGGAGGTAAATCCAATTGAAACTTCAGCCTGAAATTTCCAGAACTTTCTGTTGGTAGTCTGAAACTTTAACTTAAATAACAAAACTTTTGATTCAGACTTGCCTCTTGAGTGTGGTCTGTGATGAGTTGCGCCCAGTCTCCACTGGTAAACAAGATGCTTTAGACTCCAGGGTTCAACGGCCAGGAGCTGTGAATAGAGCCCCCACATAATAAATACAGTATATATTGTTATAGCTATAATAAGGACATGTCTGGTTCAATACCCTACCAAATCTTTAGTAGTGCTAACAATTCTAGGTAGAGTTATATTACATATGTTTGGATTCCTACTAATATGAAGCCAAATTTTGATGATATGGGGGAAAAAGTTCTAGATTACCAAATTCTTTAATTCAAACAGTGGTAACAAATTCTTTAATTCAAACAGTGGTAACCGCGTTTACTGCCGGGCTACGGTAACGGTAATACCACGATGTCCCACTAAATTCAAATAAATTTTTAATAAATTTTATACGGTTTCTTATGAATTGCTGCGGTTATTGTTGAGGTGTGATAGCCCCGCCGGCAGGAAAAACCCTAATTTAACCTACCAATAAATTGGTACGGCACATTTTTGGCGTCAATCCAAATTGTCCCTAAGAAAATTGGTTATCCTGGCACGCGGAAAGAATTTTTACTGTTAATAATTTAATTTTTTTTTAATTTACAAAACTAATTTTCGATTTGAGTCATTTGCAGATCTACCCTCTTGCCGCCCTGGGCCACGACGGTATTTAAAAACCGCCGTGGCCCAGGGCGGCGAATGGCATCCCCGTCAGGCGCGGCTAACGGCGCCGGCCGCCGTTAGCCCGGGGAGGCCACGTGGCCTTGCCGCCGTCCCCCAGGGCGGGTTATAGCCATTCGCCGCCCTGGGGGAGGGCGGTTTTTAGCCCTACCCTATAAAATCCCTTCCCGCAGTCGCCGCGCGTCATTTCTCCCTTCCACCTCCAGCGTTCGTCCAATAGAGCTGAAGGAAAGAAGGAGCAGTGCAGCGGCGAAGCCCTCACAGATTTTTTAGCCGAATCCAGATATTTTTTTGCTCTCCCTCTGTTATGTAGTCAATTTTTTAGACAAATGTTAATTAGTACTAGACGCGTAGTGTAATACCCGATATAGTATGAAAATATTAGCGGTTTGGCATAACCATCGTTAGTGTTAAATTTATTTGGCCGTACTAGAAGAACATAGCGGAGAGGTAGTAAATTGTAGATATTTTAAAAATAAATATGCTCCGCCATGGCCATCGTTGGTATACGTCATTTTGACACGTTAGATAAACCTAGCGTATAACTTTATTAGCGCCACTGGGTCAGTTTGTAAAATATAGAAACGGTAATGGTTTGACTCATACGTATAGCCTTTTTATGGAACGAATATTGATTAGTACAGATTAATAAAATCTTTTTTATGAACAAAAATGGCAAATAGAGTTGTATTCGCGATATATCACGGTGAAGGAAATATCAGACAAGGACAATATGGGGTAGATTTATCGGAGTTCAACGTAGCACAAAAGGGAATTATAGCTCCAGCTGAGAGAAGTTTTCCTGGAGTTTACAATTGGTTAATGAGGGGATTCAGAGTAGATCCTCAAGTAAATGCAATTACGGTGTATGCACTGGTTAGCTGGGCTGTGGAAGGTTTTTGGTGGGAATTGATGCCAATAGATTCGACGGCCAGCTGGGTATTTTTTGTGGAGAGTGCACTGCAGCGAGGATGGGCACCGAGCATCCTGGTGGTAGTGCATGACGTGGTCAGCATTGATCAGGCTGGTCCGAGTACAGCGGAAGGGCCCGATGAAACAGGGGAGCAAAATGAGGCAGAAGACGAGGGTGCCGGAGAGGAAGGAGGCCAAGAAAACATGGGACCGGGGGGGTTTGCAGATGAAGGGGAGAGACACCCAGGTCTAGTACAGGAGATGGAAATTGAAGACTCAGAACCTGAGCATATGGAGGATGATGATTCTTCGGAGGACGATGTATACCCGGCAGAATGGGACAATGAGGACTTCTCCGGACTCGTTGTCTCAGAGGGGCACACCGTGGCATGGGAGTATCGGCAGAATGAAGTGGTGCAAGGCGCTAGATACGCCGAAAAAGCACAGTTGACAGAGGCTGTGAAGATGTGGGCCGTGTCACTTGGGAGGGAGTTCTGGGTATCAAAGTCCACCAGATCGGTGTATGAAGTGAAATGTGCAAGTTCAAGCGATGGATGTCCATGGAGGATGTACGCATCCAGGAAGAAATATGACAACTGTTGGTCCGTGTCAATCGTGACGGAGCACAACTGCCATCTTCCAGGTGTTCAGAAGTACCATAGGAACATATCATCTGCATTCATCGCTTCAGAGCTGTATTATGCTGTTGTGGAGAACCTCTGGTTCGAGCCCAAGTCAATTATCAGGCGCATCGAGGAGAAGTACAAGTACACCATTACATATGCCAAGGCATGGAGAGCCAAACAGAAGATAATTGAAATGAGATTCGGCAGTTTTGAAGCTTCGTACAATAATTTGCCTCGTCTACTGCAAACTATCTGTGCGAGGAATCCTGGCAGCTACTCCGAAATCAAAAGTTTCCTATCGTTAGCAAGTCCTGGGCAGAGCGTCCTTCAGCGGGCCTTCCTCTCTCTGCAGGCGTGCATGTTTGCATTTCTTCATTGCAGGCCCATTCTCTGCATCGACGGCACGTTCCTAACTGGAAAATACAGAGGGCAAATGTTGACGGCAATCGGAGTAGACGGGAACAACCAAGTGTTGCCCGTGGCCTTTGCCTTCGTCGAGAGCGAGAACACAGAGAGTTGGTACTGGTTTCTAAAGCTGGTTAAGGAAAAGGTGGTGGGGATGAGGCCAGATATATGTCTCATACATGACCGTCATCCAGGGATGCTACGTGCAATTGAGGAGCTACGAAACGGCTGCGCAGACAAGGGATACCCTCCGGTGTGGGAAGATGTGAAGAGCAGATGGTGCATGCGTCACATGGGCGCAAACTTTTATAAGCAGTTCAGAAACAAGGAGCTGATGGCCATGTTCAAACGTTTGTGCGCCCAAAATCAACAGAAGAAGTTCAATGAGCTGTGGAGGAGACTTGATGAGCTGACAACCAAACATAGACACGAGAGTTCTGCAAGACCCCCAGCTAGAGGTGTTGACGGCCCTGAAGCTCTAGGTGTACTTCCCACCGATGACGGTACATTCAGAAGGAGGCCCGGTTTCTCGGTTAGCAGATTTTCGCAGTGGATCGAGCACGAGCCGAAGGAGAAATGGGCATTGCTGTACGATAAAGGTGGAGCAAGGTACGGCATAATGACCACGAACCTTGCAGAGGTCTACAACTGAGTCATGCGTGGTGTGAGGCAACTCCCCCTTGTTACCATCGTGGAGTTCATCCTACATAAAACACAGACGTACTTCCACGACAGGTGCGGACAAAATGACCCATCTATGGCCGATGGAAACCTTTGGTTCGGCACCAAAATGACAGAGTACCTTGAGGAGAAATGCAAGAAGGCAAGAGAGCACCGAGTCCGAGTGCAGGGCACACGAGAGCGTAGATTTGAGATATTGTGTGCCAACAGGTCCAGGCGTGGCATATTCGCAAGGAAACCTATACAAGAGTGTGTCCTAAAGGAAGATGGGACATGCACGTGCTCCTGTCGGAAACCAAGCTTGTACCACAAGCCCTGTTCTCATGTCATTGCCGCTTGCAGGGAGTGCGGCATTGATAAACGCCAATATGTGTCTCCGTACTTTAAAAAGGAAGCAATCATGCATACATGGAGTACCGAGATCTTTGGTTTCGGCATCGTCGGCACTTTCACTGAAGACACAAGTCCAGTTTATTACATCCCTGACTCGACGAAGGCAAGGAACAAGGCAGGCCGACGTCGGACACGGAGGATACGCAATGATATGGACGAATCCGAGGCCGGAGTTAGCGCTCAACGTTGCAGTAGGTGTGGAGAGGAGGAACATACCTACAAGAAGTGCACGAAAGACGCCGAGGCCCCAAGTGCAGCGGAAGTTCTTATGGAAGGATCAGGCACCGACGGAAGGCGGCCAACTAGGGAAGGCACCACTGATAGGCAGCGTCATCGCAGGCTTCCTCGTGCACCTTCGGGTTATGTTGTCTAGTATAGCCGCTGGTTGATGATGTAATCTCCCTGTAATGTGTACCAATATGCATGTACTGCTATCTGATTTTCGTTTTAGTGTGGGTCTTTTAAAGGTACTTTGCTGTCTGTTAATTTTCTGACTGTAATGCACTATGTTTAATTGAGCTAATCCGTTCCGCTTCTTTTTCCTTGCAGGTATGGACTACCAGACGCCTGAGCTGCTGGATCACGCCACCGATCAGTCCCATCGGTCATTTCTCTCGGCGGTGCAGAACCTCGAGCTCGGTACCTTACATCCTCGACCTTCTAGGCGACTCCTTCCCGTGGACGACAGGTTCACGACTAGGTACGTACGAACGTTGTACTATGAATCTGTATATGTCAACTTACTAACTTGCTTTGTTTTGATTGTCAGGTTGCGGGAGGCAGGCCTTCTGCCGCTGTGTAGGCTGGTAGCAGCCGCAGTGGAGCCAGATGACCCGACGAAGAAGTGGGGTATCGACCGGTCGCTGATCACAGCTCTTGTGGACCGGTGGAGACCGGAGACGCACACCTTCCACCTCCCATGCGGTGAGATGGCCCCCACGCTGCAGGACGTCAGCTTCCTCCTTGGGCTGCCTCTAGCCGGCGATGCGGTGGGCCCAGTTGACGGGCTGCAGGCGTGGCGAGAGGACATCCTGCAGCGCTTCGCCCTGGTTCACCGTGCTCCGGGGCTTCCCCTCGTTGGCGACATCTCCCCGTACACGCATGCGGGCCCCCCTCAGGCTTGGGTATTGAGCTACACGGTAAGAATGTTTTCTTATTGTTTTATGTTCGTCCTTCAGTCCGTACTAGAATTACAGTGTTAATTTCCTTATATGTTACCGCAGTCTGATCAGCTAGACCCGGAGGCCGACGCGTACTCACTACAGAGGAGCCTGGAGGCGTACCTGTTGTGGGTGTTTGGGTGGGTGATGTTCACCAACTCGCACGGCCACGCAGTCGACAAGGGCTTGATCCCTTACGCGAGGGAGATAGCTGACGCCGAGGACGGTGCTGTTCCCCAATACAGTTGGGGATCGGCAGTCCTTGCCGCCACGTACAGGGGTCTATGCGACGGCTGCAGGAAGACCGAGCCAGAAGCGGTCTTCACGGGTTGTCCACTCCTCCTACAGCTCTGGGCGGCAGAGCGGTTCGCGATCGGCCGCCCCGTTGTGGACCACAGTCCGTACGAGGCGAGCCTGTACGTGGGTGTCCCACCGGAGGACTATCCGATGATGGGGACGGTGTGGTGTCGTCGTGAGGTATGTTCGGTGTTTCAACCGTCTCGGTTTTTTATGTTACTTGGACTAACGAGAACTCTTTTCCTGTTGGTAGCGTCGGTACGCTCACGTGCAGGTGCAGAAGTCGTACCCAGACTTCGTCATGGAGTTCGACAGTGTCGGAGGATGAAACCTCGACGGTGGGAAGTCAGGAGACCCCCCTTTTGAGATTCGGCCAGGGGAGTAGTTCTTAGGCGAAGCCGGCGTCAGGGTGTAGAAGAAAGATACGCGAAGAAGACGTAGAAGGAACAGAGGAGTCCGGACCATCCGAAACGGGTCCGGACCGTCCGGACCGCGAACAAAGGCAGAAGGGTCCGGACCGTCCGAACCGGGTCCGGACCGTCCGAACCGAGGAGAAGCAGAAGGGTCCGGACCGTCCGAAGCGTAGTAATCGCGCAGGGTGCTGGGGAAGACGATGAACAGAGGCGCACAGAGGAGACGGGAGGATTTATACAGGTTCGGGCCGCCGGAGCGTAATACCCTACTCCTGTGCGTGTTTTGCTATGAGGTGGATGAATGTGGTATTATGGTTACAAGGTGTATCTAATCTAGCTCACGGCCGGAGCCGGAGAAGAAGAACAGTGGTTAGAGAGTGAGCTCGGGGGTGCAGAGCAGAGAGTTAGAGGACGGGGAAGCTCCTGTCTCGTTCGGCCGTGGCTTGGTCCTCCTTTTATAGAGCAAGGGGATTGCACAGTGCCAAGATACATGCTGATAGGGAGAGAGAGCTACATGAGAGAGCAGGTATGGCTTGTCTTATCGCTGTCTTGTCGCCGTCTTGACGAGCGCGTCCGCCTGCTGCCGCCTGCTGGACGGGTCCGCCTGCCGAACCCACGCCGGAGTTGGTATACGGCGGGCGGTGGAGTCGTGAGGACGCGACGGGATGTGACGGGGCACACTGCCGAAGTCAAGCATCTCTGACTGCTTGACTTCGGCGCACGCCCTTGCCACCGAAGTCAAAAGGCCTCTGACAGCAGTCAGGTGTCCACGGGGGGTCGTCCTGAGACACTTACGCGTGGCGGAGCGGACGACAGGGGCAACGTGCCCCGTCGCCTCATCATTAATGCTGATATTTGGAGAGCTGGTCCATCGATCCTGCCGGAGACCGACATGTGGGCCCCGGGCAGGGAGTGAGACGATGGCGCCCGGAGGCAAGGTACGGGCCCGAGGCCAACGATGCCTCGGGGCCGAAACCGGTGGGGACGGCACCCCGGGGACGAGCCCGAGGCCAGAGGCGAGGACGCCCCGGGGTCGTGCCTGGGGCCGATAGGCGTGGCGCCCCGGGGACGTGCCCGAGGCCGATAGGGTCAGCGCCCCGGGGACGTGCCCGGGGCCAGAGGCGAGGACGCCCCGGGGTCGTGCCCGGGGCCAGAGGCGAGGGCGCCCCGGGGACGTGCCCGGGGCCGAAGGCGAGGGCGCCCCGGGGTCGTGCCCGGGGCCGATAGGGTCAGCGCCCCGGGACCGAAGGCGAGATGGCCCCTCGGGGAACTGACTTGGCCGATGACCCACGCGTCCCCAGGGTATGTGGGACCCCCTATCCCATTTCGCCGACAGTGGCCCCTGGCCCTGTTGCTCGGCCGGAACCGCTCCAGGCAGGAACGGGGCCACGTCTTTGAAGAAATGAGGGGACGCTGGTGTTGACGCCGAAAACCGCCGGGTGTGCCAAAAGCTTGCTGACGATCTGGTTCGGCGCCTAGAGACACGCGAAGGCCTGGGAGATTTGCTTCACTCCAGTGCAGGTCCTAAAGTTTGAGGTTCGTAGGCGTGCCAGTCAATTTGACCCTGTAATTGACAAGGAGAAAGGAATGTTAAATTCGTGAGCCAATCGGCTGGAAGCCGGCTTGGACTCAACTCATCGGCCGATGGCCGATACGCACTGTAGCACTTATACATCGGCTTAAAGCCGATGACGGCAGGAATAATAGCGTAATAATAATCAAGTATCATGCTAGCCGATCATAGAAGGGGTACTCGAAAACCGGCTATAAACTTGGTAAAGTAAACATGCAGGATGTGTAAATAAATAAACCAGATAAATCCTAGCCGATCGTAGTTTAGTGTTACTGATATTGTCGTAGAAATGTGCCCGTGCCCGGGCCCTTTGCTCCTGTCGGCTCCCGGAGTCTTTGTCCGCTGTCCGGGCCCGTACCCGGGTCCTTACCCAAGCTCGTGCCCGGGTCTTCACCTAGGGTCATGCCCGGGAACCTGCTTGTACTTGTACTTGGATCGGCAATATAAATCGATCGGCCAGTCCTCATCCGACCGTAACAATAATACAGGCAAGAATATGTGATAAGACGTGTAATAACATAAATAATAGACAATTAATGAGCCAGCCGACTACTGAACAGAGCGAGTATAGAATAAGACAATGAATAAATGTAGTCGGTTTTAACAGATAACTTATCGGCTAAGCACTCCGATAACACCATCGCACAACACCATCGGCTTGTCAAGAGTAATGCTATTATCGTCAGTCTAGTAGATCGGACCCAACCGTTGCAGCACAGACCGACAATGATCCCGTCGAAAGGGTGGCGATGCGCCGAATTTTGTATTGATCTGTGGTTGATAATTTACAAGGTCCCCGGGCATACGTATATATACCCCGAGTTACATGAGTCCTTATAGGACACGGTATACAATTTCCTATCTATAATAGAAAACGCTAACTAATCCTGACCGGACACGAGGTCAGGTTTCCTAAAGATAAACATCTGCCTAATTAATATGTACAGTAAATAATTGCCAAATAACGGTCTTCATGGCTCCTTTCCGATTCCGGTCTCTTCTCCGTCAGTTAACTGCAATTTCTCATTTGACCGAATCTAATACAGGGCCTTACCAAATTTTAGCGTTAACAGCTGGGTCCGCTTGGTTCATCTTGAGCTGGTGGAGCTTGATGTCTTTGTTGCCTTAGACGGGATACGTGCCCGGGACCCGGGCTGAAAACATGGAACGAGTGTTGAGGAAGGCCGGCGGCAGCGGTCGCGATGGTGATGCGGCAGCTTGCCGCCCGTACTGTCGCCAACGAGTTCTTCGTGGCGACCGCTGGCCGGAGACGGCGGCAGGAATGAGGCGCGCCGTCCGCTTGGAGGCCGCCACCAAATCCGCCGCCGATGAGTTCTCCCGTGCCTGGCCTGAGATGGAGGCGCGGGAGAAGGGAATACTCTCCCGGGAAGAACGCGTCCGGGCCCAAGAGGCCGGGCTCGCGTCCCGGGGGTGAGAGTTCGCCGTGCGCGAGGAAGTCGCGGTGGTTCGCGGGGATGCCGCGGTTTTTCGCGAGGAGGTCGCGGTTGTTCGCGAGGAAGTCGCGGTTGTTCGCGAGGAGGCGCGGGAGGCCGTGGTCGAATCCGCTGCCCCGGAGGCAGGGTTCTTCGACCTCGGCGAACATCTTGTAGAGCCGATGCCTGACGAAGAGGTTGAGGAAGACGCCGGTTTCCTTCAGACGCCATACGCGGGCGCCTTCGGGGCCCGGGGGCCCTCCATGCCCCCGAGCGCTCCTCTTCCGACGTCGCCCGGGGTCCGGTCAGAGGTACACCGGTGACTGTCCCCCGAACGATCAGGGCCTCGCTTGTGCTTGCGTCCCGGGTTTGCCTATCTTGTACAAAGAGAGACATTTGTATATGTATATGATCATGTTTATATTTTCGTACCTTGGTTTATTGTGTTGTTCGGAGGTTGCTGGTGTTCGGGGGACGGAGCTCGGACTCGCTTCCCTCGCGAGCCCGAGTCCGGCATGTGCTCGGGACCCGGGGGCCCCGGTTGTCATGCGGATACGTGTCCGGGACCCGGGGGCCCCGGACTGAAATACGGTTTTGATATAAGCCGGGTTCCGAGGGCCCGGGCTTGAATATGGGATGTGAGACGACCCTCCGGAAGCATTCTCGCCGGGGCGGTGCTGTCTGGGCTATCGCGCCCTATTCCGGGTGTCGCGTTCCTAGGCTTGCACTCGCCTTGGCGAGGCCACCCTGGTTCGGCACCTCGGTGTCGGACCCGGGGTACGGATTCGGGAATCCGTGCCTCGGCTCGAATATGTGCCCGGGACGCAAGGCCCCGGACTGAAATGTGGTTTGGTTTTGAATAGTCGACATGTGCCTGGGTACGGGGCCCGGATAAGGACATGGACCATATTGGGACAACTTCCCTGGACCCACCTTTGCCGAAGCGACGCCGTCTGGGTACTCGTGCCTTGTGAGGGTCATTCCGGGTGCCACATTCCTAGGCGCGCACTCGCCTTGGCGATGCCGCCCCGGGTCGGGCTCCTCAGAGTCGGGCCCGGGAGGTAAGTCCCAGGCCATATGTTTGTCGGGCGAGGGGCGCTCTACGACGAGCGCCACGCTCGCTGCCTGCGGAATATTATTGGCGCGTGCCCAACCATCAACTCGCGTGTCATGACCTGAGGCCACGGCGCGAGGAGCGGGTACGAGCCCCGCTACTGAGGGCAGCGAGGACGCTCTCTGGTTCTAGCCTGTTAGGGGCCGTGTTTGGGCTCAGCTTCCCTTGCGAGGGTGCGAGCTCTTGACACCGGGAGAAGATCCTTGACCGCGAGCGGTTTGCCCGGACTCGCGCTCGACAGGGCGGCGTGGTCCGGACTATCACACCGGGACTCGGAGGCCCCGGACTGAGTTGGGACGAACCGCCCGGACTCGCCATCGCGTCCGATGGAGTCCGGGCAGTTGTACCCTATGTGCGTCCGAGCCCGGAGGCCCCGGACTGAGTCGGGACGAACCGCCCGGACTCGCCATCACGTCCGATGGAGTCCGGGCAGTTGTACCCTATGTGCGTCCATCCCCGGAGGCCCCAGACTGAGTCAGGACGAACCGCCCGGACTCGCCATCGCGTCCGATGGAGTCCGGGCAGTTGTACCCTATGTGCGTCCGGGCCCGGAGGCCCCGGACTGGGTCGGGACGAACCGCCCGGACTCGCCATCGCGTCCGATGGAGTCCGGGCAGTTGTACCCTAGGTCAAAAGAAAGGGGAAGACTTCCTCTAATAAAGGAGGAGAGGAGAGATTTTCATTAAATCAAAAGCCAACCAAAGAAACGGAACCGATACAGTCGACGCTTCCCGGGAATGTGGGACGAATCGGGACGATCTCTCCGGGCTTGGCTATTCCGGGTGCCACGTCCGAGGCTTCGGGCTTCCCAGAGCTGGGCCGTTGGTCGGCCTGTCCGTTGCCTTCGGCCAGACCGTCCGGCCAGGGATCGGACCATCCAAATCCCCGCGCTCGGACCGTCCGAACCGGGGCCGGACCGTCCGAAATGTCCCGACCGGGCTTGGCCTACTAAGGCTCCTGCCGGGACTTCTTGACGCGCTCGGCCAACTTGTGGACGGTGCGACACTCCACGAGGTCGTGCGAATCCGTCTCGTGGACGGCGCACCACCTCCGAGCTTCGACCAGCTCGAGGCGCTCGGCCAAACGCTGGACGGCACGACACTCCGTGATGTCGTGCCGGTCCGTGTCGTGGAAGGCGCACCACCCACGGGCTGCGGCCAGCTTGAGGCGCTCGGCCATGCCCTGGACGGCGCGGCACTCCGTGATGTCGTGCCGGTCCGTGTTGTGGTAGGCGCACCATCCCCGAACTAAGGCCGGCTCGGCACGCTCGGGTGAGCATTGGACGGCGCGGCACTCCGTGATGTCGTGCCAGCCCGTCTGGTGGAGGGGGCACCACTTCTGGGTTGTCGCCGGCGGTGGCGGCGCGTGTGCGGCCTTTCGCCGCTTGCTGCGACCATCGCCTCCGCGGGCATCATAGCTCCGGGGGCTGCCCGTAGCCACCAAGGCGTAGCTCTCGGCTGCCGCCTTGGCCTTCTGGCGCTTCCTCCTGTTCCGCCGTAGCGCGGAACGTGAGAGCCTGCCGTCCTCTCCAGGGCCCCTGTCGGGGGCCACGTTGCCCGGCGGGGTGTAGCCGCCGGACCCCTCGCCGTAGTCTCGACGATGATGGTGGCCTCCTGCCATGGAGCGCGTCGATGTTGGAGGCGCCGGCGTAACACCTGAAAAGGAAACTCCCCCTACCTGGCGCGCCAGCTGTCGGAGGATGAAACCTC
The DNA here is from genome assembly GCA_003991445.1 of Oryza meyeriana var. granulata. Classification (NCBI taxonomy): domain Eukaryota; kingdom Viridiplantae; phylum Streptophyta; class Magnoliopsida; order Poales; family Poaceae; genus Oryza; species Oryza meyeriana. The sequence goes on along the minus strand of RYFJ01000224.1, from coordinate 772,377 downwards.
AACGGCGGGAAGTCAGGAGACCCCCCTTTTGAGATTCGGCCAGGGGAGTAGTTCTCAGGCGAAGCCGGCGTCAGGGTGTAGAAGAAAGATACGCGAAGAAGACGTAGAAGGAACAGAGGAGTCCGGACCGTTCGAAACGGGTCCGGACCGTCCGGACCGCGAACAAAGGCAGAAGGGTCCGGACCGTCCGAACCGAGGAGAAGCAGAAGGGTCCGGACCGTCCGATGCGGGTCCGGACCGTCCGAAGCGTAGTAATCGCGCAGGGTGCTGGGGAAGACGATGAACAGAGGCGCACAGAGGAGACAGGAGGATTTATACAGGTTCGGGCCACCGAAGCGTAATACCCTACTCCTGTGCGTGTTTTGCTATGAGGTGGATGAATGTGGTATTATGGTTATAAGGTGTATCTAATCTAGCTCACGGCCGGAGCCGGAGAAGAAGAACAGTGGTTAGAGAGTGAGCTCGGGGGTGCAGAGCAGAGAGTTAGAGGACGGGAAAGCTCCTGTCTCGTTCGGCCGTGGCTTGGTCTCCTTTTATAGGCAAGGGGATTGCACAGTGCCAAGATACATGCTGATAGGAGAGAGAGGCTACATGAGAGAGCAGGTATGGCTTGTCTTATCGCTGTCTTGTCGCCGTCTTGACGAGTGCGTCCGCTTGCTGCCGCCTGCTGGACGGGTCCGCCTGCCGAACCCACGCCGGAGTTGGTATACGGCGGGCGGTGGAGTCGTGAGGACGCGATGGGATGTGACGGGGCACACTGCCGAAGTCAAGCATCTCTGACTGCTTGACTTCGGCGCACGCCCTTGCCACCGAAGTCAAAAGGCCTCTGACAGCAGTCAGGTGTCCACGGGGGATCGTCCTGAGACACTTACGCGTGGCGGAGCGGACGACAGGGGCAACGTGCCTCGTCGCCTCATCATTAATGCTGATATTTGGAGAGCTGGTCCATCGATCCTGCCGGAGACCGACATGTGGGCCCCGGGCAGGGAGTGAGACGATGGCGCCCGGAGGCAAGGTACGGGCCCGAGGCCAACGATGCCTTGGGGCCGAAACCGGTGGGGACGGTGCCCGGGGCCGAAGGCGAGGGCGCCCCGGGGTCGTGCCCGGGGCCGATAGGGTCAGCGCCCCGGGACCGAAGGCGAGATGGCCCCTCGGGGAACTGACTTGGCCGATGACCCACGCGTCCCCAGGGTATGTGGGACCCTCTATCCCATTTCGCCGACAGACAGGATCACGGACGACGACGTTGTCTGGGAGCCGTACAGTGCCGAGGCGAGGCACGCGCGTGCGCCGCGTGGGCTGTCGTCCCTCTGCACCAGGGACCAGGCGTACTGGCTGACGATGACGCCGATGCTGTTCGACATTTCTGTCGAGCCGCACTGCCCGCAGAGTGTGATGCGGCAGTTCGGTATGCGACAGACCTTCGGCCATCAACAACGCAGGGGCGTACCGCAACACGTTCACAGGTATATGTGGAAATGAATATTCCGTATTGTTATGCATTGTGTCACCGGTTGTGCTCTGCAGGTTAAGTCGGCGTGGCCAGGCCGCCGGTAGGCTGTGGAGACCCACCGTCGTCGACTACATCAACGACTGGCTCATAGCCACGGAGGACGTCATCACGGAGCTGCACCCCTACACAGCCGCCAGGTACGAGCAGTACCTTTCCTGGTACCAGGCCCGTACCAGACTACGGGTGACGTACACTCCCGAGGCTCCACAGGCGCACGTCGCGGGGGTGCGAGACGCATACCCGACACACCGCGACCAGGACTACTTCCGCGCGGTGAGTCAATGGTTTTCATACTATTTTCAACGGTAGGTACCACGCGCAACTAACCACGCATGTCCTGCTGAACAGGCGGACGATGCTAGGCAGGTCCACACGGAGCTGGACCTACTGCGCCAGCGCCTACAGGCTGGCATCCCTCTCACGCAGCAGGAGCAGACGATCACGTTCGACCGGCTGGGCAACACGATGCGCTCGGTCGTCCGTGCTCTGACTTGTCGTCGTTCCGATGCAGTCCCACCGATGCAGATACATATGCGAGGTCCCCATGGTGAAGGGACATCGGCAGGAGCGGTGGGTTCTGCAGGGGCCAGTACGTCGTGGGGAGCAGGTCCTTCTGGTACCGCCGGAGGATCGAGGTCGGCAGCCTCCACGATCGGGCGAGGATTGTCAGGTACGTCAGGATTGAACCTATTCTCCATAACTAACTGCACTTTTTATGCGGCTGACACGAGCTTTTCTTTACCAGACCCATGCGGCGGATCTCACCACCACCTGGGGGACACTGGGCGAGGATCTGCCCCGAGCACCTCTGCTTGGATCTCTACGAGGACGACCTCCTTCCGGAGCAAGACGTGATCGGGTCGTCACAGCTCGGAGGTGCACCGCACACACAGCCGCACGACGCCGGTGCTTCCCCTGCTACTCAGGCGGTCCGAGCCACCCGTAGGGTACTGGCGGACCGCCTGACGTACTCGCGCGGGCACGTGCGAGCGCAGCCTAGGAGGACGAGGAGGCGTATGACCTAGGGGCTATTGTTGTATTTATTTATTTATAGGAGTGGCATTACTTGTTTAAATTTGTCATGTCCATATTCACCCCCTGTAGACTCGATCCCATCCTTCGGATACATTGTACTGCTAACAATGTAGTCTCCCTTGTTGTATTTCGTACTATGGGTGTCGCATTCATCATGCCGCAATGCGAACGGCTCGCATCTAGCTAATATCACTATGCTATTGTACGTGCACTGCGTTAAGTATCGACCGAGTGGATGACGAATAATAGAATATATCGTCTTCCAATGTCGAATTAAAAATCATTCAGTACGTATATTGCGCAAAAATTTGGGAAAAAAATTCATAGGCCCTAACATTCTGTTCGCCTGGGGTCCTAAGCCCCTCACGTAAAACGGACCGGCCTATTACCATGTTATTAATTAAGTTTTACCGAAAATAAATTTGAAAAAATGATCAGCACGATTTTACAAACCAACGTCCACGATCGTCGAATTATAAAAAAAACTTTAAAAAACATACCCTAAACCACGATTAAAACTAAATTTTGTGAAGCGTGTAGGCGAAAGACGGGGAGGAGTGGATTGCGAGTGCCGATCCAGACATACGAGGAGTGGAATGCGAGTAGCGATCCGGAAATACCCTCAGTTTGACAAGTTCTTTTCACGACGTGAACAATCTATGATATTTGGTTTTTTTTAAACATCGACCCAATAAATGCAATGGCACAATAAATAGAATTTAAGAATTTAATTTTGACAAATAAATTTTCAAAAATTTTGGGGTTAAAAATGAGCAACAAAATTTTCAAATTTGGTAATTTGCAAATGGCTCCAGGGGGCCGAGGCCTGGGCTGGGCAATGGTCCGATCGGGAGGGGGCAACGGTCCAATCCCTAGACGGACGGTCCGATCTGAGGCAACGGTCAGTCCAATCAACGGTCCAATTCGGGGGCAACGGTCCGATCATGTGCATTCCGATGGCCCGATTCCTGGGCGGATGGTCTGATCTTGGGTAATGGTCAGTCCGATCAACGGTTCGATTCGAGGGGCAACGGTCCGATCGGACGATTCGGACGGTCCGATATCTAATCGGACGGTCCAATCCGGAGATTCGGACGGTCCGATCCCTGCGCGGATGGTCCAATCCGAGAATTCGGACCGTCCGATCGCTGTGCGGACGGTCCTATGCATTCGCCGCCCTGGGGGACGGCGGTGAATGCAACGCAAGGCCACGTGGCCTCCCCGGGCTAACGGCGGCCGGCGCCGTTGGCCGCGCCTGACGGGGATGCCATTCGCCACCCTGGGCCACGGCGGTTTTTAAATACTGCCGTAGCCCAGAGCGGCAAGAGGGTAGATCTGTAAATGACTCAAATCAAAAATTAGTTTTGTAAATTAAAAAAAATTAAATTAGTAACAGTAAAAATTCCACGCGGAAATCTATTGGGCCGAAAAGAAAGAAAAAGGTAGCGGTAATCGGGCCGGTGAAGAAAAGCCCTACCCTGGCGGTTTCAGAAGCACGGAGAGAGAGAGAGAGGGTAGTGGGAAGGGTGGTGGGGGCTGGAGGAGTAGAAAAATCTCCGCACGCAACGCCACCTTCGTCTTTCCCCACTCGCGATCGTCGCCCGCCGCCCGCCGCCGGTACGGTATCCTCCCCGCCCCGATCTCCCCTCCCCATGTGCCGATTAGGCCCCGACGTTTGCTCTCTATGTTGGCTTCCTCTGCAACCGCCGGTCGAGTCGTCTTGGGACGATCTGTTGTTAATCCTTGTGTGTGCGATTGTTGTTGCGATTTTAGTTCACGGTTGTGTTATTTAGGTAGCGATTTTTCTCAATCAGTCAGGTTTGTTGCTCTGTTATCTCTTACAGTAATGGCTTGCTTGAGTTGATATATACTTCAGTCCGATTTCGATCACGCAGCCGTTTTATCCTTGTATCTCTACTGGTAAGTGGATATAACGGTTGCTTGTTTATCGAACTGTAAACGCTTTCCATTATAAAAAAAAAGTTGTTTGTTTATCTACATCGATGGCTTGTTTGCTGCCTAGCTTTTGTATATACACCTCATAGTTTAGAAATATAAGTAGCGCTTAATTCTGTATTGTTTTAGTTGCTTGAATTCACGTATATAGTACTCATCTCACAACTGCTCTAGTACCCTATCATGTTGGGCCGGTTTGTTTTTATGCCCTACCAAAATGTTGCTAGTGCCAAAGCTTGGGCAGGTTTTGGCACTACAAAATTTTGATACGGTAGAGTTTCAAGGATTGGTTTGGATTGATGCAAAATGTGACTATGAGAAACAAATATGACCAATCCCAAAATCTTGGTAGGGCACAATTTTGATGGGGCTGTTTGGTTTTCTACCATGCCAAAAAGCAAACTAAACTGGTCCGTTCTTTTGCCATTCTCTTGTTTTTAGCTTTTCTAATACCCGCCGCCGTAGATTAGAAAATCCATAGACATCACCTCATCTAAATTTACTTTCTTTTTATATGGTCTTCAACTGTGGAGTCTTCTGACTTTCATTGCAGGAAGATGGAGCCTGACCAGAGTGGTGCTGACCAGACTTCTCCACGTGGGAATGACTGGGAAGTCGTCCAACTTACTGCATCAACGTATGCATCTGCCCCTGGCCCAAGGATGTCTGAGCCTTCCGATGAGGCTGAAGTCAAGGGATATGGCACAAAAGGGGATGATGATTCAGCTGCTGCACTGTTGATGTCTGGTCATTTCACGGTTTCACAAAATGAGGTTGAGTCTCTCCTCAGGGGCACTGACAGCAAAGAGCGACACAAGGAGCTTTGTGGCCAAGATGCCGTTTCTGCCGAAGGTGATGACAGAAAATTCCAAGAAACCTGTGAGCATAAACTGAAGGATGACCTTCACAGGATCCCATCCTTTGACAAAGGGAAAAACCTTTCCCTGGTTGACATGGAGTTTGATGATGGCAAAGCGTTCCAAGGGATGGGTTTGGTTGGTGAGGAACCAGTTGGGTTCTCATCATCTCGTTACAGTTCAATTGATGCTAAAAAGGAGTTAAGTTGGTCAGTTACGGAGAGTAAAAATGAGAAGAAAACTGAGGAGCCAACTTTGCAAAATGTGAACCCTGTCATCGTTTCGTCCAAGGTTGTTGCATCTAGTGAACAAAACAAACCTGATGATTCTGAGCTTCCACGTGATGCTTCCTGGAGGAAGCAACTCTTATCACTCTACAAGAATGTCAGGAAAAGCAACAAATTCTGGCCCATCGTCGTGGCTGCTACTGCTTTGGTGGGAATCACATATTTTGTGAGGCGCCGGCAGAAGGGCAAGTTGCAGCATCAGCCGGTAAAATTGTATCCTAGCCGCAATGAGGTACTTGCAAATGAACATCTTTGTTTTAAGAAATGTCTTCCTTTTTTTTTTCTAGATTGTATATTGGATGCGTTGGCGCTGATGGCTCACTCAATTGTTCATTCTTTTCTTAATATTTTGTACATACTTGGCACTGGGTTGCATGATATTTACCCTTTTCAGCCACTGTCTTCAGCCAGAATCTTGTTTTACGCCACACCTCCCAAAATGTGAGGGATTTTATTGTGGTCAAGAAGTAGGTCGGTAGGAATGTAAGGATATACATCGCCCGTACCAGACATCTTTAGTTAGAATCGAACCCTATGCATCCCTCTTGTAGGAGAATGGCAGGCCTAGATATTTAATCGGGAAGTATGTTGTGGTCTTTTCCCTCTGATCAATATGAAGGTTTCTATTATCACAGGGATGTCTTGTAGCACATACTGTAAATCAACCCCTTAACACCTTAGGCCTTGTTTGGATAGGTCAAAATCCCCACCAATACACATGGATGCTGGGGTTGAGGCCCCATCCAAACAAATGCTGGTCTGATAAGTATCTTAGGTGGTAAGGGTAAATGAGAAACACATGGTGGGGGAACACCTTTACAAGTAATTGTTTATTTTGGCCTCCATGATTTGCTGAAAAGTTTTCCAGCATGTTTAATATTTGCTGTGGCAGTTCTTATTTTACTGTTTATGGAGTGGAAGCTAGCAGCTGAGTTCTAATTAACGCAGACTTCTGTTGGCTTTTCAGAAAATTAACGAAGCTGTAGGACCGTTGAATCGCATCAAGGACATCCTTGTTGCCAGCAATCATCCTACTCCAGCTATCCATGGACATGCTCGATTGAGCTCATGAGCTGACTATGCTCACCCCCAAGTCTCGTCAACGTGCTCAGTTTATGAGCCGTATCCTAAATATGTACCCACTTGAGACATCATCAGGGAATGAATACAGTGGGTCATTATCTACTCAATACTGCAAAACGTCTGGGTGTTTATGCGTTCAAGCTATGTAATTGATTCAAACCCCTCTTTGGATTTGTATATATGTGTTTAGTGTGATTTGGTTTCCTCTTTTGTGAGTACTGCTCCTGTTTGTCAACTGCAGTACCTTTTCTGGTTGCTGCAGAAAAATTGTATATATATTATGATCATTTAGGTTGATGATGATCTTGGTCTGCGTGATCATGCATATATTGCCAACACTTATATTGACCTCTCAGGAACAGTTTAGCAGCAGCAGTAACCGATGAGTCAGGCTTTTAGATACCAAAGCTGGATCACGTGACTCGATTGACTGAAGCCACACTGGGGTCTCTCTCTCTCTCTCTCTCTCTCTCTCTCTCTCTCTCTCTCTCTCTCTCTCTCTCTCTCTATATATATATATATATATATATATATATATATATATATATATATATATATATATAATTTTATATTAGTATTGGGTCATGAATAAAGTACATAATTACCCAGCTTTTACACTGAAGGGAGACAAAACAACTCCGTTTGGGGAATGTGTTGGGTACCCATTGGCTTATAGTTTGGAGATTATTCCTTGTCTGTTAGTATTAGCATAGAATAATCTAGCATCAATCGTGGTGGCTGCCTGGCCGAAATAAGAATTGCTGCTATCGAGTTAAGAAGATTGTTTCAATCATGTTCCTATCCTAATCACATGGACGCGTTTTGCAGTGTTAACTGAGTTTGCAGGCTTCTTAAGAGGAGAATAATATGATGGCAATTATATATACTACTTAGAAGGAGAGTGAGACACCTTGATTAATACCACACTACACTTGGAAGTAGCCAAAAACCAGAGTTTAGAGGTAGCCCCAGCACATGTGGATGTTGGTGTCATCCCCAGATGATCCTGATGGGGACAACCAACCAAACCCCAACCCAGCCCCAAACCTGCAAGAAAAAAGAATTATGATGCTAACAACTGACAGCAACCAAGGTGTCACCCTAAGCATTAGCTGGATTTCTCTCATCTTCCAATTATCACTGCCATGGTTGTTCGTTGCACCTGCAACAACATTTCATTCTGTGTATTTTGTGTAGTTGCATTCTAGAACCAATTACAGTGGTCACTCGCAGTGACTGTCATTAGCATCTTCTTTATCTTGGACATACTATTACTTATCATCCTTTTTTCTCTCCTTTTCATAGACAAGACAATTGTGTTCTTTTTCAGTGTGACGACTAAGACTATGTTCTAAACAGTTTATAGGTTTGGCTATTTTCTCAGTTTTCGTTAGTACGCTTATTTAACTGCTAAACAGTATGTTTTGTGTGAAAATTTTCTATATAGAAGTTACTTTAAAAAAATCAAATAAATATATTTTTTTAAGTTTGTAATAATTAAAACTTAATTAATTATATGTTAATGACTTATCTTATTTTTTGCGTGCCGAAATAAGCTAAGCCCCCAACAGCTCTTTCCAATGAAGCCTAAGTCTATGTTGAAACCAATGGACTCTTGTGCTGGAATTAAGTGGCAATTAACTTATTTTACAGGCGTGTCTAAATAGATTATAATCTACGGATTATCTTAAACGGCATTTTTTTTGAAAGAAAAACTTTTTATCAGTATTTTTTAGAAAACTTTTTAAAACGAAGTTATCAACTTTCTAATATCAAATTTATTTATTTGTGCTATCGATAATGGTTATAAATTCCGTTTCATTCATCGTTCATAATCCATAACCGGTCATCCTAAGGAAAATTCATAAATTAAACCAAAAGCTTGCATTGGAATCTGGCTCATTACTTCATCAGTCCTATTGTTAAGCAACTGGACAATCATCTTTTATATTTTTTTTCTCCTCCAATAATAATAACAACAAACAAAAACGAGACCCGTCGTGTACGTCGTCAGAACAGAACAAATACATACATACGTTACACTAGAAGACCACTCCACTAATCTCATCTCTCGCCTCTGACTCTCACATGAAAAGCAATCCCTTTTGTTTCTATCTAGCAAAATTTGTTTGAACTCGTCAAACGGTTGACTTATGACTTCAGTTTACATACGCGTGAGAGATCTTCACGGAACTCTTCGAATACGAATTTCACATCGTACGACTAGATGGAATCTTACGGAATTCCCTTTTGAAATTTGTTCGCCAGGTCTAACTAAGGCCATTTTTAGTGATACGTTTCATTTTTATATTTACAAAAGTGCTATATAAAGAATAGTTGATGCATAAAATAGATCGTACAATACATTGTTTATTTTTATTGTTTCGTAAGCAATGTATGCAAGATATAATTTACATTAAAAATAGTGTACATATAATTTCATCTAGATGAAACTCATATTATTTAATGGGAATGAAACTCCCATTGAGATTGGCCTAAGGGATCGTTCGAATGTAGAGGAAGGAGTAAAAACTCTCCTCGTTTTCCATGTTCACGCTTTCCGAACTGCTAAACGGCGTATTTTTTATAAAAATTTTCTATATAGAAGTTACTTTAAAAATATATAAATCTATTTTTTAAGTTTATAATAGTTAATATTCAATTAATCATCTACTAATAGTTTATCTCGTTTTACGTGATCTTTTACTTTTTTACCCACCTTTAAACTCACTCTAAGTTTGGCGTTGAGAAATTACAGTTGAATACAATAATAATTTCTCCGTCTGTATGCGTACGAATGGTATACGGTAGAGTTGGTCAAGAAAGAAAAAGGAACGGAATGGAAGCTGTGTGTGATGATTTCACGAGCAAAAGCGGAGCAAAAAAAAAAAAGAAAATGTTTTTTTTCCAATGGAAAAGGTTGGTGGGGCCCACCCTCTCCAGCTGCACGAGGGGGCACGCTGTCGCCGCCTACCTCGGCGACCTTACCCGCCTGACATCCGTGTGAATGACAGGTGGGCCCCAAACCGCCCGAGTGCACGGCTGTCGCGTGTGGATGTGTGTGGGCGATTATTATTGGCTGCCTCCCCACGCACACGTGGGATAGTGCCACCGGGCCCCCGCTCTGACCAAAATACCCTCCGAAATCCCAACCATTTTACGATACTGCCACTCGAGGTCAACAGCCAAATTTATTTTCTCCTATTTCTTTTTTTTTTTTGACAGCAGTGAGCCAGTGACGCAACAATATTTTGTTCTACCGTAGCAATATAAATTAATTTTAATTTCATAAAATATGAAATGACCGAAATGCCCCTCTTCCCCTCCCCCTCTTCTCCCCGGCAGCGCGTCGCACCATCGTACTCCTCTCTTCTTCCCTCCTCCGCTTGCTCCGATCTGCAGCGAGAGCCGGAGCACATCGCGGGCGCGGCCGGCGAGGAGGCGCGTGGGCAAGGTGTGGGCGGAATCCTCTCCTTCCGGGTTCCTCTTCCCCTGTGCGGCCTGATCTCCTCGACTCCGAGCGAGCACGGGGACGACGACGACCAGGTTTGGTGGGGGCGACGCGGCCGACCTCCTTCCGACCGCCTCCGTCTCGGTTCGAATCGAATTGAAGGTATTAGTCCTCCTCGGTCTTGTCTCATAGCACTCCCTCCTCCGCCGCGTGGATTTGATGAGCGGGCGTGGCGTAGATTGGAAACCCATCGGTGTTTGGTTGATCGATCGATTTGTTTCCCTCCAATTAAATCATCCAGTTTCTTCTGGATTTCTTCATGGTGGTGGAGTTCTAATAGCAGCTTGTGTTTTCAAAGGGAAAAAAAAAAGGAATCCCCGTGCCCCACGTTAGGTTCGCCATGTTAGTGACTTGGTTTTGTGATGATTCGTTTACTGGATCGTTTCCCTTGACTAAAAGGTTCAAGCTTGCAGGGTGATTCGACTCTTTGGTGGGAGCGCTCCGATTCCGCGGATTCATCGGTTAAGCAGACGGAGTCATGCTTCTTCTTTGGGTGTAAAGTTTGGATCTCGGAGGCTTGATTCAATCTGTGTTGTGGGAACAATCTTTTGCTCCTGGGATAGCTGATAGCTCCTCTGCTAGATGCAGAGTGGGAGCGAGATGAGACCGGTGCACAACAGTGTTGATACGGTGAACGCAGCTGCTGTTGCCATTGTTACAGCCGAGAGCCGCACACAGCCTCCCGCAGAGCCGGTTCGTGCCTCAGTCCCAGCTTTCATGGTTTTCATATATGATATCTCATATCTGCCTTGCGTGATTCATCTGGGTCATTTAGGTAGCTTACTTCAATGATTTTATCGTTGTGACTGGGTTCTTGGTTGCTTAATGCAAGCATGATCCGTTTCTCTCGACTGAAAGGTTGCTGTATTTACTAGGCAAAATTGAAGAACTGATAGGCAAGGTTCGTTTTGTAGTCTTGATGTATTGGACTGTAAACTTGCATTTTGAGAAAAAACTGTATTGGTAGATCTATGAGCACAAATTTGTTTTCTTATTCTTCATTTGTTGACTTCTAGTAACTAATAACTTATGGTCTGCCATCTTTAAATTTTAAATATACAGGAAATTTACAGCAGTTCAAATTTAAAATATAACATAAATGTCGTCAGGGTTAGTTCCTGCCGTAGATTTTTCTAGCTACTGCAATTCATGATTCATTCCCCCCTGGCTAGATTACCATATTTGACCTTGCATTAAGCCTATGTATCACCTTCAAGCATTGAAAAAATGCATGGAAAAATTACTATTATAAATACCGTGAGAACAAAGAAGGGGAATAGCTGAAACTGTCAGTTTGAATTTTTCAGCGGAATAGATGGGACCAAAAAGATTCTTTCTGTGCTGGCCATATGCAACCAGCCATTCTTTTTTTATAACTCTCTGAGGCCTTGGTTATCCTTGCTTTTTTAATTATATGGCCTGCTGTTTGGGCTTTCATGTTTGTACGCTAGTGGTTTCCCTCTTGAGTCTGCCTCACATAGGGAAATGCAGCACTATGGTACACACTCATGGCAGCCACTCTCCAGGCTTTAGTTCAGATTATCAGGAGGCTATGGTCATTTGGTAAACTTTCTTTAAAGCTTTCATATTTGCATTGGAAAGTCATTAACTGGCTAATGGCGGACCAGTGTTGTAATTTTGATGATTTGTGGAATTTCATTTCTAGTCTTTCGTTACGGTTACACGGAGCTTAATAGCTTGACGATGCTATTATTTCTATTGTCTGAGAAAAGTTAGGTGCAGACTACTGTACTCTCACTGTGCTCCAATGTTTATTGCTGTTTATCTGCCAACTTTTTATGCTGGAATAGTAATCTTCTTAAGCCACATTTCAGGACGATTAAAATTTTCCTTTTGAATTAAATAGTGTTGTTCTTTTGCAGCGAAGAAAATGGGCTGATTGGTTGAGTGTGTACTTCTGCTTTGGATCACAAAAAAATGGCCGACGCATCAGCCATGCTGTTCTTGTCCCAGAACCTTTACCTCCGAGGACAGATGCACCCATGCCAGAGATTCCAAACCATCCACCACCCCCGGTATTCCCCTTTGTTGCACCTCCATCATCTCCTGCTTCTTTTCTCCAATCAGGAGGTGCATCTATTGTACAATCACCTGTTGGCGCTCCATCCTTTTTGCCTCTCTCGCCAAATTCTCCATCCCCCACTGGGCCGCCATCCATCTTTGCTATCGGACCATATGCACATGAGACACAGCTAGTCTCTCCTCCAGTCTTCTCGGCCTTCACAACTGAACCGTCAACAGCTCCTTTCACTCCCCCACCAGAGTCTGTGCATCTGACAACCCCTTCCTCTCCAGAGGTGCCATATGCAAAGCTGCTTACGTCAATCAACAACAGCAAAAATGCTGAAACGGGTGAGCTTCAGCCATATCAGATTTACCCTGAGAGCCCAATAGGACGTCTGATATCTCCAAGCTCAGCTTGTTCAGGGACTTGCTCTCCATTTCCTGATCCTGAGGTACAGGCGTCCTCACGTTCCACTTTCCCCTCATTCCCAGTTCGTGAGCCTCCAAAAATACTGGATGGCGAGGGCGTTGCAACACAGAAGTTGATACCTCGCCATATGCGCAATGGTGGTTCTCTCTTGGATGGACATATTTCTGCTGCTGTACCAGTTGTAGACTTCTCTGCCCGACTTCAAAATAATGATCATGCTATGGATCATCGGGTTTCATTTGAGTTGACAGTAGAAGATGTAGCTCGCTGTCTCAAGAAGAAAACCAACATTTCTGGGGAGTCTGCTGCAGCTTCTTTTCGCCTTGTGCCCACCGGTAATGGCGACCATGTTCACCCCAGAGAATCAAATGATACAAGAGCAGGGCTATGTGTTGATGAAACATATCATGATTTACCTGAGAAAGCACGGCGCTCCCTGTCCCTTCGTAAGGCTAAAGAATTTAAGTTCAACAATGTCGATGCTACTAGTGTGGAGCCGAGTGTTGGATCAGACTGGTGGGCAAATGAGAAAGTTGCCGGGATCACATCGGAACCAAGGAAAAGCTGGTCCTTCTTCCCAGTGGCACAGCCAGGGGTCAGCTAACCATCGCACTGACCATAACCTTACAAGATGAAGAAATAAGCTTCTGTTATTTTTGCTCCTGCTGTTTCTCAGTTCCAAGATACTATCATCATAACTGCAGGAGATGCAAACTTATGCGAACATTCCAGTTTTAGTGGTAAGTTGAAGGTAGATAGTAACTCAGTGTCCAGCTAATATCATCATAAGATGCTAAAGGTGATGCAGATTCTGGAACCTGTTTTATAAAACCATAATACTTCCATGGTGTAGCGTCTGTTGTATCCTCCTTAACTGACTTGCTGTTCTGATACTGATGCTGTTTATGTACATAATAAACTAGCGAAAAGAGTAGAACTCTTCCTTGCAGCAGTATTGTCAGAGTGGAGCAAGCAAATGACTCTGATCCCCTCTTCTATTAGTTGTGCTTTGCTTTTAGCAGAAGAAACTTGGAAATGTTGTTCTGTTGTGCTTACCAGTTCAGCAAGAATTTCAATACTGTCTTGGCATATGTGATGTCACATCCCTTATCACAAATTCTGTAAGCAACACTATTTTGTTGTGCTCTGTATATTAAATTGGGCCAGGTGCTGACTGTTTATATTGGAATGTTCGATTACCCATGTTCATTCTGAAATGAGAATTGTTTTACCCTTGTACCTGTGGCAGAATCACAATTAACTTAATGGGCGTGATTTTTTTTACAATAATTAATGGTATATAGGGATTGTTTCTGTTGTAGTTGCTGAGCATGGATAGGAACAAAAGAACTGAAAAAAAAAAACCAGCAGAGCTCTTACGTTGGTGCTGTCTGGAACTCTGGACGAAATTCATCGATGGCCCGCCAGAGATTACATCAAGATCACGGGATGTTGATCATGCATATAGAGAAACCTGACGAGCAATAATTATTACTGATATCTATCACGACTTAATGACCCTAGTGCTTGTCAAGAGACGCATTGCTAACGAATATATTTTTCCATGCATTCTCGTCAAGAGATGAGCATATGCATATCTATCAATCTCGTGCTGCTGCTTATAATTATCAACGGAAAAAAAAATTCTATACGAGCCAGCAATGTGTAAGGTAGCCAGGCTGCAATAGGATTGGATTAAATTCCAAGGAGAGCTTGAACTAAACATAGGCGTTTCTGATATTTGTTTTTGTTTGGGTCAATATCAATCCACGTCCAATTGAAAGCGAGGAAACGAAACAGAAAACAGCAAAGATCATCATGGTACTGTTCCTCTTTAAAATGCAAACAAGAAATTGCATCTGCAGTCAAAAATCCAGCATCAAATGCGGAGATAAACTTAATTAAGCAAGGATGATTAATGGAACAGAAAAATTTGAGGCCATAACTGAGCTGAGAGACAAATGGTGAGGCGTGCAAGGATAACGTTGATCCATCACCAAACCCCCTGTGGCCCCTTTCTCTCACCTCACAAATCAATAATTTAAGCTCGCCTTCGCCGCCGTCGTCTCACCTCCGGTGAGCTTAAGCTGACCACGACTGCTTGGCCTCTGTCCCTGTCGCTGGGCTCGGCAACGTGGTTAATATTCTCCCTGTTCAGTCATTGCATGGCCATATTAGTACTTTAACATGCTCTCTGATTTAAGTAGTGAGCCATGATCAGCCTCCAATCCTGTGGTAACCTATCAGTAACAAGAATAGTCCAATAGATAAAGCACCAACGAGCGTAGTTTCTACTGAGAAAATTAGATATATATCATCATAAAAAATAAGCTTCGCTGAAATAGCATCCCCTGACGGGCTTCGTAAAAATGCTACTCTTAATTGGTGCGTGAATGCTAGAGTGCCGTTTTCTTCTTTTCTAATTCATCTTGTGGATTTTCCTCTCTTTCGGTGAAAACCATTATTTTATTTTTTTTATTAGATTATATTAAATAAACTGCAATTAAAAAATATCCATAACTATGAATTTAATGATATAATATTCACATGGATAATTTAGATGATTTTATATATTTGCAAGCAAGCTTATCCTATCTATATATCCTATATAGTTGTTATCAAAATAAGCACATGTAAAAAGTCATGTCATCAACAATCTTAAGCCATTTGATTATGTTAGAATAAAAATATCAATCATTGAATGAAGGAGTTACTTATACGTATTTATTAGCTGTCTCTTCCCCTCCTCTCTACCTTTAATTAGATACATGTCACTAGTAATTTTAAACCATTTGATCATGCTAGTATAAAATTATCAACCGTTAGATCAATAAGTTACTTATCTGCATTCATTAGTCGTTTCTTTTCTTCTCTTCTATCCAGTAACATATTCTTAAGAGAAATATGAACTACATAGGAGATGGGGACACAATCTAATTGTAATATTAAGGTTAAATAAGCATGTAATGCTTAGATTTCATAACAGTACATATTTATTTCTATGAAAATTTCTATAAAATGGTGCTTTTAAAAAATAAACTGTGATGCAACTTTATTAATTTTATACGTTCATTTTCACTTGCTAATTGTAAACTTTAATTATTATAATAATATAAATCTAATAAATCTCACAGCAATGCACAGGGTATTTTCTAGTTTGTATATAGAACCCATCCATTTTAGTCTAGCTATTGTTTTTTTAATTTTAAGAAAACAAAAGGATGGAACCGTGTAAAAGTTTTGTAAACCCACGTCATTCGATATTTTTCCCCTATGGTTCAATAGTGTGGATGGTTGTCGCTTAACATTACTAGCCAAATTAATAATTGTCTTGATATTAGATCAGGTATTTTTAATGAGAATTTTTTTGAGTGAGATTGAAAGCTTTCTATTTTTGCTATCCCCACAAGGTATAGTTAACGCTAATTCGCTCCTCTCTCATGAAGCCACGTTACCTTAAGGGCCTCTTCAGTTTACAGAATTTCCAAATCACAGCAATAGAAAGAATATAGAAATAGTGTAGGAATGCATGTGCAACACAAATGATAGGAAAAATATAAGAATAACTCTTTGGATGGTTGGTAGGAAAAAAAATACAGGAATGTTTAGTATTAAGTTAACATGATCAAGATTTAAATGCTTTAATCTATGCAACTTGAGGCTAAATGCATAGAACATTGAGTACTTTGTCTCGATTCTACATGTAGAATATAAAAAAGAGCTCTAACTGGATACAAATTTTTCTATGAAATTTCTTAGGAATTATAGCCAAAAGAATTTTTTTGTGCTTTTTCTTTGCTCCAATCCTATAAACTGAATGGATAAATAGTGATCATTCTTACATGAATCTTGTTCCTACATTTTTCCTCTATATTTCTTGTAAACCGAATGAGCCCTTTATAGCCTTTGGATCATTCATCTATAGTGCAAATTATTCCTTTTCTCTCATGAAGCCATGCACATCATCTCATCTATTTTTTTTAATCAAATCACCTAAATTATTTTTAGCATTTGGATCATCTATTGTCTGTCTTCTCTTTTGAAGCTACATCATGTTTTGAAGCATGTGAAGTAAAATCATTTAGCTACGAAGTAAATTTATTTTGTCCCTCATATTTACATATATCATTTCGGCATCAACATGCGGTGTTTCATCTAGTTAAAGAGGAATGGGGGTAATTCATCTGTTAGTGATATTTTAAGACTCAGCAGAAGGTCGGAAACGTTCCACCTATGCATTTAGTTGGTCATCGATCGGTGCCATTAATGTATAGAAAAACAGTGATATGGAAACAACATTCTTAGTTCTTACATGTGGCTGTGAATCATCGTTACCAAGTCAATAAAAATCTTTGTGTTAATAACACGATCATGTTGGCAAGGTTCCAAGAGAAATAGTCAATTAGAGAGAGCCAGAAAACATTTTATTCCTTGTGCAGCTACGATCCAATGGAGACCTGTCTGTCGACCTCCATTGCAAGAGTCCCTGTAATCATGTTCATGTAAAGAAATGAGGTGAGCAGACCGCGGCGAGGTGAGCTCACATGCGCCAACCATTTTTTTTCACAAGAAAAAAAACAACAAGAATGTTTTTTTTTCTTTTGGTGTACACATCATCCTCATCAATGAGTAGAGAAGAGTAGCGGCAGAGGGCCAAAAAATCGATCATGGGGAGGCCATGTGGAGCTCGCCAAGTGTGAGCATAGCCTGCTTGGAAGAATCCCATGCGATGTGTTCCATCCAGAGCTAGAAAATCTAGAATTATCTGCTCTGAACATTGGCTCATCTGCTCAAGCAAACCACTTCCGAATTATCCTCCTCCCTGTCAGTGATTTCACACCCCCATTTCTCTCTGAATTGAGCTTGTTTCTTTGCTGAATTATTGCTCAATTCTCTTTTGTTGCTTGTTCAGAGGCTCCATGTACAATTAGTTCATCCTCCTAGCTTCTCTTCTGCTCTTGCTGCTGTCTGTCCATATGAGCCATGTTGCAAATTGGCTAGCTTTGGGAGTAAGTGAGTAGTAGATCTTCTTCTTGTCAGATTTATTGTAGATACAATCGCTTTTTTTTTATCAGATTTGTTGGTGAAATTCCTAGCTAGATCCATCCTTCCTTCAGTGTAGAGGCCTTCTGATTTTCTGGTCGGAATCTTTTCTTGGGAGGTATATCCATCTGTACTGGTGTCCTGTGCTCGCCCGGATTCTTGGGGCCTCGAAAAAGATCAAATCTTTATCGAGTAGAGGTAGAGGTAGAGGTAGCAGCAATGGCGATGGAGCCGACGGTGAAGGTGGCGCTGGGCACGGTGGCGTTCGGTATCTTCTGGGTGCTGGCGGTATTCCCGGCGGTGCCGTTCCTGCCGATTGGAAGGACGGCCGGGTCGCTGCTGGGCGCGATGCTGATGGTGCTCTTCGGCGTCATGTCCGCCGACGAGGCGTACGCCGCCGTGGACCTCCCCATCCTCGGCCTCCTCTTCGGCACGATGGTGGTCAGCGTCTACCTGGAGCGCGCCGACATGTTCAAGCACCTCGGGAAGCTGCTGTCATGGCGGAGTCAGGGCGGCAAGGACCTGCTCGTCCGCACCTGCGTCGTGGCGGCGCTCGCGTCGGCGCTCTTCACCAACGACACCTGCTGCGTCGTCCTCACTGAGTTCATACTCAAGATCGCGCGGCAGAACAACCTCCCGCCGAAGCCGTTCCTCCTCGCGCTCGCCTCCAGCGCCAACATCGGCTCCGCCGCCACGCCCATCGGCAACCCGCAGAACCTCGTCATCGCCGTGCAGAGCGGCATCTCCTTCGGCCAGTTCGTCTTTGGCATCCTGCCCGCCACCCTCGTCGGCGCCGTCGTCAACGCCGCCATCCTGCTCTGCCTCTACTGGCGCCACCTCTCCGACGAGAAGTGCGTCGAGGTCGTCGCCCCCGTGCCCACCGACGTCGTCGAGGAGGAGGACGTTACCTCGCACCGCTTCTCGCCGGCGACCATGTCGCACCTCCGTTCCTCCCACCACCACCAGCCGGGGAGCTCCAAGCTCGACTCCTTGGACCACCACTCGTGCTGCGAGGTGTACGAGCCCGTGAAGCCCGTCAGCAATGGCGACACCAAGGCGGACGCCACCGTCGGGATCCACCAGAGACGGGGCGCCGCCGTGAGGGTGAACGGGGTGGCCAAGGACGGCCACCAGTCGTTCCGGTCGGTGGAGAAGGAGGTGGAGGCAATGGAGCAGTGGAAGAGCACGCTGTGGAAGACGTGCGTGTACGTCATCACCTTGAGCATGCTGGTGGCGTTGCTGCTGGGTCTCAACATGTCCTGGAGCGCCATCACCGCCGCCCTCGCTCTCATCGTCCTCGACTTCAAGGATGCCCGCCCCTGCCTCGAGAAGGTAACCACCAATAGCAACCAATTGATTTGCCATCACTCACTCTGAAGTCTGAATTCTGAAGCTGAATTTGATGCAAGATGTGTGCAGAATGAAATTTAGTACCTTTTTGGGTAAATTTGTTTTCAGATATTCCAATCATTTAGCACTATGTTGTTACTCTTTTTTTTTCCACATAGCAACATAATTAGATTGGCATTCTCTGCGGGACAAAAGTCATTACTTTGGTAGTATTTGATAATCCAATCATATTGAACTACAGTACTAGTTACTGTACTTTCTCAACCTCCTTATCTCCTTGAAGATGTAGTAGTACTTTAGAGTTGATTTTGGATTCCATCGGTTTTGTCACATCTATGCATTGCCAAATCGGAGTAATTGTGCACCTGCTTAGAACCAATGACCATGCTGTTGTATTTTGGATACCAAACTGATGTTAACTTTGGTGTTGTCAAATGAAACTACAGGTTTCCTATCCACTTTTGCTCTTCTTTTGTGGGATGTTCATCACCGTGGACGGATTCAACAAGACCGGCATTCCTAGCGCATTCTGGGAATTCATGGAGCCCTATGCACGGATCGATACACCGAGCGGGACAGTAATCCTTGCCCTGGTTATTCTTCTCCTCTCGAATGTGGCATCAAATGTTCCAACCGGTTAGTTTCCCCCCGCCTGTTCATGCTCAATAATTTCACATGGGGCATGTAGCAATTTGCTAGTCATACCTTAGGAAAGAATTAGTTTTCATCCTTGTTACTAATCCATCCAGATTAAACAATAACTAAGTCATGAAGCAGCGTAGACTTAATGATACATGTGCTTCACGCTTTCCCTGCTATGGTTGTCAACAGTAACAAGGAAACTGCTGCTTTTTAATGGAAACTTACAATGCCATATTCCCCGTAGTTGTCGAACAATGAAGCAACACGTGAAGATAGGAGGAAAGCTTTAATCTGTCAACCTGTCATCCTACGCTTTGCGCAATTTTTGCTTCCAAATTCTCCAGTAGGTTCACTCAACAGTCAGAATAGAGCAAGATATCAAAGAACGACATGTGTTCACTCAATAGTCAGAATTTGGGACTGGTTTTAAAACAAAGTCTGAATGAAATAGCTGATAACCAAACCTCCAGTATTCAGACTTGAACCATGAAGTTATTATCAGTTAAAGACTGTTCTGTCCTAATTTCTTCTAGTGACCAAATAATTGCACAGAATTCTTTTTTTTTTGCGAGGTAATTGTACAGAATTCAGTTGTGCATTGTTTTGATTTCTTGATTCCTGTCTGCCATTTCCCTGAACAATATACCTGACGATCTTCATTGCAGTTCTCCTGCTTGGCGCTCGGGTTGCCGCCTCAGCAGCGGCCATCTCCCCCGCCGCAGAGACCAACGCCTGGCTCATCCTGGCCTGGGTCAGCACGGTGGCCGGCAACCTCTCCCTCCTGGGCTCCGCCGCCAACTTGATCGTCTGCGAGCAAGCGCGCAGGTCAGAGCAGTATGGATACACCCTCTCCTTCTTCAGCCACCTTCAGTTCGGCTTCCCGGCGACGCTCATCGTCACCGGAATCGGTCTGCTACTCATCAGAAGCAACTGAAAAATGATAAAGAACAGATAAGAAGAAGTTATGGATATGTACAAAAAGAATATGAATTCTCAGGTCAGGTCGTTTGTATTTCTGCAAAGATTCAATTGTGGGATAAAATCTATCGTTGCCTCGTAATTAAGCACGGATATCATGGTGCTTGGAGGCTTTTTGAGTTGTACATTTATTAGTTTATTATATTGGGGGATAAAAGATGTACATGTTTCAGTAGCAAGGATCATAAAAGGGAATTGTATATTTTTGTTCAGCATTCTACTTGTAATCCCAATATGTTTTGAAGTCGAATAAGTTTACAGGTAGGAGAAAAAATCAATGAAATGCATGCCATTATCAATGCAGCTACTATGTTGTATTGCCGTTTACCTCTCTGATTTTATTGGCGCCATTAGTGCCATCTGAGCCATGTTAAGTGCAGGAGAGTAAGCTAAGCTGCCATGGCGGCGGCGGAGAGCGGCACCATCGAAAACACGATCGATATCAATCGTAGCGACTAGGCTCGTTTGGTACGGCTTCAGATTTAAAATATTTTAAAGTTGATATTTCTAGCTTCATAAATTCATGGATCTGAATATATGATTATATTGATACCATTTAAATTAATTATTTTGTTTCTATTTTAAATAAAAATTTAAAATTTAAACCATTATTATAATTTAAGTTACAAACTTTAAATATAGTGCGGATCTGAGATCCGAAGCTGTGGCAAACAGAATCTAACTGTCCTATTTCCATGGGCTGCAACGATAATACGGAATATACGAGGGAGTTTTGGGCAAAGTGCGGAGTACACCTTCCAAATTTATCTCCTCTTCACCGATCTGGGCCGCCAATGTTCGATCCAACGGCCACGCCTTCGTCGGGCCCAGCTCGGCCCATCCCCGACGTCCCGATCCGTGCGCAGCCGCAGCGCACGCCGCCACGTGCACTAAACTTGGCTGGCTCTCGCCTCCTCTCCTCCTCTTCTCAGACGAGCCGAAGGAGACGAGCAGCGGCGGAGACGGGAGAAGACAAAAAAAAAAAAAAAATCTGGAACTAGGGTTTTTCGCGGCGCCCACCTCTCCCACCCTCATTGCCGCCGCCCCCCTCCGCGCCAGGTGAGGGAAGCTTCCGATTTCTCGGCGTTGCGATTCTGCTATCTGTGAGTGGGTGGGGGAGAGAGAGATAGTGTTGCTTGGATTTGGATCGGGAGAGGTACAGCTGGTGCGGCGGGGCTAGAGGTATATTCAGGGCGGGATGAGTAACTTAGGTTGGAGCGGAGCGGGATCCGCAGAACTAGGGTTTCTGTGCTGCATCCTATCCCTTCGTTTTTAGGGTTTTGCGCTGCGGATTTGCTGTGTGTGGCGTGCCGTCTGAGTGATGTGCTGCTTATGTGCAGGAACTTGCTTGCTGTTGCAGGAATCTTTCAGGGTTTTCGCGAGGATGTCGTGGTGCACGATCGAGTCTGATCCTGGTGAGTTTTACTTTATATCTCTTGTCTGTATTACTAGTTGCCTGTTGTTCCTGAGGCATGCGTGATGCTAGTTCCTGAGTAGCCAGTGTATTGTGTTTATTTACTAGGAAGGATGGATGTCTTGATTTTCCATCAATTGAGCCCTGTGGGGAATAGTGACCTAGTAAATTTGTGTACTCAGTTACTATTCGTTAACTGATGGTTAGTTTCTAATTGATGTGTAAAGTGGTTAGTTTCTAATTGATGTGTAAAGTTACTCCATTAGTTATCATCTGTACTCAGATCAGATCCTTCCCATGGTATGTGTCTAGTCAGGGATGAAGTACCAAAATAGTGCGATCTCATCTTATACATTTCCTTGGGAATATTCAAGTGAAAATAAAGCTTTGATCATGCTAGCCTGAGTACACCACAGATTATCGCAGTGCTTATTTTTATGTTTCAGGTGCTCGTACCATTGCCATTACAAAATATATCTGTTGTTTCACCTGAGCATATGGCTTGCAGGTGTTTTCACCGAATTGATCCAGGAGATGCAAGTAAAAGGTGTGCAGGTTAGCTTCCAGGGCCTGTTTCTTTCCTATCATGAACATATTTTAGAAACAAAATCTATATCAAGTGTTGTTGATATGTCCTTAGGCTTTGAACTATTAATTCTAAAAATGGTGTAACATTCATGGTTGGATCTATTTGTTGATTCTACAGTACATGTGAAACTGATCTTCTGAACATCTGCTTTGCTTGTGTTGTGAAGCTGACCATAACCTGATTGATCTCACTTTAAGTAACTACCATCCTATATATGTCTCTATGATCAGCAAAGTGACTAAACAATGCTTATGGGATATATTGCTGCATATACTTTGAAGTTGTGCGCTTGAATGTAATAAACAATACCCTTGCAAAGGCTATGGATTAGGACAATACCTGTCTGGTAGCAATAATTTCTGAAGGGAATATGGTGGCCCACTAACAAGGGTTAATGAATATACATTAATACTCTGGAATCAGTGGATTATATTTATAATATTGTTAGCTCCTCTACAAAAGGAGAAGACATTTATTTATGTGTTGCTATATACTTGCTAATCTAACATATACTTCCACTTTTGGCGCCCCCTCTTTTTAGATTACTGTAACATATTAGTTGTAGGCACTTCCAGAAAATTGCAACTTTTGGTGCCCTGTCTTTTTAGCTTCAGTTTATGAAATACCTCTTATCTGCCTTTTACTTTGCTATTGTATCTTTAAACAGGTGGAAGAGCTTTACTCTCTCGATGTGGACTCTATTAGGGAGCTACGGTGAGTCTCTTCAATGTTTTGTTGTCATTAGTCTCTGCTATGTGGATGGCCTTAACACATTGTTCTTCTCCACTTCTCATAGGCCAGTTTATGGGCTAATTTTTCTCTTCAAGTGGGTGGCTGGGGAAAAGGATGAACGGCCTGTCATCAAAGATCCAAACCCAAACCTTTTCTTTGCTAGCCAGGCTAGTTCCTATTTTGTTCCTTTAGCTACCTCTGTTCAGAATTGGATTTAACAGTTGATCTAACTAAATCAATCACTGCCAGGTCATCCCTAATGCATGTGCTACCCAAGCTATTCTGTCGATCCTCATGAATCGACCAGAAATTGAGATAGGCCCAGAACTATCCAATCTGAAGGAATTCACAGGAGCATTTGCACCTGACATGAAGGGCCTAGCTATTAACAACAGTGATTCTATCCGCACCACCCACAACAGTTTTGCCAGGCCTGAGCCATTTGTCTCAGATGAGCAAAGAGCTGCTGGTAAGGATGATGAAGTCTACCATTTCATAAGCTATTTACCTTTTGAAGGTGTCCTCTATGAGCTTGATGGGTTGAAGGAAGGACCCATAAGCCTTGGGCAGTGTTCTGGTGGGCCTGATGACCTTGATTGGCTACGGATGGTGCAGCCAGTTATACAAGAAAGAATTGAGCGCTATTCACAGAGCGAGATTAGGTTTAACCTTATGGCCATCATTAAGAATAGGAAAGATGTATATACTGCTGAGCTGAAGGAGCTGGAGAAGAGAAGAGACCAGCTTTTGCAGGAGATGAATGAGTCCTCAGCCACGGAATCCTTAAACAGCGCACTTGCAGAGGTGACGTCAGCTATTGAGACTGTCAGTGAGAAGATTATCATGGAAGAAGAGAAGTTCAAGAAGTGGCGGACAGAGAACATCAGGAGGAAGCACAATTACATTCCCTTTCTATTCAACTTCCTCAAGATGCTGGCAGAAAAGAAGCAGCTAAAGCCATTGGTTGAGAAGGCCAAGCAGCAAAAGGCTTCCAGCACAAGCACGAGTACAAGATGAGGCCAAGTGCCACCGTTGGCTGTATCAAATTCGTTGGTTTTCATTTTGAGGAAAACGTACGTGCATGGGGGTACTGGGGTTAGTTGCATTTTCTCTCTGAGAATGTGTTATGCTATCAGATACGGCACATTGTTGGCAGCTTAGAGATATCACTAAGTTTATGAACCGAGTCCATTCTCTTTAATCTTTTTCAATGTGTTGTATTATCTGTTATGACTTTCTGCCCTTTTGTGATGGATAGAACTGTTAGAAGAGGTCAATTGGGCCTTAAGGGCGGTGGCATTGTGTTTATTTTGCGTCAGGGCAATTGTTTATCGAATAGAAAAATACATGTTGAAGAGAAGTGTTGTGTGTAGATGCTGTCCTGAAATGCCCACTTGCTAATCATACTTGAATTAGATAGATGCTGTGAATGTATCCATGAGAAGGCTATAGCGTAGAGCTGGTAGAGTTGACCTTTCTGAGTGAAATCGTTTGCTTGGGTTGGCCTGTAGATATGCGCATGAGAAAATCTAGGCAGGTTCCATGCGATGGCATCGAGTGAACTATAAATAAATAGATATGCCTGCAATCTGATGTTCATGTTATTCTGGTATGAATAGTACAGTATTCACACTTGGTTTATGTTTTGTAAAGATTCATACTTGTTGTATGACTGATCTTTATGTTCTGTCTCTAGGCTCTAGCTAGGATTTTGTCATAGCTGTTGTTGTCTGTTTCAGAATTGTGATCCACTTCTTTTACAGGATGTGAAGATAATCCTAACTCAACAAACAGAAGAGAGTATTTTACAGCATGGGCTAGAGTGATCCGAAAAAAATAAAAAGGGAGAAACGGAACTAAAAAAATGAAAAAGGGAGAAAGGAAGAAAAATGAAGGGACTGTCTATGTGACACACAGCTGAAAAATTTTGTTGTTTTCAGCTGGATTTTTGTGACCACACGATGCAAACACATCACGATCTGGATGCTTCCCTCGCGCGCTACGCGAGTCATGCGTTCCCAGCTTTGTTCGATGTGGGCTTTGCCTATTGACACAAATAAAAGCCCATCAAAGCCACAAACATTTCCCAGTTCAGTTCAGAATATGGGCTTTGCCCGTTGACGCTTATAAAAGCCCATCAAAGCTAACGGTTATCCATCAAAACAAATTAAAAACAGAGAAAGCCCAGCAAACGTTTTCTATGCAGGCCAGATTTGTCCAGCCACCCACGTTTTATATGCTCCAGTCCCCACCACCCCATCGCCAGCCAAAAAAAGCATGGGCAGGTGACGTTGGCAGCGCACAGATCGATTTGGATAGATCAGCAAGAAGAAGAAATCCATGGATGAAGAAATAAAGATGAACCAAGAGGAAGGAGGGGATGAATCAACACTGATATTTGATGCACACATAGGTATGAATAAACAGATGTTACAAATTGCTTGCCTCCCATCCTCTTTGCTTTTGTTCAATTATAGAAAATCTCTAGTTCTTCTTTGATTGTAAGATCTGAGCTTTGGATTCACACCAAAAACCCCACCACCCCCTCCTATCTTGAGTTTTTTATGTTAGATTTGTGCAATCTCTTGTGTGCTGCATATAGTCTGTTTGATTCATGAAGTCTGCAGATAGTAACTAGTTTAGTCTAATTCATGAAGGAATCACCACACACAGAAAAAGCATAGACTAACATATTACTTGCTGAGTCCAGAAGACAAACCTAACTTTAGAGACATTCATGTCCTCTCTGTCCCATGGAGAAACAGTGGTAGTGGAGTCTATCTGAACCAATGAGAAAAAGACCTTAACCTGGAAAAAAACCTAGAAATCTAGTTAAGAATAGACTCGAACAAAAAGAAAAAACCAAGAAGAATTAAGAAGTTGAGTATCTACCTACAGCACAAAGCATATCACCACAAAAAGTCTGAAGGAAGTGTTATTTTTTGCTTAGACATCACCTGCGCTTTTATCTGTTATGTCCTACCCAATTGGTGAATTTTAGATGTAAGTTTGATTTAGTACCTCAACCTAAAAAAATGACTAGCGATGACAAAACTATCTTCAGGTTCAAAACTAGGTTTAGAACTGATATGTTCAGAACTACTATGAATTTTTGAATACACAACTGATCAAACTCAGTGATAACAAAAATATTGACGAACTAACCAAGCCACAAGCTGACTGAAATTAAGGATCTGTTCTGATGTGAGACCTAGCTTCACCTTCTGCTCAGCCTTAGCCCTGCCACAAGTACAGTTCTTGCATGCCTCCCTTGTGGCTCCCACCTCATAAAATCTCAAAACTGGTAAACACACGCAAACGTTTAGGATATTCACATTAAGTAAATTATCTTTATAGATGTTAAAAACTTTAAAAGACCCTGGCTTATTTCAGTTTTGAATCTAAGTAGCCCCCCTAATTTGTGAGCCTAGGCCCTAGACCTTTCTTATCCATTGCTACAGAAGAGAAAAAAACACTGGCATAAAGAATGAATCATCAAGCCGCATCCCTCCCAACAACAACAAAGCCTTACAGTCCCAAGCAAATTGGGGTAGGCTAGAGTTGAAACCCAACAGGAGCCGCAAAACAAGGTTCAGGCACGTAAATGGCTGCTTTCCAAGCAGACCTATTCAAAGACAAATCCTTGGGTATATTCCATCCTTTCAAGTCTCTTTTTATTGCCTCCTCCCACGTCAATTTTGGTCTTCCCCTGCCTCTCCTAACATCACTGTCGCGCCTTAAGATTCCACTATGCACTGGTGCCTCTGGAGGTCTCCGCTGGACATGTCCAAACCATCTCAACCGGTGTTGGACAAGCTTCTCTTCAATTGGTGCTACCCCTAGCCTATCACGTATATCATCGTTCCAGACTCGATCCATTCTTGTATGACCACAAATCCAACGTAGCATACGCATTTCCGCAACACTCAACTGCTGAACATGTCGTCTTTTTGTAGGCCAACATTCTGCACCATACAACATTGCCGGTCTAATCGCCGTTCTATAGAACTTGCCTTTTAGCTTCTGTGGTACCCTCTTGTCACAGAGAATACCCGATGCTTGACGCCACTTCATCCACCCCGCTTTGATTCTATGGCTAACATCTTCATCGATATCTCCATCTCTCTGTAGCATTGATCCCAAATATCGAAAGATATCCTTCTTGGGTACTATTTGACCATCCAAACTAACATCCCTCTCCTCATGTCTAGCAGTGCCGAAGTCACATGCCATATATTCGGTTTTAGTTCTGCTGAGTCTAAAACCTTTGGACTCTAGAGTCTGCCGCCACAACTCTAGTTTCCTATTTACTCCCGCTTGGCTTTCATCAACTAATAGTACATCGTCCGCGAAAAGCATACACCAAGGGACATTCCCTTGTATGTCCCTTGTGACTTCATCCATCACCAAGGCAAATAGATAAGGGCTCAAAGCTGACCCTTGATGTAGTCCTATCTTGATCGGGAAGTCACATGTGTCACCATCACTTGTTCGAACACTAGTCACAACATTGTTGTACATGTCCTTAATGAGGGAAACGTACTTTGTTGGAACTTTATGTTTGTCCAATGCCCACCACATAACATTCCTTGGTATCTTATCGTAGGCCTTCTCCAAATCAATAAAAACCATGTGTAGGTCCTTCTTCTGCTCCCTATACCGCTCCATAACTTGTCTTAATAAGAAAATTGCTTCTATGGTTGACCTTCCGGGCATGAAACCAAATTGGTTCATAGAGACCCGCGTCACTCCTCTTAGGCGATGCTCGATTACTCGCTCCTATAGCTTCATCGTATGGCTCATCAACTTAATTCCTCGATAATTAGTGCAACTTTGAATGTCTCCCTTATTCTTATAGATCGGTACCAATATACTCCTCCTCCAGTCATCAGGCATCTTGTTTGACCGAAAAATATTGTTGAACAACTCGGTTAGCCATACTATAGCTATATCCCTTAGGCATCTCCACACCTCGATTGGGATACCATCAGGACCCATTGCCTTACCCCCTTTCATCCTTTTCAACGCCTCTCTGACTTCTGATTCTTGGATCCTCCGCACAAAGCGCCTATTGGTGTCATCCAAAGAGTCATCTAACTGAACGGTTGTGTTCCCGTTCTCACCATTGAACAACTTGTCAAAATACTCTTGCCATCTGTGTTTGATCTCATCTGTAACACCCTGAAATTATCCCTATATAAAATATTGTGCAAAAAGGAATTTTCAGAAATGGAATTAAAAGTCTCAATGAGTGAAAAGAATAAAATTTGAAAAAAAATCTGAAGTAAAATGGGCTGGAAAATAATTTTATAAAATTCTTTGCTTAATTATTTAATTTCTGGAATTTTCTGGGAATTAATTGATTAGGGGAAGTAATTTCGGCAAAATAAATAAGCTCACAGCAGTGAAATAAAAAGAGAAAGGTTTTTAAAATCCCCTTCGCAGCCGCTGGGCCAGATCTCGGCCCGTTGCTGTGCTCAGCCTTCCTCTCGTGCCCGCGCCCTCTCCAGCTGCCGTGCCCGTGCCCGTGCCCCTGCCGTGCCCGTGCCCGTGCCCGTGCCCGTGCCCCTGCCGTGCCCGTGCCCGTGCCCGTGCCCCTGCCGTGCCCGTGCCCGTGCCCCTGCCGTGCCCGCGCCCGCGCCCACATGTCGGGGTCGTCGTCGTCTTCCTCGCGCCCGAAGGCGCTGTAGCATCCGAGAGCCGCCGCCGCGAATCTCGCCGAATCCGTTTGCCTCGGACCCGTTCTCTCCAAATCGGTTGAGGGAAAACCTAGCCCTTATCCGCCTCTACCTAATCCCCAAGAAACCGGAGCTGAATCGTGCGTGGAACGGAGCCCCGAAGCCTCCCGAGTCGGTCTCTTCTCTCTCCCTCGTCGCCGCCGCAAAACCCGTCGAGCCCGAGCCGGAGTCCGCCCCTCTTTGCCTTAAATAGTGAGCCTGGAACCCCTAGGGTCGTTTTCGCCCTTTAGATCGAGCTCGAGCCAGCCCTAGCCGCCTCCCCGCGCCTTGCGCTTGTTTCGCCGCCGCCGCCAGGTTCTGGTTGCACGCCGCCGTCGCCTCAGCCGCCGTCGGAGTTCGCCGCCGCCTCGGTTAGGTTCGCCGGGTCCCGCCGAAGCCAGGCCGCAGCCTCGTAGCCCTCGGGAACCGCCGGAACGCCATCGTCGACGAAGACCCGAAGCCCGCCGCCGCCTCAAGCTCGCCGCCGGCCGTCTCCATCGCCGTTCTTCGCCGTCTCGCCCTCGGTAACGATCGCCTCGACCCCCTTTATCCTTTCCCGCTCTCCCCGTGTGTCGCCGCCGTCGCTGTAGCCGTCGACCATCGGGTTTAGCGCCGCCGCCGTCGCCGCCGTCGCTGTAGCCGCCGTGGTCGCGTGTGCGCCAGCTCGCCGCCACCTCAGCGCCGTAGCCGATCCGTAGCCGATCCGATCGGGATCGATGCCGGCCGATGGATCTCCTCGGTTAGATCCCAACCGTCCGATCCAAACCCTAGAGATCCCAGCCCCTCGTGGACCACGGTGGACTCGGTTCACCATGGACCCGATGCCTCCCTCGCTCTGACAGTGGACCCCACTGGTCAGCCGAGAGTCCCCTCTCTCCTGTGACGTCTTAAATGTCTTTTCCGAATAAAATTAATTCAATGTTGACACAATAGATCAGTTAGTTCTTTTAAAGGGTTAAAACTTCTAAAGATCATAACTAATTCATACGAACTCGGTTTGAGGTCGTTCAAGTCTCTAATTTCTCTAAAAATCATGAACTATCCATTAAAAATATAACAATGTACTGTTCATGTGTGTTGATGTACTGTTTTTGCCATTTTGTTATTTGCCTATAGCTACCGACGCTCAGGAAGAGGCGCAGTTTGTCGAAGCAGGTGTCGAAGACTGTGTGGAGCTGCAAGGCAAGTCACACAGATTCCTCTTTCTCATTGAACATATTGTTCCTATGATTAAAGCTATGTTTTCTTTCAACGCTGCATTTATTTTGGACTGTCATCGGGACAGGAAAACCCTAACCTTTGTTATAGCCCTTTTGAATTGATTACCTGACATTGTACCTATGGGATAATTTTGACTAGCTACCTTTATTTATTGGTTAGCTAGAATAACTCTAGGACCCTGCTTAGCCATGCCTAGTAATTAATAGAATAACTTATGGGTTGTCATAATGATTTCTATACTATTATTCAGTCACATGGAGTGATGATCCCTTTACGACGTGGTCGTATAAGGACAATTTAATGGTTCACTAAAACTTGACTAAAAGGTGGGTTGCGAGCACCATGGTTGGTGTTGTTGCTAGCGGTGCTCGTGACAGTTAAGGACCGGTTCGCGGACTACTTGTTGCGAAGCAACACTCGTGCTAACCACAAGCCAGCATGGGTAATGGTAGGATCCAATGTGTAGTACGTTCAACCGGGGTCCACCATGGTGTGTTGTGGCTGTGTCAATAAGACCACCATGGCTGCGTCAATAAGTCCATGTTTTGGGCGTTGGATCGTCTCCCAGCCGAGGTATCTGATCAATCCTACCGGAGACTGGTGGTCCAGCGGGTGGCTTCCTTGTTGTGCGGATTACATGGAGGGTCCTATCACAATTCCTTTCTGAGATACCGTGGTGGTATTGAGGGGCACAGTGATGTGCTGTGGAGTTGTGTCTTGTGGGTAAATTGGTACATCTCTGGCCAGAGTAAAACTGTTCGAATAGCCGTGCCCACGGTTAAGGGCGGCCTAGCAATGTTTTCTGTGATTAGTCCCACACTACTTAAATTTAATGGTTGAACAGTGGAACATGTGTAGCTCCAGGTTGGAGTGGTTGGGCCTATACCGTTTTGGTGAGCGGTATAGCGTTGATTAATACTGTTATTTAATTACTGTTTTATTACTCTCTCAAATGTTTTATTAAATGCTTTTATGCAATTATGAGCCATACTATGCCCTCCTTTGTTATCCCGTGCACTTGCATATTTGCTGTGTGGCTTGCGGAGTATGTCATATGCTCACCTTGCAATCAACAATCATTCAGAGGAGGACTACAGCGAAGAGGATTACTTGGAGGACTAGGAGGGAGCCCAGTCAAGTGCGTGGAGTGGGAATCGTCACGCTGTTGTTTATTTATCCGCTGCTAGAACTTTATTGTTTGAGAGGTACCATTCACCTCTGTAATAAATGCGTACGCTATGTAACCAATTACTTTGATTATCAATTTTGTCATGTGTGCCTCGGTTGATTCCTGGACGAGGGTTTACACACAATAAAACTCCAGAATTTTGGATGGAAATTCTGGGCGTGACATCATCCTCCTTTACCAAAAGCTGCTCCCTCTCGTCCTTAATGCACTTAACTTGGTTGAGGTCCCTCGTCTTCCTTTCGCGAACCCTAGCCATCCTATAGATGTCCTTCTCTCCTGCCTTTGTACCCAATCGTTGGTATAGACCTTCGTAAGCCCGCCCTTTTGCCTCACTCACAGCACGCTTTGCTGCCTTCTTTGCCACCTTATACTTCTCTATATTGTCCACACTCCTATCATGGTATAAACGCCTATAGCATTCTTTCTTCTCCTTAATAGCCTTTTGGACGCCCTCATTCCACCACCAAGTATCTCTAGGTTCGTATCCACTCCCTTTAGTCACTCCAAACACCTCTGAAGCCACCTCCCGAATGCAGGTTGCCATCTTCTTCCACATGTTGTTTGCGTCGTCTTCTCCATCCCAAGGGCCCTCTTCGATAACCCTTTTCTTAAAAACCTCTGCCGACTCTCCTTTCAATTTCCACCACTTCGTTTTTGCAATCTTAGCTTGTTTGTCCCTACGAACGCGCACCTGGAAGCGCAAGTCAGCCACTAAAAGCTTATGTTGAGAAACCACACACTCTCCAGGTATTACCTTACAATCCAAGCATGCTTGTTTATCCTCTCTTCTTGTGAGGACAAAGTCAATCTGGCTAGAGTGTTGGCCACTACTAAAAGTTACTAAGTGGGATTGTCTCTTCCTAAAGAAAGTGTTGGCTACCATCAGGTCAAAAGCTATAGCAAAGTCTAAAACTTCCTCTCCCTCTTGGTTCCTACTACCGTACCCAAAACCTCCGTGTGCCGCCTCAAAGCCTGCATTTGTTGCACCTACATGGCCGTTGAGATCTCCACCTATGAAAAGCTTCTCGGTACTAGGTATAGCTCTAACCATACCATCTAAGTCTTCCCAGAACTGTCTCTTATCACTCTCATTGTAGCCTACTTGGGGTGCATACGCACTAATTACATTCAAGACCATGTCACCAATGACAAGCTTGACTAAGATGATCCTATCTCCTTGTCTTCTCACATCCACCACACCGTTCTTGAGGCTCTTGTCAATCAGAACTCCTACCCCATTTCTATTTGCAGTTGTCCCTGTGTACCAAAGCTTGAAGCCAGTATTATCTACCTCCTTCGCTTTCTGACCCTTCCATTTAGTCTCTTGAACGCATAAGATATTAACACGCCTCCTAAACGCTGTATCAACTAACTCTCTCAACTTACCCGTAAGAGACCCTACATTCCAACTACCTAAACGAATCCTAGTATGCAAGCATTCAACTAGTTATGTATGTTTTGAGTCTAGAAAAACATAGAGTACTAAAAAAAATATGAATTAGTTTTGTTGAGTCCAGTAGACAAACCTGAATTTAGAGACATTCATGTCATCTGAGTCTCTCCTGGGGATGTGAACCATGGAGAATCAGTGATGCAGCATGTGACCAGTGATGCAGCTACCTAAAAAAAATGGAAGACAAAAGGTTTGGCCATCTGACCTCCCAACAGACTAAATAAATTGGTTTCTAATTGCAGTTATACATCGTGCATAGTTTATACTGTTGAGCCTCCCAA
Source organism: Oryza meyeriana var. granulata (assembly GCA_003991445.1). Lineage (NCBI taxonomy): Eukaryota > Viridiplantae > Streptophyta > Magnoliopsida > Poales > Poaceae > Oryza > Oryza meyeriana. The sequence continues at coordinate 739,071 of RYFJ01000224.1, read as the reverse complement.
AAAGGGCCAGGCTCTATGGAGCAGCAACAGCACAGATAATCTCCAGCGATCAAATAATCCCTCCTAGAAAAGTACTAAGGACTCTAAAATAAACAAAGCATCCTGAAGTGAGCATGCATTATCTAAGCATCAAAAAAGCTCATCTGTGCAAGTGTTCTATAGATTCAGGCACATCCTGAACTGAACTTGCATCATCTAATCATCAAAAAAGCTCTCAAAAAGCTCATCTATAAAACAGATAAAACAGATCCAGGCACACGCAATGATAAGTTCAGATAGTATAACACCCCATTACCCCTGATTTGCTTATGTAATGAAGAAATTTGCTACCAAAACTGACAAATCACAACCCCCATGTATATCTATTAGAGGACATAACTCTGGTTTTCTCGCTAAACTTCTGGGCATTTATGAACTTGTAAATCCCTCCTAAAAATTCCTCCTAGTTGCAATCTCTAGCAATCAATAATCCCTCCTAGAAAACTACTAAGGTCTCTAAAAAAAAGACCATGTAGTAGTTTAGTACTCCCTCCGTCCCAAAATATAAGAACCTAGGACCGGATGGGACATTTCCTAGTACAACGAATCTGGACAGAGGGCTGTCCAGATTCGTTGTACTAGGAAATGTCCCATCCGGTCCTAGGTTCTTATATTTTGGGACGGAGGGAGTAGCTGCTTTTTCTCAGACAAAACAAACCTAAAACTTGCAGATAGCACAATTTTAGGCTATCGTTTCCTGGTAGGGGTAAAACTAGGTATTATTTTAGTAGAAGACAAAACTAACTTAGATAGCTATTTATCAGGAAAATGATGTACTCAAATCACTATTTTGAAAGCAAGAAATCACAGAGATAGTACTCAAAAATCACTTGAAACTTAATTCCCAGTAAATAATAGACAAATCACCAGCTACATAATTCCACTTATTTTTGTCAGTTAATAATATCTCACTTTAAATTTGCTGAATTTTGATAAAAAAATTGGTGCACTTAAAACTAACATGTACAGGCTGATATTTGATAACAAAACTAGGCTGCATTTCTATAACAAAGCTTAGGCACTTCGAAAATTTAATACTGCTAGCTAAAATTTTGACAAAACTAGGTATACAACTAAATTAAGAATTAGAAGTACCTAGCCAAAATACTGCTAGCTAAAATTTTAACAGAACTGAGTATGTGACCAAACTAAGAAATTGACTTCTAGTACCTAACCTATCTATTACCTGAAATTTCTAGTCGAAGACATAACTTTGGTTTTCTCTGAACTTTCTGCGTATTTATGAACTTGTGAACTACTTTTGTGACGAAAATAAGTGGAATTATGTAGCTAACAAAACTGATTGAAATAAGTAGATGTCTCTGAACCATTAAGAGAAGTCTACAGTTATATAAGTTAAGATATATCTAGATCTACTTATTTCCAAGAAGATATTGAAAGAGAAAGACCCTTATTGTGAAAGGAAATTTTGCTAATAAAACTAAGCTCCCTCCTAGATTGTAACAAATCTAATTAGTTGCTTGTATATCCAAGTATAATTAGCCTCAATTTTTCTAGATAATTCTTACTTGAGTAGGCCAGAACCATCCTGGCCTACTCAGGTAAGAATCACCAAAAAAAGTTCAAGCTAACAATACTATATGGAGTTATATAGCTGGAAAAACTAACAAAACTACAAAGTTTAAATTTAATCTAATGGCTTGGGAAGCTGAGTAGTTAGCTACCATCATTAGCTAGCTAATTGGGGTGAGAAAAAAAAATTCTCACAGAACTATTAATTTAGCTGGCTACCTGAACAGTGAACATGCATGCTTTCTACAGCTAGCTATCAGACCAGCGATGTAGCACAAAGTGACCTTGAAAATGATCATTTATTTCTTAAATGAACTAGATAACATCATTAGTACCTGCTCAATGACAAAATCTACAAATACTCACAGTACATAAGAGAACTAGTACTTCTTTTTTATTACTTCCATGATCGTGTTGCATGGCAAGGCAGCACTCGTGCTATTGAAATGGTTCATCAGTAGAAGTTTAATTCTAATTCATAGTTTTTTAGCAGTCTTATAGTTTAACGTTTAATTCGGACAATTTCTGACAAAACAGACAAAAATACAAAGTGGACAGAAATGGTTCATCAGTAGAGGTTTAATTCTAATTCATAGTTTCTTAGTAGTCTTAAAGTTGAACGTTTAATTCAGATAATTTCTGACAAAACAAACAAAAATGAAATGTTTTATTGAACTTACAAAACTATTGCATATTTCAGGGAATACAAAAATGTGACCAATCAAACAATTTACGAGATATTAATGGTCATGTGGGGAATCTGTATGATGAGTTCTCATTAATGAGAAATGACCCGATCGTAAGCATGTTTTCTCCAATAATAAATTGTACTTCATTTCTTATAGTGTACAGAAATATCAAATTTAATTAACATGTCTTGCCAGGTTCATAACTACTATGCTCAAGGTCCTGAAATGTCAACTCTAACACAGAATGAAGATTCAATTGTAAGCAAACAGAACAAAGCAAACATTGATTAATGTATTATTTGAAAAGTGCAAATATTTAGAAAAATGAAATATTGCATTACAATTTTTACATGTAGGTGTTGCCTGGTGTTTTTACTACACTCATACACCATGCTATAGCTAGAAGAAGCGAAGCAAATATTTCTGGACCAAGAGATATGTTCCAATTTCAGGTGTTATGTATAATAAAAATCATCTCTATTGATATGTGTAATCATCTATAGTGAAAGTAATTTTTTTTAAAACAAACAACTACAATTCACACAATGTGCATTTTTTTTTGCAGAATTCAATGGTCGTGATAACTAATAGAACAGAAGATGTCTTTCAATAGGACATTATGGAACAAGAGTTGCAAAATGACAAATATGGACAGGTACAAAAAAAAGCTATGGCTAATTATATATAAATAAATAAATTAGTAGCTAAAACCATAATATGATACAAATGCAGAAATATATATATAGACAAAAAATATCTGATTTTCAAAATATACAAATACAGGAGCATGATGTTGATTGGTTTGTACAATGGAGGGGACAATTTCAGATCCATGCTGATGGTGTACAGGTATTGGGCAAACGAAAAAAAGGGACATTGTAGAAAAAAATGTTTGCTGAATTTTGACTGTATGAATATTTTCTTGATCAAAAATCAGGACAAAAATCTAAGATCATTTGATGAAAACTATATCCAGAACCCAGATGATGGCAACTCGCTAGAAGGTCACAACCAAACAGAGGTTAGCATTGCCTTTATGCATATATACTGATTTCAAAAAAAAATTGGTTTGCATGGATGAGGTAACCCAAAAATGACCTGTTATTATTTAACACGAATTATATACTGTTAGTTGATAACAAAAAAAATGTGTAGGCCACAGAAGTGGAGCCAAGACATATGAATGAAACACAAAAATCACATGTTAGTAGTAAGTCCACTATTGATGAAGAGCAGGCTGAAGTGAGTGTCATTGATAGTGATGAGCTTCTAACCGAACAGGACATTGAGATATTCCTAGAACAAGAGTTAACTGCTGCTGACTGAGGTACTAAAACAGATGCTCAAAGTGCTGACACAGAAATTGAAGCCAAATACATACCGTATGCAGGCATGGAGTTTGACAGTGAGGAAGATGCCCGTCACTTCTACAACTTCTATGCATATTTGGCGGGCTTCTCAGCAGTTGTTGCAGATATAAATCATATAATAAGCAAGAAAAAGAACAATGAGAAGATAGGGGTTACACTGAAATGCAATAAGCAAAGGAAGCCAGTTTAGAAAAAGCAAGGGGCCGAGTCTGACACAGAACCAGCAGTGTTTGAGAGGCAAAGGAATGTTACAAAACAAATAGGCTGCCATGCACAGATGGTGCTCAAGCTAAGGAGTGGAAAATGGTGTGTGAAAACATTGACATTGGAACACAATCATGAAATGAGCAAATCAAACAAGACAAGGTTTTTTCGATCACACAAATATATGTCAAATGAGGAGAAAATGCTGATTAGAACATTGAATAGCTGTAACATACCTACAAGGAAGATGATAGCTAACTTAGCTTCCTTAGAGGTGGTCTAACAACCCTGCCATTTACCAAAAAAGATGTCAGCAATTTAAGAAATGCAATAAGAAGAGAAACATCTACAAATGACATGATGCAAGTTCTGAAGTATTTTGAGAAAAAACAAAATGAAGATTTTGGGTTCTTCTATTCTTTTGATTTGGCAGAAGATGGAAAGGCTAGAAGCATGTTATGGGCTGATTCAAAGTGCAGAGAGTATTATAAAGACTTTGGAGATTGTATGTCAATTGACACAACATACATGACAAACAAGTATAACCTCCCGTTTGCTCCACTTGTGGGTATTACTGGTCATGGCAACAACAGCTACTTTGGTTTTGCTTTCCTATGCAATGAGACTACAGAAATCTTTACTTGGGTCTTTGAAACTTTCCTATAGGCTATGAATAACAAAACACCGGTGACTGTGATAGCAGACCAAGATGGAGCTATGAGGATTATTCCAAGAGTCTGTGCATAGGAATTGTTTTTATCATATTGAGAGTAAAGCTCTGACCAAAGCAACAAGAGCTTTTGCTACAAAAAAAAGATTCGTTTCCATATTTTGAGGATATTGAAAAACTCACTAACAATTGGTGAATTTGAGCAGCTATGGCAAGAAATGATTCAGCGACATGAAGTGCAGCATGTGAAGTATTTTCAGACCATGTGGGAGACAAGAGATAGATTTGTGCCAGTGTACTATAAAAATGATATGTGCCCATTCATATGTAGCACATCAAGAAGCGAGGGGGCCAAACTCGGTGTTCAAAGACAATGTGACAGTGCAGTATAGTGTTAAAAGCTTTCTCCTTGAGTGTGAAAGGATACTTGAAACAGTAAATAACATGGAGGATAATGATGACTGTATAATAAGGACTACAAAGCCTAAGAAGCTATGGGGTGGACATTACATTGAATTACAGGCAGCTGAGCTATATAACACAAAAATATTCAATAGATTTCAGAAACAATTGCAAGAAACAACAAAATTCGTGATGAAGGAGAAAAATACAAGTCATATAAAGTGTACCTATCGCAACTGCATGCAGAGAAGAAGGTTAGATCTAGGAAGTACATAGTGTTGATTGATGTTCCGTCTGAAACATATACTTGCATATGCTCGATGTTTTCAAAAGATGGAATCCTTTGTTGTCACATCTTGAAAGTTGTCACAGAACTAGATGTCAGGGTCCCTGATAAGTATTTCATAGACAGGTGGAGGATGAAAAATAAGAAAAGTTTCAGTGGCAGCCTCCCCCTAGCTAGTGTTGTGAACTCTTCGCTAAGGTTTAACATCCTATCTCGCAGGCTTACAGACACAGCATCTCAAGGGTCAAAAACCCCAGAAACGTATCAATATATGATGGAAGAGCTTGATAGGATAAATAACCACCTAAAACAAATGTTGGTGCAGCAACAGGCCATAGGAAATTCACAAGATGAAAGCAGTGCGTCAAGACAAGTTGAGCAAAATGTTCAAATAGATGTTGATGCAGGGAGAAATGCAATTCAACTGAAGGACCCGGACAAGGCAGAAGAGAAAGGAAGGCTAAGGATGGAAAGTATTGTAGAAAAAGCAAAAAATACTACAATTTACAAATGCTCCCATTGTGAACGTACAGATTATACATACCCAAGATGCCCAAACAAACACTTGACGTTTGATAAAGCACCAACAAAGAAAACGACATGTAAGAGGAAGACAAATAGTAAAGGTGAGTGTTAATTTTCTGAAAAAAATAAAAAAAATATGATATGCATGTTAACTCACACAAATTATCTTTTGAAAATTTTCAGAAACAGGACGTGTGGAGCTAACAAATGGTGATCTCACATATAGTGCTTTGGATTTGAAGGAAAAACATAGCAAAACACCAAGGAACGAGGCAGGACTTGTGAAGCAAACAAATGGTGATCTGACGACATATGCTGCTTCAGTTTTGAAAGAAAAACAAAGCAAAACAACAAGGAATGATGCATGGTCTGATGTAAAACAGATGATGAGTGTGAAAAAATGATGAGGGAAACAGAGATGGAGGAATGATTCATGGTTTGATGTAAAACAGATGATGAGTGAGAAAAAATGATGAGGAAAACAGAGATGGAGAGTATTGCATAAATTATGTGTATTTCAGATTGGATCTCCATATTGTTTTAAATGAAGATTGTTTATTTTGACTTAGAGTGTTTGGACAATAGCTCGATATATACTTATGATAAGTTCCAATACTATGATCCTAGGAAATAGTGAAAATTTAAAAAAGCAGCTAGTACCTTTTGCGCTAGAATCATTCTTAAGGTAGGACAAATGAAGCATATGTGTTGTGGATCTTCCAAAGTATTCCTCTGACAAAAAAACTCCAAAGCATTCCTCAAAAAAGATCCATGGCAGAAAGAAAAATTATTATTAGTAAATGAACAATAGTACAAATCCTAGCAAGGGACTTATTTTACTTACTCATGCTTTCGGGCTGTACTTGCACCAACCACAGGTATCTTCCCACCCCCACCCTTCTCTGCTTGTGGATGTTGTCCCATAGTGCTGCAGGTTAAACACACACAAAAAAAAGGGAAAAAAGGTTTAAAAAATGTCAAACACAAGCACCAAGAAATAGAAATAAAACAAGTATGAATTTTAGACAATTCACCCCTGCCTATGTATCATATAAATGCCCCCTGAACCATTTATACACTAGATATCCCTGAAAAAGAGAACTTACAAGAATATCCCTCCAAAAAGGCATAACATAGAGTCCAAAAAAAAATTAAAAATTCAATCAACAGATAACAAAAATTTAATCACAGAAAAATGCTTTGTGTCCAACAACTTGGAAACATGATTAAATGTTGGAATAAAAATGTGTTTCTGCAACCAACTTGAGAACATGAGAAGCATGGGAGAAAAAAGTAGTTTGTAGTTACATAAAGGGTGTAAGGGAACCTATACAACATACTAATTTTTCCCCAAAAAAAGCCATATATCCTAGATTCCTAGATGTATTCTAAAAAGTCTCCAACTTTGTATAACGAGACATGTTGAGTCATGTGAAGAAAAATAAGAGCATGGAGCAATCCTACACAAAAAATAAAGAAAAAGAGAGGGTTAATTTATGAAAAAAGGGATTGAGAGAAGATATAAAGAAGAAAAATACACTAACCATTGGGGGAACATTTGTGATGTAGAAAAATTGAAGTGTAGCGGTTTGTAACTGTTTTTGAGCCTGGTGGATACAATAAACAAAAAATAAAAAAAATAGAGAATATGCAATAATTGAGTACAACATGTGTGGTATATAAAAACAAGGAACAAATGAAACCGTTAGGAGCTGACCTTTGCAACAATCGAATGTAGCATAAAAAAATCCTCTAAGTTGTGCTTGCTACGCAACATTTGATTTAGTATGTGCATTATTATATTTGGAATGTCATCAACATTGAAAACTGATTCCAGAGCAACCCTAGGACACCAATTTTGCATGTACATAATGACATATATGCCTGAATCCTTGCTGTCAAGCAAAAGAGGTTCAATAAAAAAGAGCAAATGAAATAGACAAAGAGAGCAGAGAGAGTAACAAAAGGTGAGAAAAACTTGTAGGCTACACTAGTCACCATGTGTTGTGCCTCCTACTGCTACATATGTAGGTGTGCATATGATTAATTGTATGGCCATGCCTCTGTTTTTTCTATGTACATGTGTGTGTTGCATACTACTGCAAAAATATTGCATATAGAAAAACACATGCATATGAGGATCTCCTGGTGGGGATCCAGTGATGTGACCGCTCTCTCATCATCTCTTAAATCATATTTCAGCCTCGTTCCTCTCTTCTCCTCTCCTCTCCCTCACACCGCTAGCCATTTGCAAAAAAAGAGACTGAGAATGGTTGTCATGCATGCCAAGTAGCTAGATGAAAAATGCCAAAACCTACTGTATCTGTGGCGCCTTGTGAAGGCCCACCATGTGCACACAGTATCCGATCCCTGGATCAGTAGTCGGATACACACATAGTCATCGGTGATACAACTCAGAGTACACTAAGCATTAGATACATAATAGAGTACATACATATATATTACAAATGGTTTTCCATCCAGGACAGACCCCGAATGGACAAAAGCACTAACAAGGCGAACTAACGAGACACAGCGCAGGCAGAGCGGAAGCAAGGACAAACTACTCGGCAAAAGAACACATCTACACCACAGGCTCGGTTGGGAACTAGGCTCGAAACCTCAGAAGTCTTCGTAGTCGGCTTGGTCCTGGAAGAACTCGGCAACAGTCGGGTCTTCGTCTTCTCCTTCCAAACCTAATATATATATATAGGGATAAGGGTGAGTACTTTCGTACTCAGCAAGCTAGAAAAAAAAGTGCCATGTCGGTCGGGCAAAAGGGCTATGAGTCTTTATTTGCGAATATAGCCTTTAGAAATATTTTACTTTTCGAACACTAGTGTGTCAAATTTTAGTTGTTGGAACGAAGCTCACGCCTCGATCCATTCCGCAAGTTGCTTTTCAACAACTCGCCACACATTGCTACTGAATCATGTATTTCCATTTCAACTTCTGGCAATCAACCAAGTGATCACACAACTCGGCTATCACCCGAGTGGCTTCGACCACTCCTTAGGTCTGCTGTTTGTCCGAGTGGCTCCGACGACCGGTTGACCCTGAGACTCGGCTACAACCAAATCTCAGCTATCCTTTTAAGCATTTTCCGGCTACAACCGGTTATATACGCTACACTGGCTACAACCAGTTAGCTCAAACTTTGCTACCCTGGCTACAACCCGGGAGCCTGCTCTTTATCATCTTCTGGCTACAACCCGAAGACTTATCTCCTGTTAACTTTTCACACACTTGCTTATGGTGCTTTAACACCCCGGATCACACAGACCCGTTTCTGGCCACACAGGCCTTCCGTTTGCTTACTCGGCAAACTCTGGTCATGATTCCCTTCCCATCAAATCATTTCACAATCCACTGGCAACCAAATCTATGCTATGGGAATCACCTTACATCGCCCTTAATCGTGGGCACGGCTGTTCGAACAGTTCGGCTAAACTCTGCAGAGGTTGCACGCTTTACCCAAACGACACAAAACTTACACCGAGTACTGGCCTGTACCGGAAGTTTGTGACAAAGCCATTTCCAAAGCCAGTCTAGGGTTATCCAATGCCAGCCGAAGGATCCACACAGGATCAATGCTTCAGGTCGGCTCCAACCACCATCAGCACCAGGGCTCACGAGCCACAACTCAGATGAGTCCACTCCAGTCGGCACCAAACTTCCCTAAACCTACAATTTACTCGGCCAGGGGCAGCCCACACTACCCGTTTGGTCGCACTGTAAAATGCTCGGATGCAATTCCCAAAGGAAATGGTCCTTATCGATAATACATAGCTAGGCCACACAGGCACTGTCTCTGTACACCAAGGTTTTCACAAACTTTCATCCTCTTCACAAACACGCCGATACGCAGAGTACCGGGTTTTCAAACAGTTGAGTAAAACCACTGTTTCCCAAACGACAACACAATCGCTGCAGGGCTAAGCTCTTCTACTTGGCATTCATACCCAAAGGATATAATGCCAACATGCCATTTGTGGGGCTATCACAGGAGAAACACATCAATATCCTACCAAAAGAAGTGCGACTACTGGGAGAGTCTGTCAGTTGCGCTTGCAAACCGAGGCCAATCAATTTAAAGTGTAAACTAAGCATGCATATTTTGCAAACAACATAATTTTGCATATATAGGAGGCAATATGATCAAAGGGGCTTGCCTTGTCCAAGCGGAAGATCTTCCTCGGCGAAGACGGCTTCTGGATCGACCACCGGTTCAGGATCTAAACAAACAGAAAAGATAATTATTGACAAGCTGAAAAGAGGTAAAACACTGGGAAAAGAACATCGCGGCAGTCGGCTGCAAAAAGGGTAGCAGTCGGCTGAGGATGGATGGCTATTTGGATGGAGGTTTATTGTAGACGGCCGGGTTAAACTTGTGGATGGGGCGACAAAACTCACCGGTTAGGAACTCCGGGTGGTAGGCTCGGCGATGAGTGGCGGCGATGGAGCTTGAAGAGCAGAAACGACTCAGGGGCTGGGGAGAAGGAAGATGATGGCTTAGCGGTGAAGCTAGTGATGACGGTTTGGCAGGGACGGCTGGGTTGCAAAACAGACGAAAGAAGAGGCATGGATGGCTCTATATAGCCGGCGCGAAGCTGGGACACTGCAGTGCAGAGCGATGGAGAGAAAAAGGAGTCACGATAAGCTGACAAGGTCACAGCGAGCTGGCTGGGCGATGCGACGTCAAGGTAGAGTTTGACTTAGGGATTAGGTGCGGCCGGTGGGGTTGGTACACACTGTAGCGACGATGGGACACTCTGGTCGTGGCAAGAACGGGTTGGTGAGACTTGCAGACAGAACCTCTGACTATCCGTTGGTCCAAGCGGGTTCTTGAGGTACCACGGCTATTGTCTGCTGGTCCGAGCGGGGCTGCGGGCAGGTGAAGGCTGGATTATGTCACCACTTCGGCAGTCGGCGTCCAACGGGAGGGGCGTTGAGAACAAGGCTGTGGTGCAACTCGGTGAGGCGATGAGACAGCACGTCGGGTGACAAGGCAAGGTGTCGTGAGCTTGATCGGATCGGGGCAAGACGGGGCGGCGAAACAAAACTGGTTGACAGGGTAGTCGGCAAGCTCAAGGGTTACTCAGCTGCAAAGGCGACCAAGTGGGCAAGGGTAGAGGGCAAGGCTCTGAAACTGAGTAGGGATCTACTCGGCACAAGGGGAAAAAGCAGTCGGCTGGCCAGGGAGAGAAAAACTGGGGCACAGCTGAACGGAATAAGAGAGGAGTTAGAACCTAGGAAGTGAATTCCAACAAGGAGATGAAGAACGGGCCGTTACAGTATCTCTCTGTATCTCTACATGTATGGATGCAACCTGAGACTGGTGGTGAGAGAAATACAAACACAGAGAGGATAGTGTGATATGTGCACCACTACGACTATATATGGATGTTTTTACGGTTTACATTGCACTGTAGTGTATCATATTTGATAAAAAAAAGCCATGTGTTACTACAGAAAAAAGAATACTTACTCACTAATTTGTTCGTGTGGCCTTCGATATTTGATATCAAATTCATGAAATTTTATCGCTGATCATTTGGCATAATCTGAGAATGTAGTGATACAATTTCTAATCTACAAAACAAAGGATATTCAGAAATAAAAGTTAAAATTTAGACCACAGAGCAGATATGGGAGAAGGACAAAAAAGAAACTAACAATTCTGTTCTTGATTGACTTATGATATGTATGTTCTTTAGTGTGTAATGAGTCCAAGAAGACAAAGTTTCTATCCTTTATGTCCACGATAAATAAAAACCAATGATCTTCATGAAAAATAGGGAAATGAATCTACGACAAAATAAAATGATATATATTACCACAATACTTATACTGCTTGTAGTTTATAAAACTACATTGTTTACAAGTGGAAAACATACCATTTCAGATGATTATAAGGACCTGACTCTATGGGCTCGCTGAAATTCATACTTCACGTCAGATGATTTGAACTATTTTGCACTCTTCAAGAAATGAAAAATACATAGGTAACAGATCCCCTATTTTAGTAATTGAATCACCAAAATGCATACATGTATAGAAATGTATAGAACAGAAATAACACACAAGATAGGAAAAATGGAAGAAAAAAGTTAGAGATGCTAGCTTACTCTGACAGTGTTGAAGAAGTAATGTTTATTTGAAATAGAAAGATGATGATCCAAGAAGAGTAGGTGACAAAAGCAGTTGATTACAAAGTTGTCAATTTTTCCATTTGGCTTAAAAGAATGTCCTAAACATGAGAATGTGACGTGTGGAAACCCGTCCCGATGCCATCTGATTGCCTTTTAACTAGTCAAAAAATGAGAAAAACACAGAAGAGGAGGCAAAAAAAAATGAATTACTACATATAAGAATGTTTTTGGTCATGAGTCTAAAGGAAAAAAAAAAGGAATTACCTGTTGTGTTGACCCCTAGACATAGAAATCACAGCGTCATAATAGGCCTTGTCAATTCTGGAAACAAAGAACTTGTTGCTGCCGTTGACATATGGATGTGTGGTGAACTTGCTGCCCATGATTTGCCTCCTTTTCCCATGACGAGGCATCTTACAAGTCGAAGATCCACCCGCGCCTTTATTGTTAACTTGATGCATGACATTGACGTCAAGAGGTTGCAGGGCATCTGTAGGCGTCATGTAGAATGGACCAACTTCACTGCTTATAGGGTTTCTGACAAAGTTGACATTGTCTCCTGTGGATCTTTTCTTCTTGTAAATATTTTCAGCTTGAATGCATGCATCAATGCATTTCCTATCATAGCTCTCACCAGATAAAACTGATACATCAGGGGAGACCTGTAGGAAAACAAATAAAAGACATGTGTATAAAAAAAATTGAACCTAATACGTATATACAATCTGGAACTATGAGAAATTATTCAGATGTTCTGCTTCCTTAGCAAAAAAGTGATATATTTATATAAGACAAATGAATGGACTACCCCTATCACACATAATGAGACCAACTATTTTGTCTTTCAAATCCACCAAAACATAAAAGAACCCAATAAAAAGAGGGTAGTACTATGGAAACCATGTAAATAAACATGGGTTTTGAAACCCCCGTTACGGGCAGCCCCAATATACCCCTCTCCCCCCCCCCCCCCCTCCACCATGTACAAATTCCAATGAAAAATCAGAAACAGAAAAAAAGAAGTAGAGAGGAGTTACCGGATCAATAATTTCCTTAATGGCAGAGGTGGTAGCGGTAGGAGTTTTCATTATGTTGTCAATTGGGAATGAATTGCTGGTACCATGTGCTCCCTACGTTAGAAAATTAGAATTGAACATATATGATAAACATTTACAAAAGCAAAAGTTTTTAAAAAGATGTATCCATTTCAAACAAAAAAATTGAAATGAAAAAGAAGTAACATATTTCTATAGTTGTACCTGAACAAGCACATGTGGCGAGAGAGCCACTTGGCAATGATCATTCTTCTCAATGTTAACTGCAATCTTCGGGGTGCGTTCAGCAGAATTCATATTGGCAAGGCGAAGAGTGTGTTCTTTGCATATAGATTTCACTTTCTGTGAGACACCTTGTGGGGCTGGTTTGCTAGTGTGTATGTCTTTAGAGGATGATTCAACATGGCACTCTGGGATATCTATGTCATCAATACCAAGGGAGAAACATGGGGCTTCTAAGGTAAACAAATTGGTTGGTATGTAATGGTGTGGGTAGTATCCATGTGCAATGTCATTAGGTTCGATTTGAAGTGAAGTTCCTAAAAAACAGTCATACAGAAAAAAAATAAAACACACATAATTTGAATGAATTATTTTCTGAACGAAAATAAAAAGCGCATGAAAATTTTCAGACATCACAAAAATTTAGGATTCAAAAAATTCAAAGCAAGTAACTAAAATAGACAGCTTAGTAGAGGTCAAAAACTAGTTTCCTTTATAAATTATAGCTGTAAAATATTATCTAAAATTTTGAGTATAAACATTAGTAATTAGATGCTCGATGAAAAACACATACCTCTTGTTGGTGGACCTATACCAAAACCCTCGGTATGTAGGTTTCTCTGTGTGCAATCCACTGGAAGATCTGAAAAAAGGGATTAAAAAAGACAAAAATGAAAAAAAGCTAATATGTACACAGATTTAAAAGTTTAAAACAATATGTCAAACCTTGTAAGTCGGTTGTGGGTTCTAAATTGTTGTCCTTAGATTCTTCTTGATTAAGGCCTTCACAAGGAGTTGATGCAACTAAATCCTGTTTCCCATTTTCAAGTGTCGGACCTTGATGACCAATAGGTAATGAGGATCCCCCTAATGCAGTTGGTGACTCATCATACACAGGTGTGCGATCCCACCTAATTTGAGAGCTTGCAGACCCTGTGGTGTTTGGTTGATTATCAAATGATTTTCTCCTCTTTGAAAATAGTAAATTTTCTGCAACAGCACACCAAAAAAAACTCAAATAGATTTCAGGGGATGACAGTGACAGACACAAAAAGAGATTCTCTCTGGTTATAGATTCAATGCTATTTGAAAAAAATCACACAAAAAGTGAAATTATAAGTGGAAAAGGATAGAATAACAAACTTGTTGATGATGGAATCTTTTGGGTACTGTTGTCATTGATAGAAGGTGAAGCTCTTGATGAACTAGGCAACTTTTGAGTTCCTTCTTCAGATGGTGTCTGTTTGCTCAATTGAGACAAATTTAGGGGCGCGATTCCTTCATTAACTTGGTCTTTGGCAGCAACTGAGTGGGGTTCCAACTTCCTTTTTGTGGGGATCAGGTCAACTATAGCACAAGCCAAATCCTGAAGGCCCAGTGTAAGTCTCTTGGAATAATCTTCGTTAAATTGTTCAAAAGCAGAGACTATGCCATCCTTTACCTAATAACAGAGCCAATTCTGGTCATCAAATGCCATATTGTGAAATAAAAACTACAAAAGAATGTAAAATTTAAAACTTACCGTATTGAGTAAGGGCGAAGAAATATGCTGATCGAGCAAATATTTGAGCTTTGAAACATTAGAACTTGCATGATTAACTATCCTGATTCTCTTGTTCTCTTCATGGCTAGGTCCCTGATAAAAACAAGAACAAATATAGGCACAAAACATGTAAAAATACCAAAAATTAGCTGGTGTACCAGAAAAGAGATCAATCAGCATGAAAATTTTAAAAAATAAAAATGTAAGAACAACATACCTTTATACTGACAATAAATTCAGCATACTCCCTTTTTAAACATTTGTACTTCTGCTTGGAAATTAGTATATGAAACACAAAAGAAAAGTCAGAAAAAATTAGGTGAGAGCAAAAGAGAGAGTGTTCACGGGCACACATACCTTCTTAAGTGCAATAATGTCATCAGTATCTGATCCACTGGACATAGATTCGCTTGTTTCACCTCCATTATGATTTAAGCAAAGTTTCTGTTTAAGAAAAGAGAGCAAAAGAAGGAAAAAAATATAAATATAGATGGATATATCAATTCAACCTGCAAAAAAATGATGGTTTAAACTTCTGACTTGTAGCAGTTCACAAAAATGATGTTTATGTGTATTGCTGCTGTTAGGATTCTTAATTTTTGATTAAAATATACTAAAATGTTCTAGAGCACAAACATATATATATATATTAAAATATGAAAACATCTATGTCCAGTGCGCTCATAGAACCAAACCCACTCCCACCCTACTGTTACTACTACACAGAGCAATCAAACCCTATTCTTACTAGGCAAAACATGTGCGCATATATGGTAAAAAAACCCCTAGCAGTAACAATTCACCACCGATGCTTTATAACAAATGCTATAGTTGATAACATCACAATTCTCAGGAAATAACAAAACAGTAGTTACTATTATAAGCTGAATTTGCAGAGAGAGATTTAAAAAAAGGATGAGGAAAATATGGGCTAACTGGTTGCAATTGACTCCTAGAGTACATACTACTGTATGAAATACATGAAAGCAACAACCCCTGACCAAAAGTAGGAACAGTTGTTAGACTTGATATGTAACCAGAAAAAAAACAACTGATACTTGAATAGTGTCTACGAGAGAGTTAAGGCAGTATAATTGTAAGAAAGAAAGGGACCAAGGAAATAGTTAAACATGATGGACTTGAGGTTTAATTAATCGGTACAGGATCATGGCTAGCTGCTAGTGTGTAAAATGGAACTCAATTAGTTTGTAGCTGATGACTGAACTGAACATCAAACAAAGTCTTAAAGCTGAAAGCATAACAAAATGTAATCTTTTCATAAACCTGAAAACTGAAGGATGCTACTAATTCAGAAACAAACAAGGTTATCTTGCTCCTTCCAAAAAGATTGCATGACATTCAAAATCTTCTCATGCAAAATTCATAACTGAAGTAGCAAACAAAAAAAGTCTCTCTGTGGGCAGCTAGGGCAGGGCAATCTGCAAAATGACCTTGCCCATGCATGCAATGCAAATGCAAATTGCAGGGGGCAGTGTTGGTACCTCCCTACCCCAACACAAATATATATATATATATATATATATATAAAATTATGAAAACATCTATGTCCCAGTGCGCTCATAGAACCAAACCCACCCCCACCCTGTTGTTACTACTACACAGAGCAATCAAACCCTATTCTTACTAGGCAAAACATGTGCTCATATATGGTAAAAAACCCCTGGCAGTAATAATTCACCACCGGTGCTTTATAACAAATGCTCTAGCTGTGGCAAAAGGTTGAGAACTTGAGATGGAACTTGTTATCAGACTACTGACTGGAAAACAAATTTAACATGTGTCCATGATGTTATAGATCATTCTTGTACTCATGTGACTACAGCACAAAACCCAAACTAAAGAGTGTATTCAAACATTAACTTCTTCTTTGAATCATAAGCAAGCAGGCAAAAGCATTCACATTTTGACAGAGGTTTCCAATCTTAAGATGGATGCTGTTTTTCAGGGTATTGAATCGGCACTACTGCACTCGCATACAGTCCAAGATTTAAAATATTCAAAAACAGACATCCTTTATGACAAAGTAACTGAAACCAATAGAAGACACACTAGAAAACAAAATAAATTAATGGATGATATTCTTAGCTGTTGGTGAAAACTAAGAGGAAAAGGATCATTTTTCATGTATAGATTCCATGCTTGGTCTTCAGACAGTTGGTCAAATAAAAAAGAATTTTATGTGACTGCTTGTAGGGAAATGCTGGTATTTTTTTCAACTACGAGTGAGAAGGCTAATTTTGAAAAACTAAAGGTGTATCTATGAATTGGTCTCTTTTCAAAAGACAAATATTCACCTCTCCAACTCATTTGCATGTTGCACAAAATGTTCTCCTATAAATAAATTGAAAAGCTACAATATTCTCATCAAAAGTGTAAAGCTACTATACACATATGGAGCGACCACATGAACAAATCAAAGTTTGAGAGGGCTAAGGAAATGTGTATAGTGTGTAGAGCATGAAAAGGTAGACAGATCTAGAACAAGTGGCCAGCCACAAGTCAAAAAAAGTTAGCAACCACACTGTTTACTAGAAGACTGAAACCTGAACTACAGATCCTCTCATTCAAACACACTACAAAGTTTCCATCCAAAAATAAATTAGATCTGCACAAACAACAGATTTGCACAAAAAATGGAACAAAATCCATGTTAATTTCATAACAAATCAGGAAGCATATACGTAGATGGTGTTTCATATGGCATTTGATTGACTCACCGTATGAATCGTTGCACCGTCCTTGTTCCTTGCTAGATCTAGTGTCGCGGGCTTGTTGACGCCGAAAACCGCCGGGGCCGTTCGGCGCCTAGAGACACGCGAAGGCCTGGGAGATTTGCTTCACTCCAGTGCAGGTCCTAAAATCTTGAGGTTCGTAGGCGTGCCAGTCAATTTAACCCTGCAATTGACAAGGAGATAGAAAATATTAGATCAATGAGCCAATCGGCTGGAAGCTGATCTTGACTCGTCTCATCGGCCAATGGCCGATATTAACTGTAGCACTTATACACCGACTAAAAGCCGATGATGGCATGAGCAGTAGCATAATAGTAAACAAATATCAAACTAGCCGATCATCGAAGGGATGCTCAAAAATCGGCTGTAAACTGATAAAATAAATAAGCAGAATGCGTAAATAAATAGATTAAATAAACTCCAGCCGATTGTGATTAAAATTACTAGTGTTGCCGCAAAGGTACTGACCGCACCCATGCCCGGGCCCTTGCTCGTGCCCGCGCCCGGATCTTCGCCTGCTGTCCGTGCCCGGGTCCTTACCTGCTGTCGTGCCCGTGCCCGAGTCCTCGCCTGTGTTCGCGCCCGGGTACTTGCTTGCTGTTCGTGCCCGGGTTCTCGCTCTTGCCCGCGCCAGGGTTAGCAGCGATTTTCTAAATGTTTGTGACAAATCGGCTGGATATGAAGATAACTTATCAGCTAAGCACTCCGATAAAACATCGCATAAAACTCATCGGCTTATTAAGAGTAGAGTTATTATTACCAGTCTAGTAGATCGGACCCAACCGTTGCAGCACAGACTGGTGATGATAACAAGACCTCGATGAGCCGATAGATCTAATGCGATCGTGATGAACTATATGATAACTTATCGGCTATACATTCCGATAAGACGCTTGCACAAAAAAATATCAATCTAGTAGGAATAACTTATCGGAGGCAGTTTAGTAGGTCGGACCTAACCGATGCAGCACAAACTGTCGATAAGTTACACCCAGTAAGCCGATACGATATGTGCACGCGTGATGTGATATACCTAATCGATCTATGATGTCAAACTAAACTGATGCAGCCATAGATAAAATAGATATATCATGGTAAGCCGTCCACCGTGAACCGACTAGAAAATCGGACTTAACCGAGGAAGTCCTAGCCGATGCGGTGTCCGGGGTGACGAGACTTACCCTCTCGCAGGGGGTCGAACTTAACCGATGCAGCCCAGCTCGAGAAGCAAGAACCCGTCGAAGGGGTGGCGATGCGCCGAAATTATATTGATCTGGTTGATGTAGATAGATTACAAAGCACCCGGGCATACGTATTTATACCCCGAGTTGATACGAGTCCTCATTGGACACGGTACAAGATTTCCTAAACACAAAAGGAAATACTAACAGGACCCGATCAGACATGAGACCAGGTCTCCTCAAGATAAACACCAGCATTTGCCTAATTAATATATACAGTAATTAACCACCATACTGTGGTCTTCACGGCTTCTTCCTGGACTCGGTCCCTTCTGGATTAACTTCCGTTGGTTAACTGTAATTTTCTTCTTAACCGAATCTGATATAGAGCCATACCAAATTTTGGCGTTAACACATGCCCCCCAATTTCGGAGTTCTCTATAGGACTTCGAAATTCTTTCATTTTGGGCCTTCAGATTCCTTCCATACCGAGGCGGCCCAATGTAGCCCACTTGCCTTAATTGTTTGAAACAGTGCCAACGGCCTCGATTCCCGCCCGGTCATCATACCTCTATAAACCGCTTCGTCTCCCTAGCCTTTTTTACGCTTTCACATCACCAGAGCACTACCGCTTCATCTTCCAAGACCCCGACGAACTCCGGCGAACTCAGACGAACCGTTGCATCTCCCTTCTTTGACCGCTGATTCCCGCTCTTCTTCCTCCGGCGCAATGGCATCAGCATCCACAGTCCCCGAGGTAATCTTTCTGCCCGACTGTTTTTTCTGATTCTGTAGCCTAGATGAATCCAATCTGCCATGTTCTTCACCTGTTCTTCGTCGTGTTCTTGTTTACTGTAGCACCTTAGGAACCAAGTTCTGATCCCAGCCGCCGATTACCCGGATTTCTTCTATCACGGCCCAATGGGTAGCGAGGATCCCACAGATTTCATCAGTGCCGAGACCCAACGCATTCCTTTCAAGAACTCCGCCATGTTGGTCAGTGATTGGACCAATAGCTTCAGGTCATGGCTGAGCAAGCTTCTTGGGTGGAGGGACTGGTATATTAGAGTATCGGCCGCGAAGAGAACCCTCTGGGAAGAATCAAACATCGGCCACTGCATCAACCTTTCTCTGGCCGATATGGAAAAGAACGAGCCCCTACTTGCATCGGCTTCATATTTCTGGTCAGATGCTCTCAACGCCTTCATGTTCGGGCACGGGCCGATGACCCCCACCTTGATGGATGTGACTATGCTCACCTGCCTCGACACGACGAGTTACATTGATCCCTTCAGGCTCCGATTCAAGCCTGCTCATCGGCTTCAAGCGAAGAACATCGGTGGCTGGTCCAGGTATATATCAATCCACAACAAGGGAACCAGACCAGTCGACGACCGGGAACATGACGCTTTTTTGAACTTGTGGCTGGAACAGTTTGTCTTCGGTGGTGCAACCCTTGGCCCAACGACCAACATGCAATGTTTGGCAGAGTGTCTGGCCGATCTGAAACAAATTCCCTTGGGGAAATACCTCCTTGGCGCCACTTATCAGTTGCTACATCAAGTAGCGGCCAAGCTATCAGCCGGCCAGCCCATCGGCCATATTGGGGGTCCTTGGTGGTTCGTGCAACTATGGCTCAACGTTTACACCTCCAAGGCCTTTTCTGAGATCTCTTTTCTTGACCAGTCTTTTCTAGCCGATCATACAGAAGACGAGGAACTTACTTACCGCCGATGCATCTCTATGGGCGAAACTGCATCGGCTCTTCCTGGCGGCAAGATAACACCCGCTGGACTTAGTCAATGGTTCAAGGTGTTTTATTACGGCTTCACCAAGGAGGCCACACTTTGGTTTGCATACAATGATGCATCATCATTTGAAATGCCTTCCAACTTCAATCCACTCAATGCTCTAGAAGACGATGAATCGAAGGCCATATTTCTATCGGCTGTTACCCCCTGTCTGCTGCCGACTGGCTTCTCTCTGGGCCGATCGCAACCATCATATGAATTCTACCATCCATCAGTCGGCTCCCGTCAGCTTGGTCTTGGTCAACTTCCGATCGGCCTATTCTTCGTCGATAAACTTCAAGCCCGGGGCAACGTCAACAATGCCCTAGAGTATGATCGGATGCGGACCTTAACAGAATCTCTTCCCCTGGGCGCCGCCACCGAGGTGAATGTATGTACCGCCAACACAGAGCTTTTCGCCCGATGGTGGTCAGAATGGAGGAGACATCTATTCAACTTAGCTGTCATCCACTACTGTTCTCGCCTCAACACCGACTACATCGAATCTGATGACGAGGTAACACCCATAAACCTTAATCACCACCTCCGATCATCCCTCACTCTTAATTTTGCAGGCTGCCCACGTCGAGCCCCCAACGACAAGCACTAGCGGCCGGCCGATTATGTATCAACCCCCATCGGCCACTCCGAACTTAGGGCGCGATGCTCCTTCTCCATCGACTCTCCTCCAGGCGTCCCGGCCGACAGGACAAAAGCGTAAAAAGTTGGCGCATCGCCCTTCTCTCAAGAAGCAGAAAAACAACGCCGATGTCACGGTCACGACGCCACCTACTCCCCAAACAACATCGACCCCCTCATCTCCTCGGGTATGCGCTAAGTCTTGATATCATTATCTGTTTTCCCATCCATCTTATCAATTTCATTTTCAGCTCGAGCCATCGGCCCCTGAACCTCAACCATCTACTGACATCCCTCCAAGCACCGGGCCGATGACTTCTCCAGCTGCTCCAATCTTAGCACCCAGTCCCCAAGCCGTTGATGAGGCTGCTCCTACTACATCGCCTGACATCGGCCGCTCCGAAGAACAACTTACTCATCCGCTTGAAGCCGATGCCACCCAAGCTGCCGATGCCCTTTCTCAGGTAATCTCTTTACGCCCATACTTCACTTTAAACTCCTCACTGATTCTTTTACCGACGTCAATTTGCTATCCTTAGCCGATTTGTTCTCCTTTGACATCGGCAAGTACTTAGAGGCAGAAGAAGCAACAGCCACCAGCGCGGCAACCCAACCATCCTTCCCAGCCGATGTGCGCGAATACTTAACGAGCATCATCAGTCGGCTGGAAAATCCGATCGACGCGCTAGTGGAAGACTGCGGGCCGATCCGGGCAAGACTTGCAGATATTGAACACCATTTGCCCGAAGAACTCATCGACGCACTGACTCCTGCGGCATACCTGGAATCTCACAGATTCAGACTCATCAAGCTTAGACAGCGCATAGCCGATCGTGCTGACCAACAGAAGATAACCCAAGATATCCAAGCCGATCGGCTGTCAGCCCAAAAAGAAAAGAAAAAGCTTGATGACATGGTAACTGCCCTTCAAGAGCTCCAATCCAAGTTGGCCCAACTGAAGAAAAAGGAGGCCGATCTGCTGGCAGAACTTGAACAAGTTCGTAAGGATCTCGAAACAACAGAATCCCAGCTCGTCGGCCTACCACAAGCTATACAAGACCAAGAGGCCAAGGTCGCAACAACGGTGTGTCAAGTCGTTCATCGGCGCAAAAATTTGAAGATTATCCCGGGCTCCGATGAAGACGACATTCGTGCTATCAATGAGATTGACCAGATCCGCCTGCGCGCGATCGAAACAATTCAGAACTTTTTGTAAAACCTTGATACTATTGATGTTGCTCCGGAACACGCCGATCATTTTTTGCTGTAACATAATCTAATCGGCACTGTTGCTTGTTTCGATTGTCCCTTTGTATTTTTCGTCTGTTTGGTCTAAAGACGATATCAATTAATGCCGGCTATCTTCAGGCGATGCAAAAACATCGGCTTTCTGAACTGTTTTAGAAATCGGCGGCACCCAGCCGATTCAGGAGTTAATCCAAACGCTCGGATAGTACTTCTTGAGATATTTCCCATTAAGCGCTTTAGCAAACTCCATCCCCCCAAGATCTTCTAGTATATAAGCATTACCAGGCACACAACGATTAATCCGATAGGGCCCTTCCCAATTAGGCGACCACTTTCCAAACTTATTATCTCTGGACCCGATCGGCAAAATCAATTTCCATACAAGATCTCCCTTAGCAAACGATTTATTCACCACTTTTCTGTTATAATGCCTAGTTGCCTTAGCTTTGTTTTCCTTGATCCTCTCCAGTGCCCTCAACCGATTCTGAGCCACATCTTCAAGTTCATCTGTCATTAAGTTATTGTCGAAGGATGAAACTCCGACGGCGGGAAGTCTGGTGACCCCCCTTTGAGGTTCGGCCAGGGGAGTGGTTCTCAGGCGACTGCGACGTCCGATGGAAGAAGGATGGTTCGATGGATGGATCGGCACACAAGAAAGACAGGAGGACGTAGACAGGTTCAGGCCGCACGGAGGCGTAATACCCTACTCCTGTGTGTGGTTTGCTATGTGGAGATGAACGGATGTGGATTGTTGTTACAGTGGGTTCTTCCCGGGGTGCTTGGGCCCTGGGAAGCTCTCTCTGGAAGCTATCCTCTAGAAGTCTCTGTCCTTGTCTAAGCAATCTGAGTTGTGTCCGTCGCCCCCCGAGCCTAGGGCGTGGATCCTCCTTTTATAGGTCAAGGGGAGTCCACAGTGCCAGTACACGGAGAGAGATTTTCTGGTGAGTTCTTCTGTTGCACACGTCCGCCTGCTACGCCCATGCCGGAGTTGGTCTGCTGCAGGCAGCTAAAGTCGTGAGGATGTGACGGGATGTGACGGAGCACGTCGTCGCTGCCGAAGTCAAAAGTCTTCTGACTGCACTGTCGCATGTCCACAGGGGGCCATCACGAGACGTCCACACGTGGCAGAGCAGGCCCGCGGGGGGCCATCATGGGAGACCCACGCGTGGCCAAGCAGGCGACAGGAGCGACACGCCCCGTCGCATCATCATTAATGCTGGTAATTGGAGAGTTGGTCCGACCAGGAGAAGCCGATCAGCCGGGGGAAGCCGATCAAATGGGAGGAGCCGATCAAACTGGGGGAAGCCGATCCTTCAGAAGCCGATCAACCGGGACCCACTTCTCGAGCTCCTCGGGGAGGGGGATGTGAGTCCCCAGTCAGCACCCAGGACTCGGGACCGAGGTAGTCGACACCCGGGACCCGGGTCCGGGTGCTGAGTCCATGGTTCCCGGGACCGGGGGCGAGACCCGAGGCCCGGGAACACCCCGGTGCGCCCTGAGGCCGACCTGTGAGCCCTGGAGACCGGGAATGTCCTCGGGCCCGGGAGCCCGAGGTGGATGTGGGCACCGACACGAGGTGCCTGGGGACTCCGCTCCCGGGCCCGGGCAATGCTCGAGCCCCGGGTACTTGGCGGGTAACGGCCGTACCCGGCCGTCACTGGTATAGATTGTGGGCCCCGAGGAGCTGACGTGGCCGAAGACCCACGCGTCCCCAGGGCATGTGGGACCCCCTGTCCTATTTCGCCGACAGTTATAATAATCATCGGCTGTCAATTGATTTTGCAAAGAAATCCTCCTAGAGCCGATGTTAGTTTCCCAAGGCAAAACTGCTTCATGTCCATATACCAGTTGGTAAGGTGGCACCCGGGTAGATCCATGACATGCCATCCGATAGGCCCACAATGAATCGGCTAATGTAGTATGCCATCGTCGCGGCTGCTCATCAATCTTCCGCTTGATCAACTTGATTAGACTCTTATTTGAAGCTTCCGCCTGTCCATTAGCTTGAGCAAAATAAGGCGACGAATTTAATAACTTGATTCCCATACTGGCAGCAAACTGTTGAAACTCATTAGACACGAAAATAGATCCCTGATCAGTAGTTATCATCTGAGGAATCCCAAACCGATAAATTATGTGCTCCTTTACAAACTCGATCGCCTCTTTGGACGTAACTTTCTTCAGAGGAATCGCTTCTACCCACTTCGTAAAATAATCTGTCGCTGCCACTATGAACTTATGTCCTTTACTTGATGGAGGAAAAACCTGGCCGATCATTTCAATTCCCCATCCTCTGAACAACCACGGTTTAATGATAGGATTCATAGCCGATGCTGGTGCTCGTTGTATATTCCCAAACTTCTGGCAATCTTGACATCCTTTATAGTACCTGAAGCAATCTTCTAGCATTGTCGGCCAAAAATATCCTACTCTTCTCAGCAACCACTTCATCTTATGAGCCGATTGATGAGTCACACAAACGCCCTCATGCACTTCGCACATAACCACTTTGGCTTCTTCCAAATTCAGGCACCTCAGCAGAACTCCTTCAAAAGTCCGATAATATAAGTCTCCATCAAGCAGCACATATTTAGTAGCTTTATACCGAAGCTTCCTGGAAACCGATTGCGACGGATTTTGTAGATAACCGATTATTTCCTGTTTTCAATCGCCGACTTCATCTTGAATATCGTTATCGGCTATTTCAACCTCAACCTGTCTATTCAGCAGATAACCAGAAGCAATCTGTGCAAGATCATTGGCCTCTAAATTCTGCTCCCTAGGGATATGGTCCATTGATACCATCTTGAAACCTTTCAACAAATCTGTACATTCCTCATAATATGATCTCAAAACATCATCCCTGCACTTATATTTCCCAGACAACTGCTTGATCACCAACAACGAATCACCAACAATCTCTATGATATCGGCTCCGATCTCCTTTAAAAGTTGAAGTCCTTTTAATACCGCCTCGTATTCTGCTTGATTATTAGTCCGATAAGGTTTAATTTAAAAGCAAACTCGAAACTTGCCCCCCGAGGCGATACAATGACCAGTCCGATACCAGATCCATGCTTGCAAACCGATCCATCAAAAAACAAAGTCCATGGGATCGGCTCCACATAATTCTCATAATCTCCTCTATGTTGCACAATGAAATCGGCCACCGCTTGTCCCTTGATTGCTTTAGCCGATTCATATCTCAAGTCAAACTCGGTCAAGGCAAAGACCCACTTACCAACTCGCCCTTTCAAAACTGGAGCCGACAACATATACTTTACCACATCGGCCTTGCAAACCACCGTGCATTCAGCCGATAGGATATAATACCTCAACTTAGTGCATGAGAAATACAAAGAAAGGCATAATTTTTCTACCGCAGGATATCTCGTTTCAGCATCCAAAAGCCTTCTGCTCAGATAGAACACGACTCGCTCCTTGCCTTCAAACTCTTAAACTAACACAGACCCGATGGATTTCTCATCGGCTGATAAGTATAATTTGAACGGCACTCCTCTCTGCGGCGGAATTAGAACAGGTAAGGAACTCAAATAACTCTTAATTCCATCGAATGCTTTCTGCTGATCTGCCCCCCACACGAACTCTTGATCGGCTTTCAACTTCAATAACGGAGTAAAAGATTCAATTCTCCCTGACAAATTTGATATAAACCTCCTTACAAAATTAATCTTGCCGATCAATAACTGTAATTCTGTCTTGTTGCTTGGTGGCTCCGTGGTCTTGATGGCTCTGATGCTCCTTTGACTAACTTCAATCCCTCGCTCATGAACCATAAAACCCAAAAACTGCCCAGCCGATACACCAAAAGCACATTTATTGGGATTCATCCTTAGTCCGTATTTCTTGGCCCTTTCCAGCACTTTTCACAAATCGGCTATATGGTTTTCCTCACTCTTAGACTTAACCACCACATCATCAATGTAAATTTCCACTAGCAAGCCGATGAGATCATGAAATATATAATTCATCGCCCTCTGATAAGTCGCACCGGCACTTTTTAACCCAAACGTCATTACTACCCACTCATATAAGCCGATAACTCCAGGACATCGAAACGCAGTCTTGTGTATATCTTTCTTTGCCATAAAAATCTGATTGTATCCTGCATTGCCGTCCATGAAGCTAATAATCTTGTGACCTGATGCTGCATCCACCAGTAAATCTGCTATCGGCATTGGGTACTCATCCTTGGGGGTAGGTTTATTTAAGTACCGGAAATCGATACATATCCTCAATTTTCCATTCTTCTTTTCCACCGGGATGATATTAGAAATCCACTCAGCATATCGGCACGGTCTTATAAACTTGGCATCATATAACCTTGTGATTTCCGCTTTGATCGGCTCATATAACTCTGCCTTGAATCTCCTTGGAGCCTGTTTGAACGGCCGATATCCTGGTTTAATGGGTAGCCGATGTTCAACAATTGATCGGCTTAATCCTGGCATCTCATGATACTCCCAGGCAAAACAATCCCGATACTCCTTCAACAGCGTTATCAATTCTTCTCGAAATTCAGGACATAACTTTTTGCTTATGTGCGTCGGCCTTGGCTTATCTCCTGGTCCTATGTCGATCTCCTCTAAATCATCGGCCGACGTAAACCCTTGTCCCAGTTTCCCTTCAAAATCTTCAATGGAGCCCATCAGAGTAACAATTCGGAGCCGACTTGCTGAATCGGCTGTATCCCTTGGCTGGTAACCTTAAGATAATCTCTTTCCCATGTTTTTCCAGACAAGCAATCAACTCCATCTGCTTCCCAGACCGGCAAATCGGTCATTGCAATGTTGGTTGATCGATCTGCTAGGACTACCTCGACTTGATCTCCTTGCCACTGTATCAAACATTGATGCATCGTCGAGGGCACGCAACAGTTCGCGTGAATCCAATCTCTGCCAAGAAGCATACTATATGACCCCTTTCCATCGATAACGAAAAACGTGGTAGGTAATGTCTTGTTTTCCATTGTCAATTCCACGTTTAACACGCCTTTTGCCTCTGATGAATTTCCACCGAAGTCTTTTAGCACCATATTCATCTTGATCAAATCTTCGGCAATCTTCCCCAACTTTCGAAATGTAGCATAAGGCATTAGATTAACAGCTGCTCCTCCATCAACTAACATCTTTGTCATCGGCTTCCCATTCACATAGCCCTTGATATATAATGGTTTTAAGTGCCGATGCTCTGATTCTTCAGGTTTATCAAATATGGCTTGATCGGGTTGCAACGTAAGTTGAGCAAAAACTTCTTCATTGCCTTCTTCGTCTGATGAGAGTGCCTTGTATTCTCGAGGCAAAAAGAAAACCATATTTACTGGAGCTGATGGATCTTCATCGTCCTTCCTCTTCACACACCATACTTGTTTAGTCCTCTTGTGACGATGATTGGCTTCCTCTTGATCTCACCTCTGTTCTTCCTGTTGCTCTCTACGACATTGTGCCCTTCTCTTCTGATTCTTCGTAAATATTCCGCTAGGACACCATTGAGGATTTTGGACTTGTTTTTCATGCACCTCCTCTTTATTTTCTTCAAAGAATTCTTCGTGGACCGGCCCTAATTGGCTATGTACCGATGCCCGTCTCCTGGGTGGCCGATCCTGCGAAAGACTTCCCTGTTGATCCCGCTAAAACCTCAGATTATCGCACTCAGGGCAATCTTCAATTGATGACAACCTCATCCCTTGATCCCAGCAGAATCGGAAGAACGGACAATCCCAATGTGGATTAAATCTCTCCCTATTTGGCTCAATCCACTGTTCTTCGTACTTTGAATATTTTTCTATCATATCTGATGAAGTAATCCTTGATTTCCTATGATCCACACGCCTTCCTTCATCGGCTTGAGTCCTTGACGACGATCCCGCATAAACCATGTTCACGGGGAACGGGTGTCCGTCGATTTTCATCGGCTTTTTATCTTCGAACTTGATCCTCCCTTGTTCAACAGCCGACTGAATTTGTTGCCGAAAAACTTTACACTCGTTGGTGTGATGTGATATAGTATTGTGCCACTTGCAATATCTTTTCTTCTTTAGTTCTTCGGCTGATGGAATCACGTGATTTGGCAGAAGTTGTATCTGTTTCTCTTGTAGCAGCAGGTCGAAGATTTTATCGGCTTTATTAATGTCGAAATCATACCGCTCATCTTTGCCGATATCCTTGACCCATGGGCATGATACTGATTTTTTGTTCCTAGCCCACTCCGCTAATCCAACCTCAGCATCGGATCCCTCATCGTCTGAGTCCGATGAATAAACCTGTACCTGAGCAACCCTTCTCTGATATTTATCCTTTTTTGCCTCTTGAAATCGGCTTTCATGAGCCGATACCTTCTGTACCAGGTGCGCCAGGGACTCGAACTCTTGTGATGAAAATCTCTCCTTAATCGGCGCCAAGAGACCCTAGAAAGCCAGATCGGCTAGATGTCCATCGCTCAGGTTCAAACTGTAACATCGGTTTCTAACGTCCCGAAATCGCTGAATATATTCCAGTACTGTTTCATCTGGTCGTTGCCTAACCGATGTCAAATCTGTCAGTCTCATCTCATGGATTCTAGCAAAGAAGTATTTATGAAACTGTTTTTCTAGATCGGCCCATCCCCGAACTGAATTCGGTGGTAATAAGGAGAACCATGTAAAAGCCGATCCAGATAACGACAAGGGGAAAAACCTAACTCTCAGAGCCTCCTCAGCCAATGCCTCTCCGCACTGTGCCAGGAATCGGCTCACGTGTTCTACTGTAGATGTGATGTCTTGCCCTGAGAACTTGGAAAAATCTGGGACCCTGTATCGGTGTGGCAATGGTACTCTATCAAACCACTCGGGATATGGATGCCGATACATAAATGTTTGCTCCTTGGGCTTGATCCCAAATTGTTCCCTTACTATTTCTGCAACCCTTGTTGATAAATCCTCTTTCCTCGGGTTGTCCTGTTGATACTGTATTGGTGGAGTTTGTTGCCGATTCTGTCTAGGATACTCTCTCTGGTAACTACCTGGATCGGCAATGCCACTTGGGTAATTCTGTTGATATCCCCCATAATAAGCAGATCGATGGTATCCAGTAGGAATATCCTGTTGCCCCCCAGCCTGGTTCTGTGTAAACAGGTTCTCTGGTACATCTCTGTTTATCCCATAAGTAACCTGATTGGGCTCCATCTTTGACGGGAGATAGACAGGACCTCGAGTAGGCTCTTGGACAATTGATCCATCCACCGTCTTCTTTATGAGATTATGAAGCGTGTTCACCAGGATCCCGGCTTGATTGATGAGTGCATGTGCACTGCTTCGTTTACCATATCTTGTAAGGGTTTTATTGGTGGACTTTCGGGTGGTGTGCGGCTCGATTCACCAAACAGAACTGGTTTTGGAAACTGCGTCTTCTGAATCGGCCCTTGTCTTGTCATGCCGAAGGATTCCAAGCAAAGCTTCTGAAAATTGGTCATATTTTGCTCGACTTACTGTCTTTGCTCATCTGTTAAATCTTCCATATTGACCGGAATCATATTGTCTTGTTTGATCTCTTTTCCGGCCATGTTGCAATTCCGACTAAGATTTTGTGTTGAAACTTCGTGTCCCACTAGGCGTGCCAAAAACGTGTTGATGCCGAAAACCGCCGGGGCCGTTCGGTGCCTGGAGACACGCGAAGGCCTTGGAGATTTGCTTCACTCCAGTGCAGGTCCTAAAATCTTGAGGTTCGTAGGCGTGCCAGTCAATTTGACCCTGCAATTGACAAGGAGATAGAAAATATTAGATCAATGAGCCAATCGGCTGGAAGCCGATCTTGACTCGTCTCATCGGCCGATGGCCGATATTAACTGTAGCACTTATACACCGACTGGAAGCCGATGATGGCATGAGCAGTAGCATAATAGTAAACAAATATCAAACTAGCCGATCATCGAAGGGATGCTCAAAAATTGGCTGTGAACTGATAAAATAAATAAGCAAAATACGTAAATAAATAGATTAAATAAACTCCAGCCGATTGTGATTAAAATTACTAGTGTCGCCGCAAAGGTACTGACCGCACCCGTGCCCGGGCCCTTGCTCGTGCCCGCGCCCGGATCTTCGCCTGCTGTCCATGCCCGTGCCCGGGTCCTCGCCTGTGCTCGTGCCCGGGTCCTTACCTGCTATCGTGCCCGTGCCCGGGTCCTCGCCTGTGTTCGCGCCCGGGTACTTGCTTGCTGTTCGTGCCCGGGTTCCCGCTCTTGCCCGCGCCAGGGTTAGCAGCGATTTTCTAAATGTTTGTGACAAATCGGCTGGATATGAAGATAACTTATCGGCTAAGCACTCCGATAAAACATCGCATAAAACCCATCGGCTTATTAAGAGTAGAGTTATTATTACCAGTCTAGTAGATCGGACCCAACCGTTGCAGCACAGACTGGTGATGATAACAAGACCTCGATGAGCCGATAGATCTAATGCGATCGTGATGAACTATATGATAACTTATCGGCTATACATTCCGATAAGACGATTGCACAAAAAATATCAATCTAGTAGGAATAACTTATCGGAGGCAGTTTAGTAGGTCGGAACTAACCGATGAGCACAAACTGTCGATAAGTTACACACAGTAAGCCGATACGATCTGTGTATGCGTGATGTGATATACCTAATCGATCTATGAGGTCAAACTAAACTGATGCAGCCATAGATAAAATAGATATATCATGGTAAGCCGTCCACCGTGAACCGACTAGAATATCGGACTTAACCGAGGAAGTCCTAGCCGATGCGGTGTCCGGGGTGACGAGACTTACCCTCTCGCAGGAGGTCGAACTTAACCGATGTAGCCCAGCTCGAGAAGTAAGAACCCGTCGAAGGGGTGGCGATGCACCGAAATTATATTGATCTGGTTGATGTAGATAGATTACAAAGCACCCGGGCATACGTATTTATACCCCGAGTTGATACGAGTCCCCATTGGACACGGTACAAGATTTCCTAAACACAAAAGGAAACACTAACAGGACCCGATCAGACATGAGACCAGGTCTCCTCAAGATAAACACTAGCACTTGCCTAATTAATATGTACAGTAATTAACCGCCATACTGTGGTCTTCACGGCTTCTTCCTGGACTCGGTCCCTTCTGGATTAACTTCCATTGGTTAACTATAATTTTCTTCTTAACCGAATCTGATATAGAGCCATACCAAATTTTGGCGTTAACAGGGCTTCAAGCCGAGAATGTGCAAACGTGTATTGGCTGCCTTGCCCGTCACCGCGAGAATGGCCGTGGCTGCTTCGCCATCCTCCATGACTGCCTCCATGCGGGCCTCGCCGATGACCGCGCCCCCCTGCCCGCCGCTGCAAGAAGAGCCGTGGCTGAACCGCGGTCCTCTGGGAATGCTCCATGGGGGCCTCGCCGACGACCGCGCCCTCCCTGCCCGGCGCTGCGAGAAGAGCCCCGACTGAACCGCCGTCCTCCGGGATTGCCTCCATGGGGGCCTCGCCGACGACCGTGCCTCCCCTGCCCGCCGCTGCAAGAAGATCCGTGCCTGAACCACCGTCCTCCAGTACTGCCTCCATGGGGGCCTCGCCAACGACCGCCCCCCTGCCTGCCGCTGCGAGAAGAGCCGCGGCTGAATCGCTATGTCCCGCAACGGGCTCAACCTCCCCGCCCCGGCTTGAATAGAAAACATAACAGCATATGCGCCCGCCGGAAAGGGCGCCGAGACCATGGGTTGCATCCGCCGGAGGAGACGCCGAGAACATCGCCACGACACCGGCGATGACACCTTCTCTCTCAGCGTGAAGAATTGGAGATTTTTGAACTATTGATAGCGTGCGTGTAAAGGCTGTAATAAAGACACGTGTGGGGCACGCGTGGGGATGAACCGGGCTTTACAAAAAAAAATTCAGAAATTATAGGAGCGGCCCAGCACGAATCTTGAAGGCATCCAATGGACAAAAATCCGGCAGATAACACAAAAAAATGGCAGGCACATATATAGCAATTCCTAAAATGAAAAAAAGGGAGAAAGGAAGAAACAGAACAAAAAAAATGAAAAAAAAGGAGAAACAGAAACGGTAACGGAGTGGACTTGAGTGATCCGAAAAAAATGAAAAAGGGAGTGGATTGGGCTGGAGTGATCGAAAGAAATGAACCAGAGAGGTGGAGCGGGGTTCAGGCTGCTCCACAACTTTAATCCAAACTCCGCTCCAGAAGTTAGATGTCATTTGGTCGAGAGCGGAGCGGTAAAGCAGCCCCGCTCCGTTCCGCTAGTATAATTTTTTAGATCGATCCGGTCCGCTCCGTTCTAAATCTAAGTGGATCTATGCTATTTAGTTAGGCCCTAACTACAAAAATAATAAAAAATAAATTAAAAGCTGAAACCCTGCCAAATACATCTTTAGGAGCTGTAGCTCCCCAAACCGGCCCAGCGGTGATGGATGGATAGGGCGATAGGAGTCATAGGCCAGGCCGTAGAGAGAGAGAGAGATAAAAGGGAAGGGCAGAGCAGAGAAGCGAGGCGCATTCGATGGCGTAGGTAGGCCCATCGCGATCTACCCTTCCTTGCCTCTCTCTCCGCAGCTTCCCCTCCGCCTCCGCCTCCGCCGCCATGGAAGCCCCGGGCTCCCCCTACGCCTCCTCGCCGGAGTCCGCCCCCAAGCGCGCCCCCCGCTCCTCGCCCCCGCCCCCGCAGCAGGCCTCCTCTGAAGGTAGTAACACCTTTATGCGCCTCTCCATCCCCATCTGAGATATCGCTCCCGCTGAACTTCTTTTGCGCGTGCGCCCTCACGCGCGCTTTCTCTGGATCCGCGAGATCTGCGCCTCCGCGTTCCCCTCTGAGATCGAGATCTGCAACCACGAGCGACGAATACGCTAGAGGACTTGTGATTTCGGCTGGTTCCGTGTCTGCGTGCCCTTGTGCAATGGACAGAGAGATGCAACGATCGGTTTCAGGGTTGCCCTAGGTTATACACGATTCATACTCTATTCAGTTGTGGTTTAGGTGCATGTTTCACTTGTCCGTTCGATGATTTGGCGCCAGTAGATGCTGATGATGGGCTCATCGGATGCATATCTTTGTATAGTGTATAGATAAGCAGTTAATTTATTAACATGCCCAAGCATAATTAGTGACGGCGCCAAACGCATTTAGTAACGGCTGCATGTGTGATCATATACAGTTAACTCTAAAACACATAACAGTTGCGACGGGCATCGGCTATGCAAGATGCTATTAAATGGGGGGAGAATGTCAGGTTCATCGGTAGAGTTGAGTTGACTGACATATACTTTTGTATCTGTACTCTTACTAGCAATGCCTGGCTAGATGATATAGTGGACCAGTGGTTGGGTCTATTGGCATTCATGGTTTCATACATAGACATGAGTATACTACAACATAAACCCAGTAAGAAACATCTTGATTGTCTCTTCTACGATAACCTTTTTTCTCCTAACAAACATCCACATGATAGTTGATAATATGTGGTATTCAATTTTTTTGGCTGCCAGACTGTACATTTTGGGGAATTGCATTTGGGGAACAAGAGGACTCTTACAGTTAATGCAGGAGTCAGGATGCATGTTTCATACTCTATTTAGCATATCTCGCCTTTCTGGCATATGCCAGTCATTAATCTTGTTCAGTTACGGCTTTGTCCGGTCTTTGGCTGACACACTTGCTTTACCTTGTATCCAGTAAAGTGTTCTAATTATATATTTGATTATTCTAATGGTTCATTAGTTGCATCACAATATGAGAAACATTAGTTTTTCCGGACCCATCTGGAGTATTAAGATTGAAAGAGCCTAATTTTTCTCCTATTGCCCTGCTGATCTGTATTAAGTATTCTTTTTTATTACTTCCTTGTATTATAGTACTGTGTATGTGTATGTAGTACTGTATATGTATCATATTGATTTAAAATTTGTCCTGTAAATTGCTGCTTTCACTCAGTTCTCGTATATATTCTTAGTATTACATGTGTGTTTCTTACTCATGTATTTTATCTTATCGGTTAATCTGTTCAAGGTGAATATAATATGCCCATGCCGCAATATGTGCACTTTGGTCATAATCCAACAACCCCCTTGTTGTCGTTCCCAATATGCATATATGACACAACTGTACATCCCAGACTTCTAAAGTGCACATACACTGAGGGAAAGCCAAAATGCAGTCACTAGTGGTTCTACGAAACATATATATAGTCAAGTGCCCCGGTTGGAAAATTAGCTGTTTTTACTATGCATCATGGATCACTTATGTTATTTGATTTAAAAATAATTTTCTGACTAAACACATAATGGCATGCATAGTTATTGATTTTTCTCCTTTCTTGCTTATAATTCTGAATTTCCATTTGATTATTCTCCTCAGATGACAAGGAGAAGCCAACCCATCTGAGGTTTCTGGTATCTAACACGGCAGCAGGATGTATTATTGGCAAGGGTGGTTCAACCATCAATGAATTTCAGTCCCAGTCTGGGGCTCGTATTCAGCTATCACGTAGCCATGAGTTTTTCCCTGGTACAAATGACAGAATCATCATGGTTTCTGGGCTGTTTGATGAAGTAATAAAGGCCATGGAGCTGATTCTTGAGAAGCTTTTAGCTGATGTAAACTATTTTATTTTGCAAATGGTTGTATCATTGGGCCATGTTACTTTTATTTGATGATTGATCTTCTCTGATTACTTTCCCAGGGGGAAGAATTCAATGAAGCTGAAGCTAGACCTAAAGTTAGACTTGTAGTTCCTAACAGTTCTTGTGGTGGAATTATTGGTAAAGGAGGGGCAACAATCAAGTATGTCTCATTGATAAATTTGTTTCTGGTTTCTAAATTCTTATCATTATTCTTATCCCCATTGTGCTTGTTCATTTTCTATGTTGGTTACAATGTATGGATACAGTGAACATATCTCGATCAAGTGTAGGAAATGCATGCTGCTTTTCATAATGTACTCGTCTTTGGCTTAACTTCACCTGAGTTATTACATGCTCACTTTACTTGTCAACTCTATGCAAGCAATATTTGTTGTTTCACTTTTATTGCTTTGTGTTGGTTTATGTTTCTTTGAATGATGGGAATTGACACGTCCATTTTCTTGTCAGGTCATTCATTGAAGACTCACATGCTGGAATCAAGATTTCACCACAGGATAACAATTTTGTTGGTTTGCATGATAGACTCGTTACTGTCACAGGACCCTTGGACCATCAGATGCGTGCAATATATTTGATATTAAGCAAGTTATCGGAGGATGTTCACTACCCACCTAATTTGAGTTCCCCGTTTCCATATGCGGGTAAGCAAATTTCAATATTTGAGGTGTCTTAATTATTATGGCTACCTTGCTTATTATGAGGTGTCTTAATTCTCAGACTACATTTCTTTCATCAGTATTACCAGAATTCATATACTGCATGATATAATTCACAAATTAACGTACTTGGTCAGTCGTACCATTTGTCAGCCATGAGCTATCCACATGAATGCCCATTCAGCTACTGCATGATTACTTTTCTCTGACTGTTTCCCTGAACAATGTTGGGATGCATTGACATGCTTGGTCAGGCATACCATTTGCCAACGTTAGATTGTTCCGCTTGAATGTCTATTTCAGTTACTGCATGATCATTTTCCCCTGAACATTTCCCTTCTTTTTGTAACATTCAGGCCTTAGTTTCCCAAGTTACCCTGGTGTTCCTGTTGGATATATGATCCCACAGGTGCCATATAATAATGCTGTGAACTATGGACCTAATGGGTATGGAGGAAGGTACCAAAACAACAAGGTTAGTGATTGCTGCTTTACTCTTGTTGTCCTGTATTAAAGCAATCCTTTTGTATCAAATATGAGCATTATTATGCAGTTATGCACGTGTTGGTATGAGCTACCATCTGTTTTATTTTGTTATGCACTAGATTAAAGTGATGTTTGAGATGATACGGATTAGATGTTCTCTAATAGAAATGCTGTTTTGTGGTTTGTGTAATTATGTCATAGATCACTGTAAGCATCTAGAATTTCTGTTTCGAACCAACCTTAAATATTGCATTTCTGGTTTGTGTTCATCCATGGTATGCTTCGGTACATGCAGGGAATGTTAGTGGAAAGCATAAATCAGCTTTTAAGGAATTGAAATATTACATGTCATGCATGATGATTTTTTCACCAGAGATAACATTATTGGAGTACTGTGAATTCTAATCCTGAACTGAAATTTGTTATGTTGACTGGTCTAGATAACCAGTTGTACTGCTTTCTACTGAATCATGCATCATTGACTATTTTTCTTGTGTTTCTTCCTTTGATAGAAAGTATAAACCTGATATATCCGCTGAAAACTGTTTGCTCTTAAATTTTTGCAGCCTAGTACACCTATGAGATCACCTGCTAACAATGATGCTCAAGATTCTCTGACTATTGGTATTGCCGATGAACATATTGGTGCTGTCGTAGGACGTGCCGGAAGGAACATTACAGAGATCATTCAGGTGTTTTCTTGCGCCATGAATTCAGCAGTTGTAACTAGTTTTTCACTGCAATGTTCAATTGCTGAATTCCTTGTGCCTATGACTGTAACATATGTTCTTTTCTTTGTTTTTTTTTGGGGTACACAAGGCATAATGTTTGTGTAGTATCTTACGTGACCATATTAGTTATCTTCTTGAGGTGTATCACCCTATGTCCCTGTAGCACATGTTGTCAGTATTTTCTGTCTTGGAAATGCCATACATTTTTTCATGCTTCAAAGATTTTGAGACTTCCCCAACTGATGGTTGTCTTCCAGTGTGACCGTGTTGGCATGTTACATTTTTCTCTGAAATAGCTTGCAATTTGTTGTGAGTGCAGGCTAGTGGTGCCAGGATCAAGATATCAGATAGGGGCGACTTCATTGCTGGCACATCTGACAGGTATTTCCTTGGTTGCTTTTCGCCATCACAACATGCTCTTAAAACATGTTATGCCCATCTGGGCATCAACTAAATAGGACATGCTTGTTACCTAAACAGGATATGCATTTTACCATGCTTGTTAGCTAAATAGGATATGCTTGTATGGCGATCCTGAATCTCTTAGATTCTATTGACTGATGTTGCAGGAAAGTGACGATAACTGGAACATCAGAAGCTATTCAGGCGGCTGAATCTATGATAATGCAGAGGGTGTCAGCCAGTTCTGAGAGGTGATAAAATCTCGTGCAGACGAGGGGCATCATCTGATGGAAAATGTCTGATGCCAAAGTTAGGAGGGATGGAGACGTTCTTTTCTAGTTTTAGCAGTATCTGCAAAGCTTGAGAAATTTAAGATATCTATTGTTCCTTATTGAGTCCGATTGTGTTAGTAACTAGTCAATCAGCTGTTCTATTTATTTCTTTTTTTTGTTCGGAATAGGATTATATTTCAACATGTTTGGCTGTTGTCATAACAACACTGGTGTGCTGGTGCTACCCTAGTTTTGATAATTGTGATCCTAGGTTACCCAACATCTTGGTGCCCGTCTTTTGTCTCAATTCTAAAATCACTCTGCTGACTCACAAAGTTACCAAGTGAGTGACAGCAGCTGCATCTTTTGTTGTATTGCATCCACGTTCCATGGTGCAAGGAATAAAGGAGGCACT
Organism: Oryza meyeriana var. granulata; assembly: GCA_003991445.1. Taxonomy (NCBI): domain Eukaryota; kingdom Viridiplantae; phylum Streptophyta; class Magnoliopsida; order Poales; family Poaceae; genus Oryza; species Oryza meyeriana. Next base: position 701,152 of record RYFJ01000224.1, on the reverse strand, counting down.
CTGATATGAAATCCTGAAGTCCGAAGCCAAAAAGGCGAGGCAGCCTACTCTTGTCCGGCGTGGAAAGCCACAAAGCATCTGCCCTCGCATGCGTGAACCAAACCGTGAGAACGAAAAAAAGGAAACATACGGAATACTTCCTCCGTTTTAATTAATTGTTATTTTATTTTAGTAATTAATTTTTTTATTAAAATACTTATCATTCTCATACTTTAAATTTTAAAGTATTTTTAGAGATGTATTTCTCTTTTTACCTTTAATCAATGCAGCTATACGAGTATTCCTCTCATAAGGAATTTTAATGTTTGTTTTGATAAATTAATTAGAATATAATTAATAAGGATAATAATGTGATTTGTCACACCTAGTTTAGTGTAAGATTTTCTTGAATGATAAATAAATTATAACGGTGGGAGTACTTGATTTATTACGGCAGAGAAAGCTCTTTTGTCTGTTCGCTTGTGAGCCCTCTCCACTAGGAGGGATTATCATTTGAAGTTCCTACGAATGTCATCTGAAATTAGAAAAGGACTGGTTTATATTAGGGTGTAAGTGATGCCCTATTTTACAAAAAAGAAAAGGAAGTCATGGTATGTTGGGAAGAGTAAAGTTGTTTTACCGAACGACATATATTAATGTGCTGTTCGATCCGGCTTATGTCCGGTAGGTTTTTTTTCTCGTTTTTCATGAGCACGTTTTTCGAACTGTTAAACGGTATATTTTTTAAAAAATTTTCTATATGAAAGTATGTCTAAAAAATCAAATAGATTTATTTTTTAAGTTTCTAATAGTTAATACTTAATTAATCACGTGCTAATAATGTTACTCATTTTACGTACGGCTTTGCATGCGGCTTATAAACTAGGACAAATAAACTACTTCAAACACCACCTAAGTCCTCAAAGTTGACTAGGACAACGTACTCTGCAAATAATCCAAATTTTGAACTGCCTTCGTTTTTAAAATATTTGATTTTTTCACATAATATTTGATCATTCATTTTATTAAAAAATTATAAATATTATTTATTCTATCGTGACTTAATTTTATTAAATATATTTTAAACATAATTTATATTTTTTATATTTATACTAAATTTTAAATAAGACGAATTATTAAATATAATATCTAAAAGTCAACGAAGCAGTATATCTCTGAGGAGGGAGAGATAAACTTCAGAAAAATCTTACAAGTTGAGATAAATTTACCATCAAATCTCAGAAACCTGCACGCCATACAATTTGCATCGGAAAAATCGCAGGATGCAAACGAAGAAGGAATTCCATGAAAAAACGGGAGCCTTCTAGAAGACAGCGACAGTCGACAGAGGCGAGGCGAGCAGCGGATGGGCGAAATTTCTTTCCTCTTTTCTTTCTCATCACATCACGCGTCTCCCTCGCGACTTTTATCCTGCCCCGGCGTCTCCTCCTCCTCCCTCAAAACCCTAATCCCATCCATCTCCATCTCCATCTCCATCTCCATCTCCGATCCAATCTAATTCTCATCAATTCTCCCTGCAGAATTATGCGGGATTGATCCCTCCCACGGGAGATCCGATCCCACCCTCTGATCCGTCACTAGACCATCCAGATGAGCCTATCGCCGCCGGATTCCTCCTCCGCCGCCGCGGTGCCCCTCGCGCCGGGCTTCCGCTTCCACCCCACCGACGAGGAGCTCGTCTCCTACTACCTCCGCCGCCGCATCCAGGGCCGCCGCCTCCGGATCGACGCCATCGCCCAGGTCGACCTCTACCGTCTCGAGCCGTGGGACCTCCCCTCCCTCTCCCGCATCCGGAGCCGCGACGCGCAGTGGTACTTCTTCGCGCGCCTCGACCGGAAGGTCACGGGAGCCGGAGCCGGGGGACGCGGCGGACCCGGGAACAGGACCAACCGCGCCACGCCGCGTGGGTACTGGAAGACCACAGGGAAGGACCGCGATGTGCACCACCGCGGGAAGCTCGTGGGGATGAAGAAGACGCTCGTCTTCCACTCCGGGAGGGCGCCCAAGGGCCAGAGGACCAACTGGGTCATGCACGAGTACCGCCTCCTCGATGCCGACGGCCAGCAGGTACGTGCTTCGCCTCGAATCTGCGTTTCAACGCTTCAAGTCAGGCCGTTTTGATCGATGAATTCGAAGGCTCAACGGTCTGCCCGTGTCTCATTCCCGCAGTATCTACCTGTCTACGAAATTTACGAAATTAGTGACTCTTGCGCCTAAAGTTATGTTTTTTTTTTTTTGTCTCCTGCTAGGATATTAAGACCTTTGCGTAAACCATCATGTTTTGAGAAAAACCAATATGTTGTTGATGCATGATCTTATCTTATTCTATAATGAAAGAAAGAGGAGCGACCTAAGGCAGAGAGATGCACTGATAGAGTACGTCTGAAATTGTATGTAGGCAAGGGGAACCCTTTAACTGCTCTACTTAAAGCATTGGAAATATCACCATCATCTCACTGAATTGCAAAGGACCAATGGTTTAACACTTGGATAGCATTGTGCCATAGCGATAGCATCCTTTTCTGATAGCTGATGTTAGTTTCCTGTTGACTGCACAGGACCTGCATGTGGTGTGTAGAATCTTCCAGAAAACTGGATCTGGGCCACAGAATGGAGCACAGTACGGTGCACCATACCTGGAGGAAGACTGGGAAGAGGAGGATGATGCAATTGAGAATGCACATGCCAGTGGCGCATCCACAGAAATTGCTGCAGTCGCAGATATTGCAGATGAGGAGTCAAATGAGGAAGATGAGAATTTCTCATTTAAAACTAGTAATGAGCTTTTAAAGGTAAGTAGTGCCATTTTCTTTTGTATTTTGCAAGATGTTAGTTATCTAAAACTGAGATTGTACTGTCAATATTCAACACCTACAATGAACACTCAAGCATGCCAAGCAGCCATGTAATTATCTTTAACTGAAAACATACTTATTAGTGTTTTAAACTTACCACTTAAACTTGATCATGCCATTTCTTGGCAGGCAGCTAACTAATGAATACGGGACGATGATAACTAAAACAATTAACTAGACTACATTATGCGTCTGACATCATGGTTGCCGAGTTCTTTTCTTTACTCAAGGCTTCGCATGTTTTAATTCCCTATTACTGTGTTCATGTGTTGACAAATTTTTAACATAGAATTATTCTCGCTGGGATTTATCCCTGAATGTTTTGTCCTCAATAATATCTTTATGTTTGGAAAATTGCTCTTCTTATCAAGTGCTCTGTGATGTGCTTTCTATTGTCATGTAACACACCTACATGTACTTTTATTGCCACTACAGACCCAAGAAGATATCAACCAGCCAGAGGTGACTCCTATGAAAGCTCAAGGATCAAAAGAGACAAATGGCGGTGGTTACGGTGATGATGTTTTTTCTCTGGACGAAATTTTGCAGGAGCCTGCTGACAATGTCGGCAAAAAAGAAGAGCAGCAGAATGTCTTCGATGACAACTACACTATTGCAGAGTTGTCTGGATACCCAAGACAAGATGGTGTCTACGTAGGCGAGAATGGTCCTATGAATTGGATTGACCCTTCAAATGTTGATAATACAAACTGGCCTTTGAGAGCATATAGTACTCAGAACCATGTCAATGGGACACTTAGCGCTGATAGTTTCTTTGACACAGGGAATGATACCAACTCATATTCAGGACAGCAGCAAATTTGTCCTGCAGAAAACCAGAACCTGTATTTGGAAGCAGGCTTGGCGGCTTCTGATCAAGTGGACGATAACATGCCATTTTATGATGCACCAACTAATCACAAATGGGTAGATGGAAAGGATGATTATGTGAATTTGAATGACCTCCTCTATCCACCAGCAGAAAATCAGCCCCTCTTTGATGTTGGGGATGATCTGATGGCTTATTTCGATGCCACGGAGGATGATTTCAAGTTTGATACCATCGGCACAGAAGGCTCTAATTCTCAACTTCCAGACATGTCGAACTTAGTCCAAAAGGTATGCTTCGGTGCAGTTATATGTCACATTCCTTCAATGTAGTTCTCTTACATCTAGTCAGAAAGGACACTTCCTGATCACTATCCTTTGAATTCTTTCTGGATATTGACTGTTGTGTTATTCTTTGCAGGATGATAACAACGATAAGTTTACATTGGATGGGATCTCCAATACTACTTTATATGGTGCTTCTTCATCTCGATCCCATGGGAATATGTATCCAGACACTGCATTACCAGGTATGGTTTTATCACTATATGTTTAGTAGTACTATTTTCATTTACTAAAGTTTGTCCATTTCTTTGGGGCCTCATGCAAGCATCTTTTAGGAAGTGTGATCATACTTGCATTTAACTATAGATCTCTTGTATAAACATCTTATGGAACTACCTTTGGTCCAGATATGCCGATGGATGACACTGTTGACAAAACTTTTGGAAAGCGTCTTGCCAGCATGCTGGGTTCAATTCCAGCTCCACCTGCAATGGCTTCAGAGTTCCCGCCAAGCACAGGGAAATCTGTTGGTCCTCTTGCCAACCCGAATAGCTCATTCCGTGTAACTGCTGGCATTATCCAACTCGGTGGTCTCACTTTTACTGGTAGCACCGAGCCTCTGCAGAAGAATGGAGATTTCAATTTGCTCCTCTCTTTCACTGTTGAGAGCGATGTCTCAACCAAATCCATCGATTTCGAACCGGATACGCGGATGAGCACCACGCTGATGGTGTTGCGCAGTGGCATGTATCTTTTCTTTGTTTCAGCAATGATTCTGATGTTGAGCTACAAGGTTGGGCTGTGCATCTACAGCAGGTAAGTTAGTTTTTGTTGCCCCTGGCTGTTTATTAAGTTGAAGGAATTATACAGTCCCCTCGACGTGGAGGGAACTGCGATTTGGACAGTTGCTTATTTAAATTATTTAGTTGGTATACGATTCTGACTCTGTTGAAAGATACACATAGCAATAAACTCTTGGACTGGAGAAACTAGAGTTACACGAGTTTGGTGCACTTTCGCTTGTGGCATGTACCGCATAATTACTTTTATTTATTTCATCCAACTCTGGGAGGCTGTAAGCCTTCCCTGATCGATGTAAGCCTGATCTGAACCTGAATACGGGCTCTCTATTTTCATATCCAAAGGACCGAGAGGCACTGTTTGCAGTTGAAGTTGATCAAATTTCTCAGGAATTTTGGTTGCATTGGTGTGATTATGTGGTGGTTGCGACGTCGTGAGAAATTAACCGCGTTCTTGTGCGTGCAGCTAGCGTTGCGCTTTTGGAGATGACAACTGCCTATAACACTCTCAGTGCATGTTGTAAGAGTTTCGATCTCATTAAATGAGATATCACATAGAATAAATTGATCGCATATCAAAAAATTTATGAGAAGAAATAAGTTGTCTAGATAAAACCTAGTATATATATTTAGGTATGCTTTTGAATCGTTTCAACCTATGCCTTGAAAGCGGAAACAAAACCTCACGGTGGCTAAATCGTTTTACAACATAATTTAATATTTAATGCTATGACTTGCATCAAACCGTAAAATAAAAATTTGCATCAGATGATCGCAAAATTGAACTCTTCAGTGAGAATGGCGCGTGGCCATTCTCAGTACATGTAGTGTTGTAATCTCATTAAGTAAGGTACCATATAGGCTTATAGGCTAAACTGATGATATATCAAGAAATTTATGAAAAGAGAAAAACTGATGATATATCAAGAAATTTATGAATATGAAAAGGGAGAAAATGATGACATATCAAAAAATTTATAAAATGAGAGGTAAAACCCGGTATAAACACCTATGTTTATAATGAAACCTCATTGTGATCAAATCATTTCATCCTATGCTTTCGAAACTAATGAAATCCCATTATAACCGAATCATTTTATAATATAATTTAATAATTAAATGCTATGTCTAGCATATGAAACAAAAAATGAAACTACGTATTAGAGGCATTTGTTTAATTTATTAACTCAAAGCTCTTTACATGATCCAATGAAATATAGCTCCCACTAGAAATGGCCTAAGAAACGCACGGCATGACGTCCACGTAAGAAACGCAGAGCACGACGTCCACGACATGACACAGATATTCGGAACCATTTTCATTGTCTACATTACGTTGGTCAATGTTATCTTCATCGAGAAAAGAATATAACAGAAACGTGAATATCTTTCATACAACATTAAGACCAGGTTGGCAATTCATGTGTAACCTATACTCTCGAAACAAAGACAGCTAAAAGAAGATAAAATATATTTCCGACATATCAGGACGCTGGCGCTTTTGCTCCTGATTTGTTGGGCCAAACCAAGGAGGCTCACAAGCACATGGCACCGACAGTACATTTGCCCTAGACACGTGCGGATGTGCCTTTCCTTCCATCAAGAAAAAGGCATCGGTCTAGTGATTTTCTCCATCTTCAACACTCCGTAACAGCCTTTCTCACATTTCAGTTTCTGGAAGAAAGAATGAATTCGCTGACACTACGCTTTCTGTGCCATCCGCAGTGCAAGATGACTCAACCAGGATGCTGCTCGGCAAAATTTAGTACCTGCTTCTGAGGCACTATGAATGAAATTCATGTCATAATAAATGGCAGGAAGAATGAATCTGTGGACGAAATAATCGCAATGGCTGCTGCCGGGGCACTATGAATTTGCAGGGAAGACGGTCTGGATGAACTTCAGGAAACGCTCCGAGTAGAACTGGGGGTCCACCGCAGAGATGGAGAGAGAGTCATACTGCATGGACTTGACGGCATGTTCTATCTTCTTTGTCATGTTGTACTCCTGCAATATGTCTATGATACCCAGGTAAAGGACCACATCGTACACCTCACGAAATGATTTGCTTTCCTCTTCTTTAGGGGTCTGCTCTGCCCTTGCAGGCATGTTAACCCCTAGCTGGATCTGCAGCCTGTCAAACAAAAGGGAGTAAGACACCTGAGCGGTTACCCTCCCACTTTGAGATGGAGTGCAATATGAGGAAACTTTTGCTTGTAATGGAATGTTTGGAGTGCAAGCAACTCAGAGCCATGGCTGTAAGAGGGTTGGTTACAAGGAAAGAAGATACTCACCTGGCTGTACCCGGAAGTAGGAGATCTACTTCCCCAAATCCAGCAGCTGACGATCTTAGACGACTGCCTCTTATGTGAGGGCCAACAACCACACTGTTTTCATCGCCACCTCTTTGAACCAACACTAGGCCTTCAGGGTAGTTGAAGGCATCATCCTCCTGAGCATCTGCAATTATCGATCATAAACATCCTCAATTGTGTTAACAAAATGTTATGTAACAGCAGGAAAAAGTGTCCACTTACCTTCTTCTGAAAGAACAGTTAATCTATCTGCTGCCATGCTTCGACGATAAGACGCACGTGTCCGGAGGTGCTGGGGAGCTCTATAGTGGACACCAAGCAATAGGCTGTAATCCATTATCCGCTGGGTCCTTAGAAATTCACTATCAGTTTCAATCTGCCTGAAGTGAAGAACAATGGTTGTCAACAACTGAAAGGTTGCATATGTAAGAAAATGAACCACAACACAGTACACGTGCCAAAATTGGTAATGTAACTTTTTTGGTGGACACTAGCATACAGAGATCAGTGCCAAAACCAGACACACTTATGGAGACTTGGCATGTAGTTGACATGTTTTAAAGGGAAATGGCTTATCACATCATCCTTGACTCTTCTATCACACATGTGCTAACCCACTTAGTGACATCCTTCAACTAGTTAAAATTATATATCTAACTTGTACATGCATGTTGTATTAGAGGCTATCCAAGTTGAACAACAATTCAGTAGAAAAAGATGTGTTGAATTGTCAGCAAGTATAATGCAGTTACACAACAAACCATATCTTAGATGATGATTGCTTGAGAAAATATGCTCACTTAAGTAAAGCCTCACGCCAGGAAGGTTCAAGATAAAATGAATAGTTAAGATCCAAATCCTTCAGAGTTGTGTTCTCATCAATTTCAATTTTGTCAGTGGAACGGCCTAAGGATGAACCTTTCAAATCAAATCTCCGATGAATCCTCAACTCCGTGCAAAACATGTTTCCCATTACAACAAAGCGGAACTGCAATTTGCAAGTATTAAGGATTGTCACTGCACAAAAATGGGCTTGGAGCTAGAGAAACCTAAAAAAGGTGTAGATAAGTCCGTTACCTTTTGACCACTAGAAGGTTTCACCCTGTGGAGGCCAAAAAACTTAGTTATGAGGGTGTTCTCATAAGTACGGACATGATGGTAATAGTTTGGAAGCATTCGTAAAAGAACCTGCAGGGATCATATATAGTCATGAAATCTTTAACTTCACTTGCTAAGTATAGTCATGAAATCTTTAACTTCACTTGGTAAGTAAATGGTAGTCTCGTAATGTATAATTTATCCAAGAATCTACAATTATAGAATTTTCTAGCACAGCTTATATGATCTCTTAAAATCTGAATATAAAATAGAACCTGCACTTCAGATTTCCGAAGAGTCTTAATCATGAATCGATCATCTTGTGATAGGAAAAAGACACTTCCACTCTTTCCAGGAGAAGATAGCTCCCTAAGTGCAGAATTTCCACATATGGAGATCATATAATCTGCAGCATCAATCTTGAACATCTCCCTCAAATTTCTACAAAAATAAAATAAGATCAATGATCATTTTTAGGGTGTGACAGAAAGGAGAGAGGTATAAGTCAGAAATAAGTATAAAGGTAAAAGAAAAAAGGTCCACTGTTAGACACGGAGCCAACTGATTAAGTGATGATAATTACGTTAGGTGAGTATGCCAATTGTAAAGACCATGTAAATCGGCAGAAAGGGGGCATGGGCATACTTTAGAGATATACATTAGCATGAAAGCTAAATAAATGCAACGAACCTGAAAACCATGGGACAATAGTCCTTCCATTTGAAGTCTTCCGCAGAATGTGAAGGAGTAAGCCGTGATCCTTCTTTCGGGAAGGTCATCCAGAAACTTGCTCGTGGACCAAAATCTGAAGCACGGACTTCACGTTTTTGAATAGGTGTAATCTTTCCTACTGTGTACCTAAGCACAATAACACATTGATCATTATAGGGTACACTTATTCCTGATGTATCAACATCACATTCTCATACTAACTAGGAAAACTCTCATTTTAATTTAATAAAAATAAAATATGCATATTTTGCACCAAAGTTCTTAAGAGCAATAAAAAAGACTGCTTGCAAAACTCGCTGCTTAGGCCGGGTGTTGTATCTTATAGATCCAGTAAGCACTACCAGCTAGCAAATCAAAGCTTTGCATTCTAACTTACAAAAGGTTGATGTTACTGTGGACAATTATGCAGCACAAGCATTAGATGGCTAGAGGGACCTGCATAAGTTCTGTTATCGTTTTGCAATATGTTGCCAAGAGAAGACTATCTACAAAAACGATCAACAGAAGACTGTAGCTCAGGACTAGCTGAACAAAGAAATTAACAAACTGATGCCATGCAAAGGTTGCTACTATGATGCCGACATCAGAGGGGTTACCTGATTCCAAGCTGCAGACTGAGCATTAGATCATAACTTCGGTGACCCTTAATTATTGTCTCTCCAGGCTTTTTTGTCTCCCTTACCATTTTCTTCTGGCGCCGCTTTGCCTTCTTGGATGAGTCTGAAAAACTCCTGTTAAGTACTACCTCGCTGATTAGAACACCTTGCATGTATTCCCTTTCCAGCATAGGCAGATCAGAATCATTAATGCTCTCACATCGTTCTAGGCCAGAGCTAACACTTGCATCATGGCCAATGAATTTTTCAATAGCCACCTCAAGACTCCACCGTCTTTCCAAGGATACATTTTTCAAATGAGGTTGCTCAATTGAGTTCCTTCTAGATGAAGCACTTGAAGATTCCCGAGTTAAGCCAACCTTCATGTTCCCCATGTCAACCGAAGAAGACTGAAGTATGCGTGAGCCATGATTCTGCCTTCTAATGTCAGGAAGCACACCTCGGTTTCTTAGATTATTGATATAGAGCTCATCACTAACAGGAACTCTGCAACCTTTTGGATAGAATGTGCCTTTCCCATCCTTGAGTCCCTTGGTCCAAGTACCGACATAGTACCCACATTCATTCCATGTATAGATTCCATACCCGTGCATCATGCCATCTAACCAGTTTCCTTCGTATGAATCCCCATTTTTCCAAGTAAGAGTTCCCTTCCCAGACATCTTGCCATTCTTCATATTGCCAACATAAGTGTTTCCATTTGCCCATGTATACTTGCCATGGCCTTCTATTTCTCCCTGAATCCAAGAACCTTCAAATGTGTCTCCATTAGGATATGTCTGGCATCCAAGTCCATGCTTACGATTCAACTTCCACTTTCCCTTGTAGATGATGTTATCTGCTCCAGTATACGTGCCTTCACCATATATGTAGCCACCAGAATACTCACCCTCATAGGTGGCTCCAGATGGCCACATTGTCTTTCCTTGGCCATGCCTCATCCCTCTCCTCCACTCACCTTCGTAAGTGCAACCATCTGACCAGACAAACCTCCCCGAACCCTCTGGTGTGTTCCCCAATAATGTGCCGGAATAAATATCCCCGTTGGAGAGCCTAATCTCTCCAACTCTGAAGCCAGGGTTTGTTCCAGAAGCATGAGAATCTTGGCCATTTGATAAACTGGACAGTACCTCCTTTTCAATATTGCAACTAGTGTCTCGGAATAGCTCAACTCTTTGAGAACGGGAGATCCCTTCTAACTCATTTGGAAGGGCCACAGGGGCTGTCATGCATAACCCCCTTAGGAGGACTAAACCGCTATTGCGAGGAAGATAATCCTAAGCACGTCCTGTAAAGAAAAGCTTACATGAGACACATAAATAATCTGACCTATGGAAACAAATATGGTGAGGATAAAATGTAGAAGCAATCCTATTGCAAGATCCACAGAGAGCACTTTTACAGTGAATTGGTTATGCAGCTTTAACTCTTTGACGAACAATATGCAGCTTTAACTAGAGAGTGAGAAAAAAGTATGAAAAATATCCCTGGAAACTCCAAGCCAACTAGCTGGAGCTGAAACTCGTACTGCTACATCCACTAGAATTGTATTATGACTGTAATTGTCCAGATCATTCTGTTGGTCATCACATCGTTGTGAAGACAAAAAAGTAAGACACTGAGTAATCAACAGCAGCACTAACTAACTAGTACCAGATGCTGAAACCCTACGGTCGTTTCCTCAATTGTTTGATATATCCAGTACAGTGAAAAGGGTTAGAAAAAAGGGCACAAGTAATCTAATCGGGCATGAAAACTTTAGCAAAACATTGGGCCCAAATGACGTGAGCGGCAGTTGAGCTCATCATACGCACATCAATGAAGTCATCCAGTAAACTGATCCATGTAGCATCACGAAACATGAGAGACTGGCATTCGAAACTTGCAGTGAGTATCAATCAGATTCAGAGCAGCGCTGTAAGCAGGAGCTATGAGTGTCACTCGTGCGTACTGAAACTTAAAAAGGGTTTGTTTTGCCTGTGTCGACTGCAGGAAATCAAACAGGCTTGATCGAAATTTCAGAATGGAATTACCGGCCGGAATCTAGCCTAAATCTGAACGCCATCCATTATCCTACACGCAGCAAGCGAACGTCCACACAAAAATATATATATATTATAGGAAAAAAGAACTACGCGTGTGAACATGCAACTGATTTTATGAGAAGGGGAAAAAAACGTATGAAGGCCGCAGGGACTGACGGAATCCGCAAGCAGAAGAGTTGCGACTTGATGATGAACAGGTTTGGGTGGTGTGGTGGGATCATCAAATCACCACTCAATTAGCTAGAGCACAGGGGGAGGAGAGGGTAGTACGAACTGTGGCAGAGAGGAGCAGAGGCCTGACGAGCGAATCGAATGGCGATTTGGAAGCGGTGCGGTTGATTTGGTTGGAGCGGAAGCCGCCGCCGCCGCCGCCTCCTCCTCGTCGTCGGCTCGCCGGTGTAGTACTACGTCTCCGTCGACTTGGGAGTCCCCTCTCCTCCTCCTCCACCTGCGCTGCGCTTCTGTTTAGATCTTTTGCTTGGCCTCCCGCTTCCTTCGCTCCCTCACTTCACTTAAAGCTCCCCACTAATAAATCTAAGGGATACTAGCTTTATTTTCTTCTCTTTCCTTTTTCCGAAATATAATAATATTCAACTGGTATTTTTTTTTCCGTCGATGACGATGGGACGCGAGGACGACTTATTTAGCTTTATTTTTTGAAACATATAAAGATGACTATATAAACCCTCACCTCTATTAACATATATATATATACATATACTCTATCTTTATTAGCATCTCCCAGAGATACTCATGGCACATCCATGTAAACACACATGTGCTCTACTCTACTCTTATGTGTATCTCTTAGAAATTAGACTAACATAATTTACAAGCACCCATGTTAAATTTAGATTATAAACTTGGTGTATAGATTTTACCAAAAAAAACCTAACTAACTTAGCCAGTTTTTTTCTCCCGTTTTCTTTAAAATAAATAACTTTTTTTCTCAACAAACGGATCATCCCGCATTCTTGGCTTATTAGCAGCAATTAATTTTTCTGACCAATTTTGCTAATTAATCCTGCTATATACTTCCTCTGTCTAAAAAACCTTTGTTTTAGTTAGTCGAAAAGAGATTAAATATAAGATTAAAAAACTATTATGCCCTTAATTAATATGAAGAAAAAATAGAGAGAGAGAAAAGAGAAGTACGAGAGATTTCTATTGGTTGAATGATTACAATAATAAAATTATATTAAAGATGTCTAGTGGATCTACTTAAAAATATATTTTTTATGAGACAAATATTTGGCCTAAAACAACAGTGCTTTAGGGAGGGAGAAAGTAGGTTGCATGCTTCCAATTAATTCCATCCTTCATTTTGATTGGCATTGGCATTGCATGTATGTATCACGTCAACTCGTCAGATATCATAGGTCAAACCTTTAATTACCCTTACTACGTGAACCAATCATGTCCTCGGCATCATTATCGATCTACTAGTTGTTATTCGATTGTACTATCAAACACCACACCACAGTGCTTAATTAATTAGATAATTAATTATAGTTATGCATGGCTAGATTAGATCTCGGGTGAAGTTATTAATTTATTACTGCAGATCGATCAGATTACAGCTAGCTAACGCTACTGGTCCATCCAGTCTCTCGATCAGTACATGGAACAATTCTATAATCCGCCTTAATTATGGTGTATACAACCGCAACTTGCACAACAAAAGCAACCAGTACTCCATGTCTAAATCCAAACCTAATCAATCAAGCTGCAGATTAATTCAGCAACTATGTTTTGTCTCAAGATATAAGAAGTTTTAAAATTAGATACAGATATTAAAAAACAAGTGGAATTAAATAGAGCAAAATTATGATAGTTTGGGAATATAAAGTAGATAAAGAAATTAAAAGATAAAAAGATCGTGATTGCTTGAGAGAATAATATAAGTGAAGAAGCTGTTATATTTTATAATAAATTTAAAATGCTAGAAATTATTGTATTTTAAAAAAGAGAGAGTAGCTTATATCAGGAGCTACTGCTTACTTTCACTTTCGATATGGTATGCCGGCTGGCCGGCCAAGAGAAATGGGTCACAATTAAGCACGATTTTAATTAGAATCGCCATCATGTCACTGGAAACAGCAAAGTTAATTAAGCCGTTCCGTTCCAATCCAACCATCGATTTTTGGCTGCTCGGTTCGGCCGGTTGTTCATGTGTCCCAATGTCTCCTCTCCTTTTCTTCCTTTTCTTTTTCTTCTTTTAACGAAAGCATCAGTTGCATTATTCCCACATCACAAATTATATATACTTTTAAGTCTCTGTCTCAATACACAAGTCCATTGACAAAATTGGAAGTATGTTTCGGTAGTTCGACATTCCTGTTCCATACCTCTACTTGTAGTATTGCATGTCATTTATTTTTTATATATATGTCATTTAGACATGTATGCAAAAAGAAGGGAAAACCTAGGCCTTTTCTAAGGCAGAAGTTAATTCAAAGCTTAGCTGTCCAACCAGTTAACAAGCATGTGTCAGGAGTATCATATCCTGCTGGTTAAATTAAATTAAGTTAGGGGCAGAGAATTGCTAGCTCCGTGTCACTTTAAACATCATGTATTCATTTATTCAAATGGGAATATATATGATATTATATCCATGCATATCTAGCTGCAGGGTACAGTGTTAATTGTCCTCAGATCGACCAGTCATATTCATAGATAGCTCCTTGTTGAATGGCTCTGTCTTTTTTTTTTATTTTCTTTCTCACATATATTTGCAGAATGAACCAAAACAGATATATATATATATATATATGGGCTACTGTGCTTCGCGAAGCACGGATCGCCCCGTGCTTCGCGACCGTTGCTACAAATTAGAAGTTTAAATGAGCGATCCAAACCGTTCATCATGATCTCCATATTGAAACAAGGTTGGAGACCAAATTTTATATTTTTTGAAAATTTTTTACTATTTTTAAGAGGGGTACAAATTTATAGGTTTTGGACGGTTTTGAAGTCTTTAGATTAACAAGATTTCATACATATCTAAAAAATAGTAAAAAATTTTCAAAAAATATAAAATTTGGTCTTCAACCTTGTTTCAATATGAAGATCATAATGAACGGTTTGAATCGCTCATTTAAACTTCTAATTTGTAGCAACGGTCGCGAAGCACGGGACAACCCCGTGCTTCGCGAAGCACCATAGCCTATCTCTATATATATATATAATGGCTTATGGCCTGTATACATATGTTCACGGTAGCTAGCATAGTAGATCGATGTGGATATGATTTAGAACTGTACAAGCGAGTAAATAAAGTACAGGTGTTATAACAGCTGATCACAGCAATCAACACTTCGTGACAGTGACAGATATGCCAAAGTATATGTTATCATTCATCTCTGATTAACCAGTCGGTCGGTCGGTTGTATATCTGCCACTTGTTTCACAACACTGTGCAAACGTATGCATGCAAATTGAGATCAATTAAAGAGACATTAAATATCAAATCAAGCACTCCGATGCAGATTATTATCACGATCTTTGCCCTGTACTGGCTAACTTGTGTGTGTTAGCTAGCTTGTCATCAATCAAAACGTAGTGCCATATTTAGGACCAAACTTAAGTGGTTGAGACTCGATCGACGCATACAAATAGACGACCGTTTTTCAATCGAATGTATCTTGCCAAGAAAGATCATATCAGAGAAGAATATGTGATGCAAGCAAAACATGAATACAGTACCATATATATGCACGCTATGGACACTAGCAAAATACTCCCGTAAGTTGTTGCGGGATTAAAAAAAATCACATCGGTATATTGCAAATAGAAAATCGATTTTAAATTTTAGGGCGTAATTTAAGAGTTAATTAGAGGTTTTGGTTGCCAAAGTTTTTACTCCTATAAAAAAGGCTCTGTTATTATTAGCGTGCAAGGATGATCATGTTGAAAGCTTTAATGTCTTTTTATGACTTTTGTTGTTCTAACATACGTTTGGTTTGGAAAAGAGATAATCAGAATTTTAGGGAGTTAGTGATGGGATAATGGCAGATTCATCATTCACTATCACCACTACTTATTTTAAACGAGTATAGATGGAATATGTGCCATGAATATATATGTATGATCGGCATGCATATTGACAATGGAGACGATATGTTGTATATGTATCTTATGTTACTTTGCATCCACCGGCCGGTTCAGTACAAGCTAGATCAGATGCTGATGCTATGTGTTAGTAGTTGTTTATTGGAGCTAGCTAGTGGAAGCCCATGGATTAATCAAAATACAAAGGGAAACACGATGCAAAGCAGGGCATATTTTTCTTTTTTTTAAGGCCAAACTTGCAATAAGCTAAAGCTGTGGTTTTCGTGATCAAGCTAATTTAAAACGAGATAGCAAAAATATTCTGCAATCTTTGAAAGTTGAAATGTAGGATGGATTGATTATACAGAAAGTGAGAACAGCTGGACATATATGTGTTTCTTCCACTGAAAATTCTTGCAAGCTAAGGAAGAACTAATAATCAAAATAACTTAACCTTTTTAGCTTTTGACATGAATTGATATCACCAAAAAAATTCCTTGTTTTGTTGTTGCGAGAAATATAATTAACCTAAAGAAATGCTTCTTTGTACAGAAAGAGCGAAAGATTGATATCCACGCACGTTGGTCATCTACTTTCAGAAAATAAAGAAAGGATCAAAATGACCACTTTTTCCCCCTGAAACTATTGAGATCACACCTAATTATAATTTCATTGGATGCATGGTATACATGCAGCAGAACACAAAAGATAAGGTACGTATAGAACCAATTTCAACCATGGACCATATTTGTTTATGAACAAAGTACGATATAAGTTGGAATTGTACTTTAGCAGATCAGAAAGCTATTCCAGATTGGAAGAGATTTGGACGTAGGAGGTGAGGTTGATGGTCTGTGCCTTTTGATCGTATGATCATATCATCTTGGTCTTTTGATTTTTGAAGCACATGAACACACACATGACACATGGAGTGGACCTGTGTGTTTCCACTTTATTAATTCATATTTGTTTTTTGTGTGGATCGAGTCGAATGAGCACATATTCCGGCACGCACTACAGTGTACTATAGTGTTTCTGTGTGAGCGCCAGCTTTTTTTGATATCATTTTCGCCACCTATCTAGATCTCTTTTCTTTCGCTCTTGGTACATGGCACGTGTCTGTGTACCGGGGGTTAAATCCCTAGGTCTGCTGATGGTATCTGGTAATGGCAGTTTCTGCATCTTTGTTGAAGTAATTATTTGGAGTTCGATGAATTACTCTTTACAGTGTGAAAATCTATAATCTGATCTTTGTTGATTGGATCATAGTAATAACGGTACGCACTATTATTCTTTTTTGGAAGATGTTGTTTTAAGAAAACTTTTATCCGAGTCCAAGTATTGCTTTGGCGAAAGATAAAGATCGTCCGTGGTTATAGCTCACTATGATATAATATTTATTGTTATGTTAATAATGATAATCTATGCGTATCCTAATCTTAGAGTAGTTATATTATCTTAATGTAATTATCTAAAATTAATAAAACTTTATTTTAAAACAAAAGTAGCACGTGTATACATTATACGTGCATGCATGAGCCGACGAAGATTAATCATGCATCGATATGCATCTGATCCCTCAGAACCTGAAAAGTAATCAGAGCCAAACTGTACACACGACATATGGTCGATCGATCCATGGTGCTGTCACCATGCATGGATGCCAAGTTAGCCAAAGCATGTCTTGATGGACGAAAAGCAGTGTATACGAGATGGAGCTTACAAGGCAGCTCATGGAGATTTGCTTGATTTGACTGGGAATGAGAAATTAATGGAGGAATATATATATATATATATACATATATATATATAAGATCATATATTCTTATTAAAGTTTTACTTTAGACCACTCTTATAGTATTTTTTTTACTTTAGATAAGATATTTTTTACCAAAGTTACACTTTGAATAGGGTGGCTCACATGTCAATGAGACTAATTATAACTTTAACTTCTCTCCATGTGTCACTTATATGTGGGTCACCCGGTCTAAAATGCAACATTTTATAAAAATACCTAGTCTAAAGTAAAAAAATACTTTAAGGATGGTCCCAAGTAAAACTTTGGTAAGAATATATGATACAAAGTGTGCAATTTACTCTCTCTATCTATATATATATATATATACACACACTGTCATGCTCAATTTCAATAGATAGAGCTATAGATAGGTAGCCTGTTGCTGTATAAATGATCGCGTGGATCACCATGGCGATCGAATTAAGGTCATGGATGCATGCGGCCCTACTACGTCTAACATGACATAAACAAAAAGACAAACAAATTGTGTGGGTTTGGTTTATCGGACGGCACCGCTCTTACTTTGTGCTACTTACCCACCTAGACAATCTACCTTAGCTTGCGCCTGCAGATTCTATAATTATCTATTGACTGTTTCGTCAAACACTGATCCCATTCCCATCCTCCTAATCATTTCACCTATCTACTTACTGATTTAATTATTTATTAGTCTAATCAAAACATCTACATATCTGCTCTTACGCTTTTTTTTTCTCTTTCAGCTGTCTATACATGTAATCTAATCTAATCAGCCGGACTGATCCTCCACCACACGCTTCATCATCCAACGGTCCAGCCTTTTTCCACTCTCAAACCCACAAACAATTCTAACCCAAATAGTTATATGTTAAGTTTAGGCCTAATAATGCAGCAAGCAAGCGGCCCAACCTACGACCAGACTGCCTACTTACCATTTTGGGCCTTCTCTTCACAAATAGTATTAGCTCTATCCTCTATGAAACTATGACTATAACTACAAAAGGGTGCACATTTAAACAAGGTTACAATACAAGTATCAGTTGCTCTAGATTCTGAACCCCGTGTTGTTTACATCATGCCCATTCAACCCCATAACATTAACACAAATAAATTTGTCAAAAGAAAACGTGCAAGAAACTGACTTTACAGGTGGATGGACAGAGTCAATGGATAAAGAACCACGCCGCGTGTTCTGACACTGCACCTTGGAGTTTAAGCAAAATCTCTACAAGTAAATCATTGCATGCAATTTAGCTGCTACACAATTAACTCAAAGTATATGACAGCGTAATGAAGAAGCAAAAGCTAAGGAATAATAGGAATGCCTGGCAGATGATCTTACCTGGTGAAATCAGACTCACCCAAAGCTTTCCATCCAATAAGGGTTCAATCAGCACCTGAAAGGGCTTATTTTGCATAGACGGTCAGCCTTACTTGAGCTGTGACCTCAGGGTGAAGTTTAATCTCTGCAACGTATTCCCCAATTTCACGAATTTCTGGCACTGTCACCAGACGTTTGTCGACATCCCTACGTGAAATAGTTTGGTAAGCAAAGAGAGCATTGTCAATCCTTCCATTCAAAAAACAAAAAACACATAGAAGATCATACCTGTTAAGTTGTGACTTTATGATGTTCACAAGATCTTGTGCTGTGACACTGTACAATAGAAGAAATTGTTGTAAAGTGCAAGTAAAATAAGACGATACATAAATGGCCATCCACTTAATAAGAACTTGCCTCCCAAATATCTGCTTTCCTTTTCCACCTTTGCGTGGCACTTTAAAAGCCCCAATGGTTTCAAAAACTCGGGCAAGTTGTTGTGCTTCTTCTTTTACCTAGTAAAGCACAAACATACAACAGGATAAGATTATGTCAGCACTGGATGATAGTGCTTATATTCTCTTATGGAAAATGGCATTGACAGGAACATATCGTGCTTAAGACTTTTCACAGAATAAGCTAAACCACAACTACTTTATTCTTTGGGCGACAAGGATTAGTAGGGTACTAACTACAACAGTATTTTTTAGACAAATAGGGTAATGAGTTTCGGCTACATCAACTCTTACCAAGTCTACATAAGAACAAAAGGTATACTTACCCGCTTCTTCTCAGCTTCTATTCTCTCTTGTTCTAGTTGCATTTCCCTGCAGAGAGCAGCAGAGTAGAGTAAGTAGCTTACGAGCCTTCTTTCTACATGGGCAGATTTAACAGTACCAATGTTGAACACCCTAGAATAACTGAACCAGAAATGCAGAATGCCCATTCATTAAAGTCTGCGGATTTATATCTCACCAGGTTCCATAAGGAGGCAAGCGATGCATAACAGAATTAATCAGTACAAATTTGCATTTGTGGCATACTGTGAAACCCAACTATGATCAAACTTGGGCATACATCAATTAATTTCACTAGGAGCGCCTACCTGTTGGTTGAAGCATAGCCTACAACTCATGACGATTGTGAGATGTGGTAAATGATTGTAAGACAGAATATTACTTGAGTACTTCTGGGGTGAGCAGCTGTGCCTTTCCCTTTGGCAGAAGGAAGTTGCGGTAGAAACCAGCTCTCACTTTCAGTGTGTCCCCTTTCCTCCCCACCTCTGCTATGTCATCTGTCAGTATGACCTACGGAGAAGAGGAAACTCAAGTAAAGTAAATAGAATCCGGCATCATGCATGCAATGTTAAGGTATATAAATGCATAATAGACAAGGAAGAAGATGACATAGGCCATGGAACATTTGAAAGAGTATATGTGCAGATTTTAACTTCAGTGTAGCTACATTTTATTTGGATTTTCCCTACTAACAACGTGCTCGAAACAACAGGCAACAGTTTCGTGGTATGCTACAGAATCACAGTAGAAATGACTCTTGCCTCTGGACTAGTACAATGACAAGAGGCACCTAAAGACATAACAATACTTTCTTGCATTTCCTTGTACTACATCAGAACGTGAATTCATGGCAATGTATGAGTCTATCTTTCCCTTTACCCAGAAGTGTGCATACACACGGTAATCTGAAGTTCACAACTGCATTTCGATCGATCGGATGCAGCGCATGTGCTCTGTGCGTTACTTGTTGGTGGACTGGTGGTGTGGTACATTGGGTATGGCTAGCTCTAATAGAGGCAAAACGAAAGAGTCACCGGAAACAGCTTGGTCGATCACCGAAGTATCGTCACTAGTGCTACTGCTGAGTGCGGAATTGCCAGTTACAAGCAAATGTGGAGAGAAATTACAAGGGGAGAAATGAATAGGGGAAGCCAACCTGGCGATACTTCTTGACCTTGCCCTGGGCGACGATGACCAGCGACGGGGCCCGACGCGCCGGGGGCCGGGAGGAGGGGGTGGAGGTCCAGGCGAGGGTGGAGGCGCACGACGGCGACGGCGACGCCATCGCGACGAGAGAGCGTGGAATGGAATGGATTTGTGGGGGAAGAGCGCTTTGCCGTGCAGACTGCGGCTGCTGCTCTCTTATCCACTTCCCCCACGGTTACGGATTTGGTTCCTTCTTTCATGGGCTTTCTACTAATTTGGGCCTTACAAATGGGCCAACATTAAAGGTTGTTTTGTGGGTTGTCATGGAATCAGAGATTAGGCCCTATTTAGCAGAGCTTAACTCTCAGAGCTAAAGCTGAAGTTGTGGAATTATTTGAAGACCGTTTTACTTTATAGTTCAATTTTTTTGAGTAGTTCTAATCTACTTTACTTTATTTTTTATGGAGCTAAACTGTTTGATAGAGCTCCAGCTCCACTGAACCAGGATCTGAGAGCTGGAGCTCTACCAAACAGGTTGTGATGGAATTGGAGATTAGTTTCTTGTAGAAATACAAGCTGTGTTAGATTTATACACGGTCTGTAATATTATATTTTGATCATTAGTTTTTTAATAATATATTATTAACCACCACAAAATTAATATCATATAAAAATATTATCAAATACGAATTTAGTGATACTACATACATAACAATATATATTTTTAATTTAATTATTAATTAAAATTTTTAAATATTAATTTTACGAAAAACAATAAAACATTATATTTTTAAACGGAGGCAGTAATCCACCAATTTTTAACCACGGGACTACCGCTCGCTATACGGTCCTTAAGTGGCATGGTTTACGACTGTTCGAAATCATAATAGCTATACGGTCCACGGTTTGATATTTCAAGATCCCTCGTGATACCGAGATTTATATCCCAAGGTATTATTATAATACTTCGAAAAGAACTCGATACCATTATAATACTACTTTGCTGTCATGTTGAAAATCAATGATACATCATTATTATTACGTATCACCGTGTATTAATAAATATCAGTGAGTATCATCAAGTACTGTTGTGCATCAATGAGTTTCAGCAAGTTTCAAATATATATCATCATGCACAGTATAAAAGAGTATCAACAAGTATCATCAAATTCGTGTATCATCGTGCTGTCTCTTTTTTTCTTGAGAAAAAAAAAGATCTCCACTCCACGTGACTTGTTTTTCCTAAAGGAAAATCATAAATCCCTATCAAATCGTTCTTAAAAAACAGCAATGCTACTATTTCAATGAGTACGCCTAAGGGTAAGTTTGAAGCTGAGCGGAGAGAAAGAAAAAAAATTATATAAAATAAGATAAGTTATTAGCGCATGATTAATTAAGTATTAGCTATTGTAAACTTTAAAAATAGATTGATATGATTTTTTTAAACAACTTTTATATTAAAATTTTTTAAAAAAAACACACTGTTTAGCAATTTGAGAATCGTGCTCACAAAAAAAGAAGGTTTTCACTCAAATACTCACATTTGAACTCACCCTAATTGCCTAGAGATGAATGAGATTGAGAAAAACCGAAATGAAGAATGGTATATAATCGGGTATATCTCCTCGTCGTGGTGTCATGCAGAGCACCTTTGCATCGGCGCTGCCGTCCATGGCTTCGGCCCTCATGCCACCGTACAAACGAGCTTGCGGACTCCACGAAGCTGATCGAAGCTAAGCTAGCGCGCCAAAACTAACCACGCCTTTAAAAATCTTCCACCTCGCTTCACCTCCATCGATCGTTGCACCCAAAGATCGATCCATGGAGGAAATCTTGGAATCCGCGTACCCCTCGTGGCCGGCCGGCGACGCCGCGGCCTTCGTACTCGCTCGCTTGCCCCACCACGACACCGCTGCCGCCTTCGTCGTCGACGCCGACAGCGGCGGCGGACGAACCACCCTCTCGTTCGTCGCCCTCCGGCGGGCCGCGCTCTCCCTCGCGTCGGGGCTCCGCTTCGGGCTCGGCCTCCGCCGTGGCGACGCCGTCCTGGTGCTCTCGCCTGACTCGTTGCTGCTACCGCCCATAGTTCTTGGCGTTCTTGCGGCCGGTGGCGTCGTGGTCGCCGCCGACCCGGGCTCCACCGCTGAGGAGATGGCCGCCGTGGCGCGCAGCTCGGGTGCGGTGATCGTCGTCGCCGCGCCGGAGGCGGCTGAGAAGGT
Source organism: Oryza meyeriana var. granulata (assembly GCA_003991445.1). Classification (NCBI taxonomy): domain Eukaryota; kingdom Viridiplantae; phylum Streptophyta; class Magnoliopsida; order Poales; family Poaceae; genus Oryza; species Oryza meyeriana. Next base: position 678,267 of record RYFJ01000224.1, on the reverse strand, counting down.
CGCTGGAGCCGGCGTGCCACTGCTGCTCACATCCCGATCAATGGATCCCCGAGTACTCTCCGCGGAGGAGCTGATGGACGGCGGTGACCCGACGGCGTTGGCTTCCCCTGAGGCGGCGGCGACGGTGCGGCCACGGCCATCGGATGTAGCCTTCGTGTTCTACTCGTCGGCGAACACCAAGACGGCGGCGTCCATGACGCACGCCGACCTCATCGCCGCCGTCGCCAGCGCAAACTTGCCGGACGAAGGCCGCGTTTGCCTGGCGTCTGTTCCCATCTGCAGCTTCCACGGCTTGCCGCTGGTCGCCCTCGCGCTCCCCGCCGCCGGAGTGACGACGCTGCTGCTCTCCTCGCCGCCTTCCGATCCAAAGGCGGCCAGCGAGGCGGCGGCCGCGCACGGCGTCACCGACGTCGTGGCGACGCCTGACGTCGCAGCAGCGCTCGCAGCTCCAGAGGCGCTACAAGGGACGATGCTCTCCTCTCTGAGGAGGGTGATGGTGGTGCCTGCTCTCGCGACGACGGAGGCGCGGCAGGCGTTCCGCCGGAGGCTGCCGTGGGTCGAGCTGACGGAGATGTCAGGCTCGCCGGAGAAGAGGATGGAGCCAGCTTCGGAGCAAGTCCATGTGGCGCCTGACGCTGCGGTGATACAGTAAGTGCGCCCTTACTGAAGACTGTATCGGTCAGTATTTGCCACTGACAAAAAATTGGCATCATTTGACCTTTACATGTCAAAATTCTTACAGGCAAAACAGCGAAAAGGCACATTCAATATCAGTGACAAGTGACGCAGCTTCTTTGGTAAAATTCTCGACAAAATTCACTCAAAAAAGCATGCATGAATACATACTAGAACCAATACTGGCAAGGAAAGATGCTCTTCAGGGTTTCTGAATGAGATACCCAATGACCCAAAGAATGAGATACAAATACATATACTGACTTGAATCAAATACATCTGATAGTATATATGCAATTTTGAGGTATAGACAATGTATTCTTCCAGTAACCACAACCAATTAACACTTTCTATTTCTGTAACACCCAATAGAGGAAAGACGAAAACAAAATTAGGAACTAATCAATTAATTCTAAAATGTGATACAAATGATCCGGTATACTTGTATGATGTTATGCTCTTACTATTGAATGTCTAACTTGCCTATGGAAAATTTCTACCAGGTGCCACCACTTGAGAAGATCCAGAAGACTGTCTTGGGAGATATTCTCTCAAAATCAACCACGAGCAAGATCTTGAGGGAGCACCCAGAAACTTGCAGCAGCAAACAAGTTATCTCAAAACTGTAGCAGCTCTGCATGCGTCATTCTCTGCTTGGTAGCTGCTTGTCTTGGTGTTGGTGGACCTGGCATAGCATGCTCAAAGAGTTACAAGCACTGCCAAAAGTTGTACTATGAAATATAGCGAATTGGAAGGATGGCAACAAATTAAGAATTTACTACTGAATCAAATTGTATGGAAATGGGGATAATGCATAACAGGAGAAAAATGCACTACTTATGTTAACACTAGCATTTCTGTACCTTCAGCCTGCAGGACTCGAGCGACAACTTTGTATGTGGATTTGTTATGTAGGTACAGAAGAAATAAATTCAAATTACCTCTGTGTGTACATGTATTTGGTATCACAGACTTCACCACATCATTTTAGCAAATATGACTTGCATATGATTATAGATATGAGAAATAACATTTTGACCAAGAAAAGGCTGTACCATTCAGATGATCTTTTATGGGATTAATTTAGATTATGTCATTCAGATGATCTTTTATGGGATTCATTTTGATTATGTCACTCATTGAGTCAAACATCTCTAACATATACCACTATTTTTATTGGCCGTCTCATAAAGCCACTAGATACAAAGAAATATAAAACAATAACTCTTGAAATGTTCATGTTGCATATCATTATATATTTACCATTTTACTTCGATGTTGTGACGTTACCAAAATGAGTTATAGCCATGCAACTTGCGAGTCTGCGTCATACTTAAAATAAAATTATTCTGGAAAAGTGGTGCAAAATGAAAACCATAAAGCTTTGACAATTGCTTAAAGCACAAGTACACCAGGATGTTTCATGTAGCACACTTACTATTCATCATCTGAGACCTCTGCACTTCCTGCCACCCACTTCCAAACACCCCCAGATTTCTGTCTTTGAGCAGTTGTCATGGTTTGCTCCACCTGAGATATTTGTTGCCGCAACACTTCTAGTTCATTCTCCAAAGAACTGGCAGATTCCAGCCTTTTATGCGCGGCAGCAATTTGGGACTAAATTAAGAAGAATAAGGAAATAGGTTAGTGTTCAGAAGCATATAAAAGGATCAAGGAAAGAAGAAGATGGCATGCTCATGCTCAGAACTAATTGTAGTGCATAAGTTAATAAGTCAGAACCTCCAGTTTCTGGCACCTAGAACCCTCTGCTTCTAACTGATTTTGAACTGATTTAAGTTCCTTCATAAGAAAGAAAAATGGTGAGACTTATTAAAGATGAATTGAGAATTCCATTTTACAAAATGGAACAGGAACATTTACCTTTGTCAATTCACTGTGCGACAACTTTACCATATCTAATCTATCCTTTAGTTTTGAGTTTTCATCACGAACTTCGGTCAGTCTGGACTCTAGCTTGCTTTTCTCTCCATTAAGTGCGTCAACTTGAGTAGTAATTTGTTTGGAAGAACCTGCAGCCTGAACTCTCTTCACATCTAAATCATCCGTTGCAAGAATGTCTCTTGTTTTCTCATTAGTAGCAGTTATTACAGCATAGGCAGCTGTGACAGAAGCCGCGGCGGCGGCAGCAGCTGGTGATTGGAGAAGACGAGGTTGCACTAAATTCCTTGGCTTAAGTTTCGTCACAAATATCTGCAGCAGTGTTCACAGTTTCCTCAGTTGTTCAAGAGTATTTGCCCCTTGTGAAGGAATTGCTAACAGAACAGTGTGCACAAAAAAGGTACAGAAAATGAAAAACAAAAGGTGCAATTCATCCTGGAAATGTGTCCAGCATTGAAGACACAAGGCATGTGACACCTAAAGTAAAAATTTTCTATAGATGGATCATTCCAGAGCTCAAATGAAGTACTATGAATAGAACTAGGTGTTTCTCCTTTAAATTCAATACCTCATTGTTGTATTTCCCATTGTAACCACCAAAGGCAACTAGGAACTTTTCGCCATCAACTGTGGTTGAGCAAAGAGTGAGACCCTGGAAAGGTTTTTAGAAAAAAAAAAGAGAGAGACGATAAAATTAAATAAAAAGTTGTCAGAAATGCAACATCTATTATGTTCAAACAGTAGAAAGAGAAGCATCCACATTTGCTGTCACCATCAGTTGGAGGAAAAGAAAATTATCTACACCATCAATTGTGGTGCGTACAGATTATGAAAATGTAGATTGATCGGAAATATATAAGAGTTGTTTATAGAAATACGGTTTCATTTTCAGCAATAGGCAAAAGAGTTATACAGCCATGGAACTGCATAGGAAATCTGCTACTCCCTCCGTCCCAAAATATAAGCATTTCTAGCTAGCCAAAAGTTGCTATATTTTGGGATGGAGGGAGTAGTTTATTATTATAACTTGTATCCAGAAGCACAACATGATTTGTTTTACATAAGTATAAGGTAGGCCGGGAAGGAACTGTCCATTCCAACCATGTATTTTAACAGTTATGAAATAGAAATTTATATGAACACAGTTTATGATAGAACTAATATCACAATTGTTTACCTCACAAGCAAGTGGATCTCGAGGTGACACACTGGTGACCACAGACCACACGAACTTGGAAGCATTCATCACAATTGTATCGGTGGAACCTGCATAATTGTATTTTCTTAGCCACTTCAGCAGTGCGAATGATGCCAAAAGCAAAAAAAAGAAATGTAAGTAGGAGCATCATGTGTTCAGGAATTACCACTTGCATTATCTCCACCACCAACTATATACCAATTTTCATCAATCATGGTACCAGCATGACCACTCCTAGGAGTTATATGTGCACCTTGAGTGTCAGGTTGAGACCACTCCAGCTGTAAGCATTAAGCTTCACATAATCAAGAGTGAAAAGAAAACAATATTCACAGGAGTCTTAGTCAAGTCATAACTTGGGTTGAATAAGGGGAGGAGACCAAAATTTATCCCTTCTATTCAGAAGCTCAACATGTTTTATGTACCTGCTTGCCAGTTTATGCTATACAGTAGTTAGTTTTAAGTTTTGACCATAACAAACTGTTGTTGGATCTTAGTCATTGAATAGAACCAACTAGAAATTCAACCTAATAGTTTCTATACTGAACACAGTTTTGAACTTGCAAGGCCTAATACAACCTAAAGCTACCAATACTTGTGGTTTGACGATCTTCAATAAGCAATAGATGAATAAATATCAAGACACCGAGTAAATTTTTGCCTTTGAAACTTATGGTATATTGGTATATGACTCAATGCACAAGTGTGTTTGTATAGCAAGATACATGAAGAGTGTTCAGCACTTACAGTTTGTAAATCAAGCAGGTAGAGATCACTAAAGCATGTAGAGTGAGAAGAACCACCAAAGATTAAAAGATACTGGTCAGCATAAACAGCAGCTGAATGATCATACCTAGGAGCTGGACCACCTTTCCTATTTCACAATCGCAAAGAAAACAATGAAATAAGCAGTAACAATGAGTAAATGATACTTTGCACAATCAGTAAGTAAATTCTTACTCTGTTTTAACTTCTTCCCACATCATTGTCTCCAGGTCAAGTATATGAAAGTCATTCAGAAGACGCCTCTTGTTATCCTCTCCACCAAACATTATCAATCGGGAACCAATTAGGGATACAGATTGCCCACCACGGGATATCTGGTTGAGAAAAACAAAGAAGTTCAGTATTCAGAAAATTCTGCAGAAGATTTGTCTGCCTATTCACTTATGCAGTACTATCACATCAAAAGAGTAATTTTTGTTTTAAATACAAAAGGAAAAGATTCTTACTGGGACTTTTCCGTATGTATCAACAGCGGACCAGCTATTCGTTTCCACGTTAATAAGCCAAACTGCATGCAGATAGTCAGCACTATCATTTAAGACAAATTCTGGTCTTGGAAATTTTGATAGAAGATCATTACAAAACTGCATGGATGATGGTACATGCTACCAAATGCTAAAGATAGTTTTGGGCCTTTGGGCACCTGGAAAGTGAAACTTCTTGTGAAGCATGTATGATTTGCTAAAAGTTCAGTGCGATAAATTGATGTGCGTGCAAATGCAAAACATAAGAAAATGGAAGAAATCGGCACTTATAACAATATCGAAGTCAATTCGAACAGCCTTTAAACACATGAAACTACCGAGCAATTAAGGCCCATTCTAAGTTAGTTTTTTTTTTTGTCATCTCAATTTTTTGCCTGGACATATGAGATGACATAGAATAAGGAATGGTTGGTAATATTTTGCCGGTAGAAACAATGAGTAAGAAAATCAGGAAAGGGTTATGAACTAATGTACAAATTACTTCAGTTCCCCTAGAGATTAGCTATCTTAAGCAATAAACAGGTTCATCTAGAGATGTAATATGTACATAGATCCCTTCAAAATATTGCATCCATACAATATGTGAGGTCATAAATGATCATGGTAACTGGTGGTGTTGCAACCAATAAGGCCATAACTGAATTATTTAGTAATATATATGTTTAAAAAGATCCATGATAAAACATGTTTGTGCTCTTTGTCTCAGTATCTACCAAATAATTGTAGAGCTTTCTGAACAAGTACCTGAAACCTTATTTGATGTTGATGTTCTGGTGTTCCCAGCTACAACCACAATATTATTTTTCCACTTGACCTGAGAAGTTACACTGGTTAGCATAGGAAATACCTATCTGGACTGGGAGAGTAAATGGATAATAAAAATATAGTTAGGTTTCCATACAAGTGGAAGAGATAAGATAGTAAGTTTACCAGACTATGGCCTGCTAATGCAGGGAATGATCGGTCTGTCATATTATTTTCGGTGTTCAACTGGTTTGAATCTCTAGTAGGACCTAATACTGACCACTTGAATGTCCTAAAATCAAAAACCTGAAAAGTTTGCCCTTGTTATGATATAGGTGAAGAAGGAGAAAGGGCACGAGAAACATGATTCATTAGAATGCATTAGTGCAGACTGAAAAAACCTGAATATCTGATAGATAACGGCCATTACGACTCCCCCCAACCACGTAGAGTTTGTCTTGAACCACTTCCGCAGCATGCTGTCATGTATTAGACACTTTAGTTATAAGAGAATATACAGAATATGGTATAAGCAAAGAATGTCGCATCGTTCATGTGATCCTTAGCATATCTTCTCACTTAAGGTTTAATGAATGCCACCGGGTTACAGATGGAGCACGGTACAACAACAATCACATTATGCTGCCCCGTATAAACTCCTTGGCTTTGATCAGCTAACCGTAAAACCAGGATATAGCTATAGTATGCAAATTGCCAAAAGGTGGCCACAAATATGATACCAAAATTCCCTGAAGACTACTTCTGCCGGCACATTCCAGTCCTGCCAATCCCTCGGCATTGCCGCGCCAAACGCAAAGACGACATCTCCAAAGCCACGGGGACACGCGGTTTGTCACATTTTCGAACTCATTTGTTTCTAATGCGCACGCCCTGATAATTGAAACGCCAACATCTACCACTCCAATTAATCAATTTGGACAAATAACAAACACAGGGGAAGACAAATCAGACAACAAGGCTCGTAAGTAATCCGAGGCAGAATCGGCGCACCTTGTAACGCGCGGGCGGGCGCGAGGAATCCCCGGCGGGGCTCAAGGGGAGCCACTGGTCGTACGGCGCCGCCGCGAGGCCGCCGGCGTCGCCGTTGATCCCCTCCCCCATTTCCGCCTCAAATCTGCACGGGATCGCACGAAACCGGGATCGCCGTGAAGCCGGCGGATTGCAGGATGGAAACGGCTTTGGTTTGGGGATCTGCGCCGGTGGAAGCTTCTTCCTCACCTCGGCGGATGGAAGATGGATGGATGGATGAATTTGACTTGGATCTGAAGGAGGCGACCCGACTTTCCAAGCGAGCGCGGATCAGTGGAGTGGACTCCTCGTTGGTTTCTGCGTATCACGTTCGCTAAGGCTTACGCTTTCGCTGTGACTAAATACTGACTTCATTTTTCTTTAATGGACAACTTTAATAAAAAAAAGTAATTTCTAAATACTTGGTATTACACGGAAACCAAAGTTTAGTTTTCTATTTTGCCCTTACAATAGCAATCATATATACACCTATATTAATCTAGAAACTTCTTTATCATACCCAAAAATTTAATAATTATCTTGTTTTGTGTGTATGGTCAAAGTGTCAATTAAAAAAGAACAGAGGGAACATAAATAACACACGAAGGCGTATTCTGAGATATATGTTATTACATTCAGAAAACATATTCTTAAAACTACGTGTAGGTTGCTGATAGATGTAACTAGTAAGTTATATACATGTTTTGAAGGTGAATGCGCCGACGTGGTTTCGCATTCAGGTCGAAGGGCTTTAAGTGAGCATAACGAGTAGCGACGTGTAGACTGATGTGTAAAAATTATATAGTGTCGTAAATATTTTAAAAAAATATACTTCCTTCGTTTTTTAATAGATGACGTCGTTAACTTTTGATACGATGTTTGACCATTTATCTTATTCAAAAAAAATTATGTAATTATCGTTTATTTTGTTGTGACTTTTATTATTAAAGGAGCTAGGTTTTCTTTAATTTAAAGTACCAAATAGTAATATATACACATATAAGTGAGGATATCTTTATATAACTCATTCCTACCATTGAAATGACATGATGTAATTATAAACGATTTGAGTAATCCGAGTAATATAATTGAAGTATATCCAACAAATCAGTGATTGAGTACAATAGGCTCTTAAGGAGCCCTAATATTTGTGTGTTTTGTAATGATCTTTTATGTATATTTGTTTGTGTGTTTTGTAATTCTCTATTATGCACAATTTATATTCTTTATCATTCAAATGTCCTTAAGAAGCCCTAATATTTTTTTTGCATTAGGTACAGTAGGTACTCTATGAAGTACATATGCATCCTAATAGAAATCAAATAGGATTCTACCCGTCAGTAATAAAATACCCGAAAATTAAATTAGGACTCTAGTAGCCTAGCTGCAGGGTGTTTAGTTTGAGGATCCATAGTGAATCCATGTGCCAAAAAGGATGGCATCGTTGTGGCAATATTTCTCAAGGAATAGTTTGATCCTACATTTTGGCTTGCGGAGTGTTTCATATGGGACGACATGGTCTCCCAACGTAACCAAATAGGGGTTTTAGGCTTGGATTGTCAGACACAATATCGTGTTGCAATCTAAACAGGACGCTAGACGAGTTGGGTGCATCCAAGTGGAACAGTGAAAAACAAACTCTTAACCTACAATATAATTAACTTTCCTGTTTATTACTGAGACTAGGGTTCCATATTCCAGAACACAATTCTCGAATTTTTGGGTTTATCAGTGGGTCCTGATAGCCAATTTGCCCGGCCAAATATTTCGATCAAAGGTGGTCAAAATCCACCAATCTCACCCTGATCCCCGCTCTCTTCCATTCTCTTTCTCGGTTGAGCTCCTTGTCTCCCTGTGAAGGCGACGGCAATGATGCAGGATGTTGCAGGCCATCCTAGACCACCGTGGTTTTCTAGCATTTTCATGGTGACTCGACCAATATCCTAGTGCCACGATGAAGGTGATGGAGCGGGGTGCTGCAGTGCGTCCTCGACCACGGCGGCTCTCCGATGATATGCGGCGACCCTCACGGTGGTTGCCCGTGCGTTGTGAAGAAGGCGACCATGCAAGGGTCTCGTACATCCCCCTCTGACTACAGTAGCTCCTAGGGAAGTCCATGGTGGCTCTTTGGCGATCCCACGGCAACAACGACTATGATTGAAACGGTTGCCCTGCATCGACAATGGTGACGGCAAGCCTGTGGATTTCACAGGTATCATCACATCCTCAGCTATGGGTTGGCACTACTCAATCTCATGAGATGAGACCCGATCTACTCCACTTTCTATTCAAATTCAAGTTTTGTTTGAACATTTCTTATGAAATTCCCAATAGAATTCTAAAATTTTGGAAATTTCATAACTTCGGTGACCCCTAATATTTTTTACCTTTTCGATGGATTGAACCCTGTCGGAGCCCTTGTATTTATAATTATGATACATTCAGGTACTTAATTATGCCTAGAAATATGTTTTTCTTGTACATTTCATACTTATATATACAAAAAAATTCTTTCTTGTATTATAATTTAGATAAACTAAAATTAGTGTCCTCGACTCTACCTTTTGTACTTATGTTTTTATTAATGGGGGTAAATGTAGCCCTCATAGTAAAGATACTTAAAATATTCTTTAACATATTACTACCGTTGTTCTTTTTGTCATTACTTTTTTACTTTCCGTGATTCCTACGGTGCGGTCATTATCATTACTTTTCATGACTTTGTATTAAGACTTTGTGTTTAATAATTCGTTTTTTTAATAATTTGAAAAACGTACTCATAAAAAAAAAGAGTTTTTACTCTATCCATTAGGATTGAAGGGAGTCTAAGCCTTTTTGATTGTAACCAGATGAGTTAGGTTGAGCGAATGGATTAATTTGGTCCGGTTGATACGGATGCAGTGATGCACATGATGCGTGTAATTTGAGAACTCTTGTTACATGAGACAAAGTTCTCCTGTTGTCAGATAGCATTGTCCGGTTTAGCTGAAATTGCACCGAATTTGTTGGTGTGCAGATGTTCATGCAGGATTGCAGGTTCATGTTTCAGAACTCTGAAGGGAGGGAAGTATCTAAAAACTAGATGTCTGCATAAACAATGAGTGAAGAAAGTAGCCTTTGTTTTATCATGAATTCAGAAATATAGTCCTGCAGATCGGATCCCATACATGCAGAAGATGTTTAATTATTTTCCAACAAGGAACAAAGAAGTGGTAGAGTGAAAAGGTGAGAACAGTTAGGGGTAGGTGAGCTTGCCTTTTTCCCAACTAACTGTTGTTCCATGCATGATGCATGCTTCCTGTTGCTTCCTCATCGTCAAGGTCCATTTTCTGATAACACTCTCATTTTCACTTAACAAACTTGCTTAGCTTGGGCCAAATTAAGAAGCCAAGAAGTAAGCACAGATTCATACCTTTTCAGTCATCTGTTGTCTCTGGTCCATTTCTCTTGGTGCCCATAAAATCAAACTAAGTCACAGATCAGCATTATGTTCAGATTACTACAAAATGCTGAGAATGAAGGTAAATAAATCAAAACATAAGTCTAGACTATGATTGCTCAACCTTCCCCCATGTGTCATTAAGAGGACTCATCATCACTGACATCAGGTGCATGCAGTTGCTATTAGTAAAGTCTCCCAGAAGATTATGTCTCTCCGGTGTTCATGGCCTGACAACCAATTAAGCTCAATTCGCAGCTACAGCTTCTTTAATACTTTGATCTAATGTTTTTTAAGCCTAAACAGGACGTACTTATATTAAGTAGGTGTGAAAAAACTATATAAGACCTTATAGGGCCTCAGAGTAAAAAGGGAAGAAGGAAAGAGAAACACGAGGGGGAGCAACCCATGATTGGCATGTAGAGCATGTTCAGCCCTAGTTGATTTAGATTACAAAGAGACAATTGCACTACTTTATATGGCCGACGTTAGAGATTGGAGGCCTTTTGCTTCGTCGGTCTGGCAGAACCAAATATATTCGGTGATATGGTTGATCCTCTGCAGTGGTGTCTTTTCATCCTTGAAAACCTTGTTGTTCCTTTCTTTCTAAATTTTCCATGAGATTAAAATAAGAAATGATTTGATTACTCCCCTTCTTTTGCCGCGGCCGAGACGCTTTGTGTCCACCATTCTTCTAGGGATAGCGTGTTGCACCAATTTTATGGTTGCATCTGTGGATAGCGCAGCCTTGTTGCTACAACGTCCCAGATCTTCATGGTGATCGGATATTCATTGAAGAGGTGTTGTGTCGTCTCCAAGTTCCGCCAGCAAAGTTGGCAGAAATAGCTGTTTGGCTATCCCTTTGTTGTAACATATCTGCTGTCCAGATTCGATTCTGCAACAATAACCAGGCAAAGAATTTACATTTCGATGGTGCCCGTCACTTCCACGACAGCTGAGGCGATGCTATGGAGCCTAGGAATTGAATTTGGTAAGCTGATCTGGCTGTGTATTCTCCAGACGCCATCCACTTCTAGCGTATGGTATCTTCGATATCTGGAATGAGTGTAATGTTTTTCCTCCATAAGCATTCAAAAATTATAAGGAATTCAGCTATAAGCGGTGATCTCAAATTGTATTTAATGTAGTCAATCCATCAATTTCTTTCCAAGTCATCGGAGTCTGTACAGCGATCAGCCATTTGAAAAATACAACTAGGTAAGCTAGCTTGGTGGTGTACTAAGACTTGTTCATATACTATTATACGAAACATCATGCACGCATAGATGCGTACATCTCTGTTTAAGAAATATGGTTACAGTTGTGTTTTGTTTTTGCAGGTGAAGGCATATCCATCTCTGTTCATGGGATATTCCTAGTATAGAAGCATCCAATTTAGTCAACGGTGTGTATAAATACGGCATGTCTCCCGGTCGTGCTTCATATTGGCAACCTTCTCATCTCTATGTGCTCGTAATTAATTATTTTTGTAGTCTTATCGGGACAGCCAAAAGATTAGACCGTCTAATTTCATTAAAATTATAAGAGTTAACAAGTTATAAATTCAACGATAGTAGGCTGTCCAAACTAAAGAAGGATCACCTGCGACTACTGGCCTAGTACTATACACTGCTCATCTAATAAAACAAAAATCTTCCAGATGTATCTCTGCAGTTTTAATCTACTTAACGATCTCGCGTGTCAGGTTTTTTGATCAGAGATTCAGAGTGTAACTTGTTGATTGAACAACCTTATGTCAGGTAATTAACAGTACATTGCATGAAATTAACCGACCGGGAGCGAATTAGTGTGGCGCGTCAGGCGTTGATCAGCATTGCATCATCGTCACCAATCCATCGAATTTAAGGTCGGCATGAAAATGAAACGGTTGCAGAGAGCTGGAAGCACAGCGAAGTGTCAGAATTTAAGTCCACATGCAATGCAAACGGAGGAAGGACGAGGGGCATAAATTCAGAAGCTGGAATAAAGACCTTAGAATTAAACAGGAAGATGTTTTGACTAGCTTAGCATTGATTCCATGGGCAAAGAGAGGTTGGTGTTTTTGGTCCCATGCATGAATGAACACTGACAGATGAGGGTCACACATGGCGGCTGGCTACACATGCACACTGATCTTGATTGATGGAAACAAAACTCAAGTCTCAACTAGTCTGTCTGAACTCTGAACTTTCTCAAGTGTTGTTGCAACTTGCAAGTGTGCAGTAACTGGCCGCGTTTGTGCGTCTTCGTCCATGGATAGTGCCAGGAGACCAGGTCTCATACATGTAAAGAATAAACTAATCTCGTGTAATAACCACTTTCTCCGTTAAAAAAAATTATTTTTTAGCAATAAATTTGGATATAGATTATATTTAGATTTAAAGCTAGAAGTTGGCTGTTTTGGACGAAGGGAGTGCCATTTAAAATCAGCGATTGATCGATCAATTTATAAAAACAAAACACACCACATTCTGTAAGATGGGTCTATTCCCTATATGTATGAGACCTGGTCTATTATGATTATTTTCCGTCGATGGACCTAGAAAAATGCATGGGGAATATTGGGCCGCATGGGGCCCACCAGTCAGTCTCTCCTCCCCCTTTTTCACTGCCACTGGAGGCAAGGCAACCAATGGAGAAGAGAACAGAAGATATTGCTTGCATGCGCATGTCAGCCTTCATAGCTAGCTTCTCTTACTGCTGCCGCTTAAACAAGTGACCACCTCTAGCGAGCGCGCGGCTCATGCGTGCGTCGTCGTCTTGGCCTTTTTCCAAAGTAGTTAGCAGCTAATTAATCTTGGATTGGATTGGCATAAGGGCAGGCAGCGTAATCCTCTGCACCACCAACCGAAACCGGTGTCGTATGGAAGGTGCAGTGGCGGTTAGTAGTACTCGCGTGGAGGAGGTGGAGGAGGAGGAGGACGACGGAGAGCAGCGGCGAGAGGAGGAGGAGGCGGAGGTGTACTGCGCCGTGGGGAAGGAGGCGGGGAAGGAATGGAAGGCGAACCTGATGTGGGTGCTCGCCACCTTCCAACGGAGCAGGCGCGTCGTGTTCATCCACGTCCACCGCCCGCCGTCGCGGGTCAATATGAGTTTGTTATCTCCAATTCACTCATTGCTGCTGTTCTTGTTCTTGTTTTGCAGTTTGTTCTTGCCATCTTCTTGTTTAATTTTACGGGTTCTAAATTGCTCCATCTCTTGCAGTCTTGCTTCTGAATATTAATCCGGTTCAGAAATGCCCTCCTTGTTTTTGACAATAACAATCCAGAATTCAAGCTGTTGTCTCCTCCATGGAAGCTGGACCTTTTGATGCTGCGGCTGTTCTACGTGCACTATTTACATTCCTTTTCTTTTCTTTTGAGGCCAGAATTTGTTTTCTGACTGGGGAAAATTGCATAGAAATCGACATCGCGGACAGCTTAAACTAATGTTCAAAATAATCTTATACAATTACGTCCCTGCCAAGTGGACATTACTATAGTTACAGCTAAGCCGCATATCCATCTTCTGCTAAAAGCATATCCATTGTTTGTATTTTCAGTCTAAGATTTGCAATGCTAGCTAGCTCTGACCTTAATCAGGCTGTAAAATATTTTCCCTTTAATTTGGTTGTTTTGATGAAATCAAAGTGTTGGACTTGGCCATTCCACCCAGTAGTAGCATTTTCTGTAAAAAATGACTCCAGCTAACTAACTGTTCATACGCTCTCTGCCTTTCAACCAAATCTGTCAACCCGAGAGAGTTGGTGCCTTTTGTTATGTTCCAACCTTTACAATACCTACCTTTACACTTTTGTGTTCCAAATGATCTTCTGTGACATTTTTTGGACCTGTGGATTTGCAGTGGGGGCATGGGTCCCAGTGAGTCAGCTTGCAGAGGAGGAGGTGAATGCATACAGGCAGCTGGAGGAGGAGAAGATCAGCAAAGTCTTAGATGATCTCTTGGACATTTGCAAAAGTCAAAAGGTTGAAACCAGCTAAAGAGCTCATTCTTTACATCTGATCCATCTTGCTGTCAGTATCAAATGCTAGTCCCTCCCAACTCACCAGCAGTGCGCCATTGGCTGTGTTCTTATTATGAGTCTCCCTTCTTCTCCATATGCAGCCTGGGTTGCTAACAAGTTGCTGAAAAACTCGCAGGTCAATGCGAGCAAGATCGTCTTCTCTTGCGGCGACATCGCGAGAGGTCTCCTCCATCTCGTTGATGATCATGGCATCACAGAGCTTGTCATGGGTGCTGCATCTGACAAGGCTTATTCAAGGTATGGTTAACTTGTTCTTGGAACTAAAACATACAAAAAATCCAGCTCTCGCTGTCGCTACTGTTGTTATCAATCAGTCCAAGAACTGGCTGGCCCAGCTTGGTGTTTGTGGATTGCTGAATTCAAAGGCAATGATCTGGATGCAATGCGATGTGTTAGGAAAATGCGGGCTCCGAGATCTAAGAAAGCACAGAAGGTGCAACTGAAGGCGAGCCCCTCTTGCAAAATCTGGTTTGTCTGCAAAGGAAGCCTTATCTGCACCAGGTATGCATGCATGACCCCAAAGTCTTGCAAAAGCCTTCTTTTTTTCTTCTATCCCTGTCTAGCTCAAAACGGAACAGGTATTTGTAGAATGCTACGATAGCACTGACAAAAACTGAAGGTTGAAGTACAACGTTAACTCGTGACATATCATTGTAAGGAACAGGATAGAGACTGTAGCAGCGTTCAGCAACACCTGAGCATCGTTAGTTCTTGACATGATTATTTGATGGTTTGGCATTCTTGTATAAGCATTTTAGCTGTTCTCACATGAAGACAAAGATGAATAACTGAATGAGGCCACGACCATTGACAAGAATCATCTAATCTACTAATAATATGACATTGTTTATGACAAATGACTAACGAAGTAACAAACCTTGAACAGAAATAGTACCTGTGGAAGCACCGACATTGCCTGAACATCTTAGTTTATGACATATTTTTCTGAACTTTTAACATTCTTCTATTAGCCTTCTAGCTGTTCTCACATGAAGAATATCTGAAATGAAACCACAAATAGTAGCAGGATTCATTTATTTACAGATCATAAGATGATTCTTTACTTGTGTAAAAATATTAGAAGAGTGATATATTTCCTTTAGTTCCATTTATCTGATCCTATATAGGGAGGTGAACGGACTCGATAGAACAGAATCATCGACAACTCGCACAAGTCCCAGGTCCAGCACGGCTGATTACTCGAGGTCGAAATCCTCGCCACGTGTTCACAGCCTAAGCAGCGAGGCATTCAGTATGCAGGATTCAGCCGAACCAACAGCATCATCAGTTGATCAGACTCCTATCAGGGAGGACAATGCCATGGACCGTAGCACTGATGAAGCAGTTGCTGTTGCTAGTTCATCGACAGTGCTGGTTTCTGAAACTGTAGAGGCTGAACAGAGATCAGCTGCTGCTGCTGTGCAGTCACCGCAAGAAATTGAAGAGGACTCACCAACACCTTCAGGGCATGGTTCGGTATGTGCAATGTTTCAGAAATCACAGTGTAATAGTTCCAGTGAAAAATCGTTTCAAAGAATAGAGTAGTCGCAGAAAATAATATGTGACAACTTCTGGTCAGTATAAAATATCAAAGTTTTATAGGACAAAAAACCCAACATTTGCAAACCACTATCTGATTTCTAGATTACTTGACATTTTTTACTTGTTCAGGGACCACAAAATATTTCAATTAGCAGGGCATGGCAAAAAGTTTTATTTTTTCAGATTGGTGTGATCCTGAACTCCTGATAAACAGTAGTAAATAGCAGTGAAACATTCCGAATGAATAGTTTTTGTCTCCATTGCATAAATATCATTGAACAACACATGTTTCATAAATTGCATAAATATTTTGGCCAACTAATGTGCACTGGAATACTCCCACCGTCCCACTTAATAAGGCGTGATCAAATTTGGCATAGTCACCAAAACTAATCCTTGACCTTTATTTTCTCATATATTACATTCTTTATAGCAACACAATTATAATCACAAGAAAGTAAGTTTAAATGTGAATCTAATGATATTATTTTTATCAAATAAAATTTAATTTATATTAGACCAATTGCTGGTCAAATATTTTAAGATTTAAATCTTAAAATGTGTGCATGACTAATTGAGTGGGACAGAGGGAGTATATAGCATGAATGGAATACATGTGTTTCAGATAGTAAACAATGCATTCCATTTTGGCAGGAGGATGGTAGTGATATGGGCGATGCGTACGACAAGTTGAAGGATGCTGTGATAGAAGCCGAGAACCTCAGGCACGAGGCATACGAGGAGACTCGCCGGCGTCAGAAGGCCGAGCGCGACCTCGCCGACGCGACAAGAACTGTAAGTAGAGAGAAGATGAATCCAAGTTGCATCATGGGCTCGATATATTCACCATGGATGATGCGATCGATGCAGGCCAACGAAGCAGAGAGCTCGCATCAGAGGGAGGCGAGGCACCGGAAGGAGGTGGAGGAGAGGCTGGCGAGAGAGCGCGCGGCCATGGAGCAGGACAGGCGAGATCTCGACGACGTACTCGACCAGACACGCAAGGTGGAAGCCCGCGCCGCCGAGCTCGAGCTCGAGATCATAAACTCCCAGCGGATGATGAGTGACCTCGAGGCTAAACTGTCGGAGTCGTACGGTTTTCTCCACCAGCTCCGGCGGGAGAGCCAGCGCGACAATCCTGCGTCCGCCGCCGCGGAAGCAAGCGACAATGGCGGACAGAGGCTGAACTTCTTGCGGCTCGGCCTGTCAGAGCTGGAGGAGGCGACCAACCATTACGACGAATCTGTCAGGATCGGAGGCGACGGCAGCGTGTACAGAGGTGAGCTGCGCAACATGGCGGTCGCCGTCAAGATGATCAGACCTGATGTCGCCGTCGACGAGCTCGGCTTCTGCCGTGAGGTGGAAGCCATCAGCAGGGCGAGGCACCCGAACCTCGTCGCGCTCGTGGGCGCGTGCCCGGAGGCGCGCGCCGTGGTGTACGAGTTCGTGCCAGGCGGGAGCTTGGAGGACCGCCTAGGCGAGGGCGGGGCGCCGCCGCTGCCGTGGCACGCGCTGTGCGGCGTCGCGCACCGGACATGCTCCGCGCTGGCGTTCCTCCACTCGACGCAGCCACGGGCGACGGTGCACGGCGACGTCCGGCCGGCGAACATCCTCCTGGACGAGGAGTGCTGCTCGAGCAAGCTGGCCGGCCTCGGCATGCACGGGCTGGTGCGGCACTCCGGCGGCGTGGCGCTGGCAAGGCCTGCGGTGGGCTACGTGGACCCGCGGCACCTGGCGACGGGGGAGATGACCCCGCAGCGAGACGTGTACGCGTTCGGCGTGGTCCTCCTCCGGCTCGTCACCGGGAAGCCGCCGTTCCTGGCGAAGAAGGAGGCGCGGGAGGCGGCGGGCGGCGGCAAGGTGGTGGACGCGAGCGCCGGAGGCTGGCCGGTGGAGGTCGCGAGGGTGGTGGCGCTCCTCGGGCTGAAATGCTGCGACGTGGAGGAGGAGCCGGCGGGAGCGCGTCGGCTCCTGGAGGAGGCCTGCGGCGTGCTGGAGGCGGCAATGAGCGCGGCGCCGGGGAGGTCGTGGTCGTCGGTGTCGTCGTCGGACGGCGAGGGCGGCGCGCCGTCCTACTTCCTGTGCCCGATACTGAAGGAGGTGATGCGGGACCCGCAGATCGCCGGCGACGGGTTCTCGTATGAGGCGGAGGCGATCAGGGAGTGGCTGCGCAGCGGGCGCGACACGTCGCCGATGACGAACCTGAAGCTGCCCCGCCGCGAGCTCGTCCCCAACCATCCCCTCCGCGAGGCCATCCACGAGTGGCGCCTCCGCCGCGCCATGCCATCCAAGTCTACTAGTAGCTACTACTAGATATAGATGGCCAGATGGGCCAAGCCCATTGGGCGGCCCGAGGCACGGCCCGAAAAAGCCTGGACCGAACACGGCACGGCCCGATATGAATAGTGCCGTGCCGGCCCGGCCCTATCCATCGGATAGTGCCTGGGCCACCAATTCGGCCCATAGTGCTGGCCCGGGCACGGCACGATTTTTGGGCCGGCACGATGGTGGCCTGGCTCCCCAGCCTGGCCTGCCTAGCCGTTGGCCGGCCTGCCAACGGCCCTGGCCTGCTAGCCGTTGGAGGCCGGGGGCCCGGGGGGGGGGGGGAGGGGGGGCCGGGACTATATATGCCGGCGCCACCGGCTCCCCGCTCCTAAGTCCCGACCCCTAAACCCTAGCGTCGCCTCGCCTCCTCGCTCGCTCCGCCGCTCACTGCTCTAGATCTAGAGCCCCTCCCGTCTTCTCCCTCGCCGGCGGCGGCTCTCCGCCTTAGCGTCGCCGCAGGCCGGCACGGCACACTCCACCAGAGCTCCTCCCGCCTCTCCTTCTCGCCTCTCCTCGCTCGCTCCGCCACGCGCCGCTCTAGATCTAGAGCTCCTCCCGTCTTCTCCATCTCCGGCGGCGGCTCTCCGCCTCTGCGCCGCTGCCGGCCGGCACGGCACACTCCGCCAGAGCTCCTCTTGTCTTCTCCCTCTCTACTTCCTCTCCTCCTCTCCTAATCTCTGGTGAACAGATCCTCGAATCTGTCCCTAATCCCTAGTCTCCATCTCGTCATCTCCTAGATCCGTGACTCGTCGACCTCGCCGGCGCTTCTGGTGCTCCGGTTTCACAAGTAAGTGTTCGGACCCCAAACCCTAACCCTAGATCTGTTCATGTGTTCTTCTGTTCATGAGTTCTTGCTCTTCCTGACTTCCTCTCTTTCTTCTTCTTGTTCGCGCAGCCGTTGAGGAACCAGAGGGCCGGGCCGGAGCCGTTGTTCGTCCACCTCGCGCAGCCGTTGAGGAACCAGAGGACCCCCTCTGGTGCTCCGGTTCCACGATGGACGGGCTCGAGCATGTAACGACCCGTTTTTCTTTTCCCGCTAGTCTTCGTTTTCCCGAGCTCCCCTCCTATCCTGTCAGCTGTGCCCCAGTTTTCCTCCCTGGCCAGCCGACTACCTTCTCCCTTGAGCCGAGTAGATTGCTACTCAGTCCTTGCATCCTGTCCTTTCCTTTGTTTTACTCGGACCTCCTTGCTGCCGAGTAAGCACTGTGAAGTGGCCGACTACCTTGTTGAGACCTGTTGTTTCCTTGTCCCCCGAGTTGCACCCGCCGTTGGACGCCGACTACCGAAGTGGAGAAGAACCAGTCTTCACCTGCCCTCAGCACCACTTGGACTGATGGACAATAACCTGCAGCATCGCTTGGACCAGTGGTCAGTCCGAAGCCCGGTCAGTGAGATTTCTCCAACCTGTCCTAGCCTTGACCTTAATGTCTCGTCGCAGCTACAGTGCCTGCCAACTCCTCTGACCAGTTGGACTCCAAAGTCACTTCCTGTCATATCCCTGTCAGTTCATCTTGACTTCCTTGCTCCACCCGTTGCCCAGCTCCACCGTGCCTCAACCTTGCACGTCGGCTATATATATGGCCAACCGTGCCCCCTTCTTTCTTTGTTTTGCAAACCGGCCAGCTCCAGCTCTGCTGAGTTCTTGTTCTTCTCTCAAGCTTTGGAGCTCTGTCGCCTGGTTCGCAAGCCTGGTTCAGCGACTGCCCCTTTCTGCAGCCGACTACTTCTTGATCCTTTTTCTTGGTGTTTTACTTCTCCTGCTTATCAGTGTTTCTTTCTGCTTGTTCAGAACCTGAACCGGTGGACGATCCAGAAGCCGCCTTCGCCGAAGAAGACCCCTCCTTGGAACAAGGCAAGCCTCTTTGATCATATTGTTTCCCATATATGCAAAACTATGTTGTTTGGAAAATATATGCATGCTTAGTTTACACTTTTTTTAAAATGTTGGCCTCGGTTTTGCAAGCGCAACCGATGGACCTACCCAGTAGTAACACTTATCTGGTAGGATGTTGTTATATTTCACCCTTGAAGAGCCCCACAAATGGCACGCTAGCATCCTATCTGAGGATACGATGCCGAGTAGAATGGCTTAGCTCTGCAACGTTGTCTGTCGTTGGGGAAAAACGTTGGGTTTTACCAAACTGATTGAAAAACCCGGTACTCCGTGTATCGGC
Source organism: Oryza meyeriana var. granulata (assembly GCA_003991445.1). Classification (NCBI taxonomy): domain Eukaryota; kingdom Viridiplantae; phylum Streptophyta; class Magnoliopsida; order Poales; family Poaceae; genus Oryza; species Oryza meyeriana. The sequence continues at coordinate 657,947 of RYFJ01000224.1, read as the reverse complement.
GTGTTTGTGAAACAAATAAAGTTGTGAAAATCTTGATATACAGAGACAGTGCCTGTGTGGCTTGGCTAAGTATCATCATTAAGGACCGTTTCCTCTGGGAATTCCATCCGAGCATCTTACAGTGCGACCAGACGGGTATTATGGGATGCCCCTGGCCGAGTAAATAGTAGGTTTAGGGAAGTTCAGTGCCGACCACTGAATCCTGTGTGGATCTTTCGGCTGGCATTGGATGACTCTAGACTGGCTTTGGAAATGGCCTTGTCACGAATTTCTGGGTACAGGCCAGTACTCGGTGTAATTTTCGTGTCGGATGGGTAAAGCGCACACCCTCTGCAGAGTTTAGCAGAACTGTTCGAACAGCCGTGCCCACGGTTAAGGGCGATGCAAGGTGATTCCCATAGCGTAGATTTGTTTGCCAGTGATTTGTGAAAGTGTTTGATGGAAAGGGAACCGTGACCAGAGTTTGCCGAGTGAGTAAACGGAAGGCCTGTGTGGCCAGAAACGGATCTGTGTGGTCCGGGGTGTTAAGCACCATAAACAAGTGTATGAAAAGTAAACAGGATGAAGATCATGCTCCCGGGTTGTAGCCAGGGCAGCAAAGTTTAAGCCCCCGGGTTGTAGCCAGGGCAGCAGTGTTTTAGCTAGCTGGTTGTAGCCAGCCTAGCGGGCATTTAGTGCCATGATCATGCTCCCGGGTTGTAGCCAGGGCAGCGATGATGTGCCCCCGGGTTGTAGCCAGGGCGGCCGACTAGCTAGCTGGTTGTAGCCAGTGTAGCGGGCATCAAGTGCCACAGCTGAGATTTGGTTGTAGCCGAGTCTCAGGGTCAACGAGTGGTTGTAGCTACTCGGGAAGTACAGGACCAGCAAATACGAAGTAAAAGATGATAAGAACATATATGATATTGCTTGATCCATTAAGTGGCGAGTTGTTGAAAAGCAACTTGCGGAATGGATAGAGGCGTGAGTCTCTGTCCGACAACAAAAATTTAAGCTCACTAGGGTTTGCAAAGAAAAGAGTTTCTAAAGGCAATTTTCGCAATTAAACCTTTAGCCTTTCTGTCTGACCGACATGGCATCATTTCCGGCTTGCTGAGTACGAAAGTACTCACCTTGTTCATATATATGTATAGTAGGTTTTGGAGTGGAAGACGAAGATCCGACTGCTACCGAGTTCCTCCAAGACCAGGCCGACTACGAAGACTTCTGAAGGTTTCGAGCCTAGTTCCCAACCGTGCCTGTGGAGTAGTTTTTGCCCAGCTTCCGCCCTGTTTCTGCTGTTTCGCTAGTTTACCTATTGATTATTTTTGCCCATCCCGGGTCTGTCCTGGATGGATCTCCTTGTACACATATGTATGTACTCTGTGTTGTATCATTGTTGTGCGTACCCGACTACTGATCCTGGGATCGGGTGCCTTACGCACATGGTGGCCTTCCACCTAGTCGGGAGGCGCCACAGCGGTGGTATCAGAGCAAAAGGTTGGCCCTAGGAGCGAAACCCTACGCGTGTAGATGCCTTTGAGGATCTTATTTTGAAAACTATACTATTTGCAAAAAAATCTAGAACTTGTCTGAGTATCTTTCTCTCTGCTTTGTAGAATTTTGGAAAAGTTTCTAAACTCTTGGCTATCTCCCTACCTTGGCTCCTGCGTGGATCTTTGGTATTAGCCCTTAGGTTCCAGTGCCCCATCTGTCATCTTTTCGTTGAGGTTGGATTCCCGAGTATATTCCTTGTTCTGCTGCTTGAATCCATCTTGCTAATCTTGTTGCTCCTTCATCTGTTCCATCGGTTTGGTTGCCGATATCCTTGCTGAGCCCCTCTTCCTTTGGTTGCCCTTTTCTAGGACCTGATGGCAGAACGTCAGCGCCGGAATGTTCGTGCTCCAGCTCGCCTGGGTTTTGAAGACCAAGGTCCAGTCCGCAACAACCTGCTTACTGTCGCAGAGGAACAAGAAGTGGAGCAGACTCATGATCGGATGTCCGGAAATGTCCGTGCAGCCGGCCTTGGTACCTTCGACGCTGCAACAGCAAACCCTGGAGGATTGCCTCAACCTCCTCACCTTCCAGCAGACCCCCAGCAGCTTATGGCCATCCAGACCCAGATCTTGCAAGGCATTGCTCAGAATTTGGCCGCAATGCAGCCTCTTCTCCATCAAGCTCCACCAGCACAAGCTCATGGACGCTCCAAGCTCGCCGACTTCATGAGGTCCCATCCAGCCGAGTTCTCTCAGACTGCTGAGCCAGTAGAGGCTGACGACTGGCTGAAGGATATGGATAGAAAGCTGAACCTAGTGCAGTGCACACCCACGGAAAAGACCCAGTTTGCTGCACACCAACTACATGGACCAGCAGCCGATTGGTGGGAGAACTACTGTGCTGCCCATCAAGATGCCGCCAACATCGCCTGGCCCGAGTTTGTTGAAGCCTTCAGAGCCGCACATGTCCCAGAAGGAGTAATAGACATTAAGAGAGAAGAATTCAACAACCTCAAGCAGGGACATTCCAGCATCAGCGAGTACCTGAGCAGGTTCAACCATCTAGCTCGCTATGCACCCGAGGACGTGAACACGGACAAGAAGAAAATCAGAAGGTTTCTGAAAGGGATGAATGTGGCAATGAAGATCCAGCTTATTGCCCATGACTTCCCTACTTTCCAGCACATGATCAACAGAGCCCTAGTAGTTGAAGACGCGAGGAAGGAGATCGAAGTTTTTCGCAAGCGCAAGGCCTCCCAGATGCAGACTCGTAGTGGTCCGAGTACCAGGCCCTATCTCCCCAGTCCTTCCCGTCAGTTTGCCCCATCCCAGTTCCAAGAGCGGGTGTTTCGCCCATCTGTTTCTCGCCCGGCTTCTTCTGTTCAGTCCCGACCCCTCAGTGCAAATACCGGTGCAAGTCGCCCTACCTCAGCCGGCCTTCAGCGGAAGAGTATTCCGAGTGCCCTGGGAAGCCGATGCTACAACTGCAACGAGTTGGGTCACTTCGCCCGACACTGTCCCCAGAAGCCAGACCCTGCAGTCCCTGGACGCCCTAACGCCAGCGCTTCAAGAGCCCCTGTGTTCAGTCGAGGACAGCCGACTACATACTAATGGATCTGCCTCCCGTGCCCTCCGACCTTTGGACGTGGCCGAGTCAATCATATCCAGTCAGAGACAGCCCGAGAAGCTTCAGATGTGGTAATGGGTACGTTTCTTGTCAACTCCGTACCTGCAATTGTTCTGTTTGATTCTGGAGCATCGCATTCCTTTATTTCTCAATCTTTTGTGGATAAGTATGGTTGGGATGTTCAAGGTCTTAGGATACCTATGGTCATACACTCCCCTGGTAAGGAGTTTAGGTCAGACCAATCTTGCCCTGGAGTTACCTTGGTAATTAAAGGAGTTAGTTTCTCAGCCAACCCCATTGTCCTGGAATCACAAGGCTTGGATTTGATTCTAGGCATGGACTGGTTAGCTAAGCATAAGGGCCGAATAGACTGTGCAACCAGCACCATAACCCTGCAGTGCCCTTTTGGACAAGAAGTAAAGTTTGCCTCCCTTAGAAACCCTAAGAACCGACCCCTCCTGAGCTCGGTGCAAATAGTCCCTTTGGAAGAAGTGCCGGTGATCAATGAGTACCCTGATGTCTTCCCAGACAGTCTACCCGGAATGCCCCCTGATAGAGAGATTGAATTCTCTATAGAGTTGCTACCCGGCACAGCACCCATATCCAAGAGACCCTATAGAATGGCGGCTAATGAGTTAGCCGAAGTGAAAGAGCAGATAGAAGAACTTGAGAGCCTAGGTTTTGTGCGACCTAGCACATCACCTTGGGGAGCTCCAGTGCTCCTAGTGGAAAAGAAGGATAAGACCAAGAGGATGTGCGTTGATTATCGCGCACTGAATGGAGTAACCATCAAGAATAAGTATCCTCTACCAAGGATTGACGACCTGTTCGACCAGCTGCAAGGAGCTAAAGTTTTCTCTAAGGTTGACTTGAGATCAGGATACCACCAATTGAAGATCAGATCTGAAGATATACCCAAAACAGCTTTCCTGACCCGATATGGATTATATGAGTATACAGTGATGTCCTTCGGACTCACTAATGCCCTAGCTTTCTTCATGAGCCTTATGAATAAGGTATTCATGGAATATCTCGACAAGTTTGTCGTGGTATTTATGGATGACATCCTAATCTTCTCCAAGGACGAGCAGGAACATGTTGGACATTTGAGAATGGTTCTAGGAAAGTTAAGAGAGCACCAGTTGTTTGCCAAGTACTCGAAGTGTGAGTTTTGGCTAGACCGAGTTGCTTTTCTCGGGCATGTGGTCACTGCCCAAGGAGTAGAAGTGGACCCGGGGAAAGTGAGAGACGTGCTTTCTTGGAAATCCCCGACTACGGTCACGGAAGTGAGAAGTTTCCTAGGTTTGGCTGGTTATTATCGGAGATTCATTGAAGGATTTTCAAGGATTGCCAAACCCATGACAGAATTGCTAAAAAAGGAAAAGAGGTTTGAATGGAGTGACACCTGCGAGAAAAGTTTCATGGAGTTAAGGAAAAGGCTGACTACCCCACCTGTGTTGATCCTTCCGGATATCAGGAAAGACTTTGAGGTATACTGTGATGCATCCCGACTAGGCATAGGCTGTGTGCTTATGCAGGAAGGAAGAGTGGTTGCGTATGCCTCAAGACAGTAAGACCCATGAGCTGAACTACCCGACCCATGACCTAGAGTTGTCAGCAGTAGTGCATGCCTTGAAGATATGGCGACATTACCTAGTCGGAAATCGGTGTGAAGTATACACTGACCATAAAAGCCTGAAGTATATCTTCACTCAGACGGAGCTTAATCTCAGACAAAGAAGATGGCTTGAGTTGATTAAGGATTACGACCTTGGAATACATTACCACCCTGGCAAGGCAAATGTTGTTGCCAATGCCCTCAGTCGGAAAGTCCATTGTAATGCCATCTTGACCCCGCCCCTTCAACCCGAGCTAAGTCGAGAGCTGGAAAAGCTAAGGATAAATATGGTCAAGCCAGGAACGCTGGCGACTTTGCTGATTCAGCCTACCTTGGAGGACCGGATCAGAGAAGCTCAAAAAGTAGATGAAAAGATTGTATCTCTAAAGAAAGCATGACCCAGGGAAAAGCCCCGAGTTCTCCATCGACAGCAAAGGAACTGTTTGGTTTGGGAAACGCATTTGCGTGCCCGACAGAAGGAAATCCAAGACTTGATCTTGAGAGAAGCCCATGAGTCCGCTTATTCCATCCACCCAGGAAGTACCAAGATGTTACAAGGATATTAAGGATCATTACTGGTGCCTGGAATGAAGCGAGATATTGCCGAGTATGTCGCAGTTTGTGACATTTGCCAAAGGGTTAAAGCAGAGCATCAGAAGCCAGCAGGATTGCTTCAGCCCTTAAGGATACCCGAGTGGAAATGGGAAGAAATAGGAATGGATTTCATCGTTGGATTACCTAAGACCCCGGCAGGACATGATTCCATCTGGGTAATAGTGGATCGACTGACCAAGGTCGCCCACTTTATCCCCGTCAAGACAACCTACCCGGCCAAGAAGCTAGCCGAGCTGTATCTGACCAAGATTATCTGCCAACATGGAGTCCCAAAGAAGATAGTGTCTGACCGAGGAGCTCAGTTCACCTCCCACTTTTGGCAAAAGTTGCATGAGGCAATGGGCACTAATCTCAATTTCAGTACTGCATATCACCCCCAAACGGATGGACAAACCGAGAGAGTCAACCAGATCGTGGAAGATATGCTAAGAGCATGTGCCTTGGATTTTGAAGGAACCTGGGATCTCTGTCTGCCTTATGCCGAGTTCTCCTACAATAACAGCTATCAAGCCGGTATCCAGATGGCCCCCAATGAAGCTCTATATGGACGCAAGTGTAGAACTCCACTCTGTTGGACAGACGTAGGAGAAAAGATGGTTTTTGGACCAGACATTTTGAAAGAGGCAGAAGAGCGAGTTAAGGTTATCCGAGAGCGCTTGAAGACAGCCCAAACCCGACAGAAGAACTATGCAGACAATCGGAGACGAGAGCTCGAGTTTCAGATAGGAGACCATGTGTATCTCCGAGTATCACCCCTACGAGGAACAAAGAGATTCGGAATGAGTGGAAAGCTAGCGCCTCGCTATATCGGACCTTACCCTATTGTCGACAGACGCGGGTAGTGGCGTATCAACTGAGGTTACCCGAAGAACTCTCCGACGTCCACGACGTGTTTCATGTGTCCCAGTTGAAGAAATGTCTTCGCATCCCTGAAGAGCAGTTCCGTTGAAAGAGATCGACGTACAACGCAACCTCACCTACAAGGAACGACCTATTCGGATTTGGAGACAAGGGACAGACGTACCAGACGAAAGACAATCAGATTCTGCAAGGTGCAATGGAGTAACCATTCGGAGGATGAAGCTACATGGGAACGAAAGATCGCCTTCAAGCTGAGTACCCGGAGCTCTTCGCCGAGTAACGGAATCTCGGGACGAGATTCTGTTAAGTGGGGGAGGTTTGTAACGACCCGTTTTTCTTTTCCCGCTAGTCTTCGTTTTCCCGAGCTCCCCTCCTATCCTGTCAGCTGTGCCCCAGTTTTCCTCCCTGGCCAGCCGACTACCTTCTCCCTTGAGCCGAGTAGATTGCTACTCAGTCTTGCATCCTGCCCTTTCCTTTGTTTTACTCGGACCTCCTTGCTGCCGAGTAAGCACTGTGAAGTGGCCGACTACCTTGTTGAGACCTGTTGTTTCCTTGTCCCCGAGTTGCACCCGCCGTTGGACGCCGACTACCGAAGTGGAGAAGAACCAGTCTTCACCTGCCCTCAGCACCACTTGGACCTGATGGACAATAACCTGCAGCATCGCTTGGACAGTGGTCAGTCCGAAGCCCGGTCAGTGAGATTTCTCCAACCTGTCCTAGCCTTGACCTTAATGTCTCGTCGCAGCTACAGTGCCTGCCAACTCCTCTGACCAGTTGGACTCCAAAGTCACTTCTGTCATATCCCTGTCAGTTCATCTTGACTTCCTTGCTCCACCCGTTGCCCAGCTCCACCGTGCCTCAACCTTGCACGTCGGCTATATATATGGCCAACCGTGCCCCCTCTTTCTTGTGTTTGCAAACCGGCCAGCTCCAGCTCTGCTGAGTTCTTGTTCTTCTCTCAAGCTTTGGAGCTCTGTCGCCTGGTTCGCAAGCCTGGTTCAGCCGACTGCCCCCTTTTCTGCAGCCGACTACTTCTTGATCCTTTTTCTTGGTGTTTTACTTCTCCTGCTTATCAGTGTTTCTTTCTGCTTGTTCAGAACCTGAACCGGTGGACGATCCAGAAGCCGCCTTCGCCGAAGAAGACCCCTCCTTGGAACAAGGCAAGCCTCTTTGATCATATTGTTTCCCATATATGCAAAACTATGTTGTTTGGAAAATATATGCATGCTTAGTTTACACTTTTTTTAAAATGTTGGCCTCGGTTTTGCAAGCGCAACCGATGGACCTACCCAGTAGTAACACTTATCTGGTAGGATGTGTTATATTTCACCTTGAAGAGCCCCACAAATGGCACGCTAGCATCCTATCTGAGGATACGATGCCGAGTAGAATGGCTTAGCTCTGCAACGTTGTCTGTCGTTGGGGAAAAACGTTGGGTTTTACCAAACTGATTGAAAAACCCGGTACTCCGTGTATCGGCGTGTTTGTGAAACAAATAAAGTTGTGAAAATCTTGATATACAGAGACAGTGCCTGTGTGGCTTGGCTAAGTATCATCATTAAGGACCGTTTCCTCTGGGAATTCCATCCGAGCATCTTACAGTGCGACCAGACGGGTATTATGGGATGCCCCTGGCCGAGTAAATAGTAGGTTTAGGGAAGTTCAGTGCCGACCACTGAATCCTGTGTGGATCTTTCGGCTGGCATTGGATGACTCTAGACTGGCTTTGGAAATGGCCTTGTCACGAATTTCTGGGTACAGGCCAGTACTCGGTGTAATTTTCGTGTCGGATGGGTAAAGCGCACACCCTCTGCAGAGTTTAGCAGAACTGTTCGAACAGCCGTGCCCACGGTTAAGGGCGATGCAAGGTGATTCCCATAGCGTAGATTTGTTTGCCAGTGATTTGTGAAAGTGTTTGATGGAAAGGGAACCGTGACCAGAGTTTGCCGAGTGAGTAAACGGAAGGCCTGTGTGGCCAGAAACGGATCTGTGTGGTCCGGGGTGTTAAGCACCATAAACAAGTGTATGAAAAGTAAACAGGATGAAGATCATGCTCCCGGGTTGTAGCCAGGGCAGCAAAGTTTAAGCCCCCGGGTTGTAGCCAGGGCAGCAGTGTTTTAGCTAGCTGGTTGTAGCCAGCCTAGCGGGCATTTAGTGCCATGATCATGCTCCCGGGTTGTAGCCAGGGCAGCGATGATGTGCCCCCGGGTTGTAGCCAGGGCGGCCGACTAGCTAGCTGGTTGTAGCCAGTGTAGCGGGCATCAAGTGCCACAGCTGAGATTTGGTTGTAGCCGAGTCTCAGGGTCAACGAGTGGTTGTAGCTACTCGGGAAGTACAGGACCAGCAAATACGAAGTAAAAGATGATAAGAACATATATGATATTGCTTGATCCATTAAGTGGCGAGTTGTTGAAAAGCAACTTGCGGAATGGATAGAGGCGTGAGTCTCTGTCCGACAACAAAAATTTAAGCTCACTAGGGTTTGCAAAGAAAAGAGTTTCTAAAGGCAATTTTCGCAATTAAACCTTTAGCCTTTCTGTCTGACCGACATGGCATCATTTCCGGCTTGCTGAGTACGAAAGTACTCACCTTGTTCATATATATGTATAGTAGGTTTTGGAGTGGAAGACGAAGATCCGACTGCTACCGAGTTCCTCCAAGACCAGGCCGACTACGAAGACTTCTGAAGGTTTCGAGCCTAGTTCCCAACCGTGCCTGTGGAGTAGTTTTTGCCCAGCTTCCGCCCTGTTTCTGCTGTTTCGCTAGTTTACCTATTGATTATTTTTGCCCATCCCGGGTCTGTCCTGGATGGATCTCCTTGTACACATATGTATGTACTCTGTGTTGTATCATTGTTGTGCGTACCCGACTACTGATCCTGGGATCGGGTGCCTTACGCACATGGTGGCCTTCCACCTAGTCGGGAGGCGCCACAGAGTAGGACGGCGCCGACGAGTACCAAGGGCACTCCATCAACGATGATCTTCGGATGATGGGCCAGACTGGAGATGATGAGAGTGACCGCGGCGATGGACGGGATGAGCTGTTCGGTCGCAGCGCAGCCGATCCCATCGATGTTGTTGGCGATGATGGGGCTGGTGCTGCAACTGCTCCTGCGGCGGCCGATCCAGAGACCGTGAGCATGGGGGGCAACAAGAGGACCCGTCCATCCACCTCTGAAGCCTGGAATGATTTCGAGAAGATCTTCAAGGTAATCAACGGTAAGAAAGTAAGGGTTGGTGCCAAGTGCATTCATTGTGGCAATCAGTACTCTGCCTTATCCTCTGGTGGCACTGGCCATCTCTTGCGGCATGTTGATAAATGCCAAGCGAGAAAGGAAAAGTCTCGCGTGTCTCAGTCTTTGCTTAAGTTCGATTCAGATGGTAATGTTCGTCACTGGGAGTACAGTCCTGCTGTTGCACGTACACAGCTTTGTCGTTTGATTGCTAGACTAGATCTTCCTCTCTGTTTTGGTGAATCTGATGCATTTGAGGAGTACATTAAGGTTGCACATAATCCTAGGTTTGCTTCTGTCTCGAGGCAAACCACCACTAGAGATTTTGTGAATTACTTTAATGATTGCCGTGGTAAGCTTATAGAGTCTTTAAGCTCTAGTATTTCTTCTGTTGCTATTACATCTGATATTTGGTCTGGTAATGCTAAGGAAGACTACCTTAGTGTGGTTGCTCATTATATTAGTTCTGATTGGCAATTAGAGAAGAGGATCATTGGTATGAGGCTCATTGATGAATCCCACTCTGGTCAGAACATTGCTGATCGTGTGACTTCTGTGCTTGAGGAGTATAGTTTATGTGCAAAGGTTATCTCTGTTACTTTAGACAATGCATCTGCTAATACTAATGCCATTGACAAACTACACCTGCACTGTCTATTTATATTGGTGATCTGTTCTTGCATCAGCGTTGTGCTTGTCACATTATTAACCTGATTGTAAAGTCTGCATTGTCTGAGATTAAGAAATACCTTGAAGCATTTAGAACTGCAATTTCTTTTTTAAACTCTTCTAACCAGCGCATTGCTGCATTTAAGAGGTATTGCATTGCTGTTAATGTGAGGCCAAGAAAGTTTGGATTGGACATGGATGTGAGGTGGAACTCTACATACCTCATGCTTAAGCATCTAGTCCTTACAAGCAGACTTTTGGTGTGTTCATTGAGACTCACTATCCCAGGGGTGAAGATGAGCCTTTACTTTTGACAGAAGATCATTGGTACATTGCAGAGAAAGTTTTATTATTCTTGAATTGTTTTATGATTCAACTGTTTCACTATCTGGTGTCTATTATCCTACATCTCCACTAATGTGCATCATCTTATTCTGATATCTAAGCATCTAAAGACTTATGAAAATGATAGATTGCTTAGACATGTGGTTGTGCCTATGAATAACTACTATCTTAAGTACTGGAGGGACATTCCATTGCTTTATTCTGTTGCATTTATCTTGGATCCTAGAGCTAAATTGAAAGGTTTTAGCAATGTGCTTAGGTTATTATCTAATTTTACTAGTATGATTATTCAGCTTACTTCACTGAGGTAAGAGCCAACTTTCTACCATCTTTAAGAGGTATGATGACAAGTTTGGTGCAGTTAAGTTGCAAAGGCCTTCACAGCCCTCTAGTTCTGGTAAGAAAAAAGTGCCTGGGATGATATTTTTTCTGATGGTGCTGGTGATGATACACCTGACTTTGGACTTGGTCCTGGTCCTGGTACTTCTTTGAGTTCTTTCTGCACCCATTCCTACTCTATCTAGAAGAACTTCTGCTAGTGCCTTGCTGCATGCAGCAAGCATTGGAGCAACTGGTATTGGTTGTTCTGAACTCTCTTCTTACTTGGACAGTGACACTATCAACCACCATGATGATAGCTTCAACATCTTGAATTGGTGGCATGAGCACAAACTTACATACCCAGTTCTTTCAATTTTAGCTAAAGATGTTTTGACTGTGCCTGTTTCTACCATATCTTCAGAATATGCTTTTAGTACAACTGGCAGGATCATAGAGGAGCGGCGGCGTCGGCTAAGTCCTGAGATGGTGGAGATGCTCTCCTGCATCAAGGATTGGGAGGCTGGAGCAGCAAGACTACAGCACATGGTGGAGGACAAGGAACTTGAAGATAGTTTTGAAAACTTATATCTTGATCATGATTTAAATGTGTAATCTATGATGGAACTGTATTGCAATAATGGTGAACTGTATTGAGCTGGGCTGTACTCTTTTTTCCTATCTAGGGTTTCTCACGAGGTGTGAGTTTTACCTAGATAGGTTTTTAATGAGGCAGCCATTGCACCAGCTCAAACTTAAAAACATTGTTTTTGTGGTCTGTGATGTGATCTGTGATCTGTTGAGATTTCTGGATGATTTGATGATTTCTGGATGTAATGTGATTTGTTGAGATTGTTCAAGTAACTGATGATTTCTGGATGTAATGTAATCTGTTGAGAACTTTTTGAATCTGTGAATTCTATTGAATAATTCAAATTTTTGAACTTGAATGAGTGGTTGATGCCTTTAGTGCCTAGACTGGCACTAAGCCCGGCAGACCTGGCGGGCCATTGGGCCAGCACGGCACGGTTTTAGGGCTGTAGGGCCGTGCCTGGGCCAAGAAATAGGCCCGACGTGCCGGCACGGCACGGCACTATCAGGCCACCGTGCCTAATAGTGCCGTGCCGCATAGTGCCGTGCCACTATCGTGCTAGGGCCGGGCCGGGCCGGGCGGCCCGTTTGGCCTTCTATACTACTAGATAGGCATTTTTTCCAGTCCGGTCCCTGCATTGCATCGGCATTTTCCAATTTGATCCATATTTTGGGCCGCTGCCACGGTTAGCAGTCCGACATTTTTGCATCCGCAGATATGGAATTGGGAAACCCTAGCGTTGATCTGTCAGCTGCGACCTGCAAACTCAAATCACTTGAGCAGAGAACGCGAGAGAGAAATCAATGATCTTGTAAACACACAGAACAACAGGATGTTTTTGACGCTGCGAAGAACGTTGTAGCTTTTCTGTTTTTACTCATCTCCTTTTATTCTTGTTGATTACAGAAACTTGGGCTCTTTGGCCCTGCATGCACGGCCACGTTCCCTAACAGTGACTGCCATCCCAATCACCAGGAATCGTGCCACGCGACGCGCTCCCTCGTGAACATGCACATGTCGAGCTCCACAAGCACACAGCCTCAGATCGGCCATGCTCCTTGACTTAACAGAAAGAACGAAAAAACAGGGGAGGAGTGAACTACGACTAAGGCAATCACAAGTTTATTCTAACAATCTCCCCCTAAACCTTGGGATGTTCATACCTGGCACCAACGACACCAATCAGCTCGCGCAGCTCCTGGAATCTCACTCGAGCCAACGGCTTGGTTAGAATATCAGCAAGCTGTTCAGCAGAACTTGAAAACTCGATGTCGATCTTTCCAGACTCCACACACTCATGAATGAAGTGAAAACGTGTCTGAATGTGCTTGCTTCGATCATGGTGGACTGGGTTCTTGGTGAGGACAATGGCGGACTTATTGTCCACCTTCAATGTTGGCGAAGTGATTGGACTCCCCATGATCTCCTGGAGCAGTCCAGCCAGCCACAATGCTTGACACGCCGCTGTTGACGCCGCGATGTACTCTGCTTCACATGATGAGAGGGCCACCACCTTCTGCTTCTGTGACACCCAGGTGAAGGGACTGTTTGCCAGGAAGAACAGCCCTCCACTCGTGCTTTTGCGGTCGTCGAGATCGCCGGCCATGTCACTATCGCTGTATCCCAGCAGCTTGAACTCTCCTGGCCTTCCTTTGACGTACATCAAACCGTGACCTCGAGTCCCAGCCACATTGTTGACGAAACGGGACTGGGGGTCCCCACAGTCGCCGGGGACGCGTGGGTCTTCGGCCACGTCAGTTCCCCCGGGGCCATATCCCGCGCAAGAGAAGGCCGGCTACGGCTGCTTCCCTGCTAAGTACCCGGGCGCGAGCTCTACCTCGGCCCGGGTGAGCTCTCCCCGAGCAAGTCGCAACAACGGCTCTCGGACCTTTCCGGTCCCAGGAACCGCCTCCTCGGGCCCCGGGTCCCGGGGACCATCCCGTGCCCGGGCCTCGGCTCCCGGTCCCAGGAACCGCCTCCTCGGGCCCCGGGTCCCGAGGACCATCCCGTGCCCGGGCCTCCCGGTCCAGGGCCCCACAGCTTCAGCCCCGGGAGGCGTCCCCGGGGCACATTACAAAGATGCTCCTGGTCCCGAGCGCCGCTCCCCGGGCCCGGGACTTACATCTTCGGCACCAAGGAGCTCGGGAAGTAAGCCTTGAGACGATCGGCTTTTTCCGGTTGGATCGGCTTTGGCTCCTCCGAGCTGATCGGCTCCTTCCGGTGTTCGACGTCTTCCGGTGATCGGCCTCCCCGGTCGGCATCGGCTCCTCCCGGTCGGATCGGCCTCTCCCGGTGATCGGCCTCCCCCGGTCGGCATCGACTCCTTCTAGCGATCGGCTTCTCCCGGTCGGCATCGGCTACCAGCATTAATGACAAGGCGACGGGGGCACGTCGCTCCTGTCGTCCGCACGACCACGCGTGGGCGTCTCCTGATGGCCCCCCGTGGACAACACGACCAAGCAGTCAGAGCCTTTTGACTTCGGCGGCAAAGGCGTGCGCCGTCACATCCCCACGACTTCGCCGCCTGCAGCATACCAACTCTGGCGTGGCTCGGCAGGCGGACGTGGGAGCAGCAGGCGGCAGCAGGCGGACGTGCGCGACAAGACGGCAACAAGACAGCGAGAAGACAAACCATACCTAGCCCTCTCATGTATCTCGGCACTGCGGACCCCTTGCACGATAAAAGGAGGGTCTATGCCACTAGAGAAAGGGGGCGGAGATTGACTCCGGTCGGAGAGGTTCCAGAACTCCCCGGGCCTTCTTCTTCTTCCTCGGCTCCGAGCTCCTCAAGTCCCTAGGCTAGCTTCCGAGCACCCCGGGGTTCACCTTGTAACCACATTCATCCTCCACAGATAGCAAACACACAGGAGTAGGGTATTACGCCTCCGTGTGGCCCGAATCTGTCTACTTTCTCTTGTCTTTCTTGTGTGCCGATCCATCCATCGAACCATCCTTCTTCCACCGGACGTCGCAGTCGCCTGAGAACCACTCCCCTGGCCGAACCTCAAAGGGGGGTCACCAGACTTCCCACCGTCGGAGTTTCATCCTTCGACACACATACCTGAGAATGTGCTTGACTGCTGCCATATGATCCTCGCGAGGTTCAGCCATGAATCTGCTGACGTAGCCAACCGCAAATGCGAGGTCCGGTCTTGTGTTGACGAGGTACCGCAGCCCCCCAACAATACTGCGAAAACTTGTGGCGTCAACCAGTGGAGCAGTACTTGCCTTACTCAGCTTGAGCTTGGGTTCCATTGGGACTTGACAGGGATTGCATTCTGCCATCCCCCCTTGTTCCAGCAGCTTCCGGGCGTAGGCAGATTGCGCGAGGAAGATGCCGGTGCCGTCTTGGCGTACCTCAATCCCGAGGTAGTAGGAGAGCAGTCCCAAATCACTCATTCGGAACTACTCAAGCATTTCTTGCTTGAAGCGTGCAATGTCGTCGTCCACTGGGCCGGTGATCAGGAGATCGTCGATGTAGACTCCTACCACCAGTGGCTTGCTTGATGTGCGCCGTGTGTACACGGCATACTTGTGGGCGCTCCTCGTGAAGCCGAGGAAGCTGAGGCAGGTGTCCAGCTTGGCATACCATGCCCTCGGCGCTTGTTGCAGCCCATAGAGGGCCTTGTTCAGCTTCAATACTTGGCCGGTCTTCCCGATGGCGAAGCCCGGCGGCTGTTGGACGTAGACCTTCTCCTAGAGCTCACCGTTTAGGAATGCCGACTTCACGTCCATGTGGTGGACTCGCCAATCTTCATGGGCCACTGCTGCAAGGATCATCCTCACTGACTCTAGCCGCGCCACCGGAGCAAAAATCTCATCGAAATCAATGCCCTGTTTCTGGACATACCCCTTTGCGACAAGTCGGGCCTTGTGCTTGACGATGTGCCCGTGCTCATCGCGCTTGGTTTTGAACACCCACTTGAGGCCGATGGCGCGATCACCTGCAGGGAGATCAACAGCCTTCCAGGTGGAGTTGTCTTCAATTGATCGCAGCTCCTCCTCCATGGCAGCACGCCAGCACTTCTCCCGTTCTGCTTCTGCAAATGTGGATGGCTCCTCTGCACTCACAGCAAGAAGCTCATCGGCAAGCTCCCGTTGCGCCTGCTCAGGTACTGCTGCATCTCCCAGAATATTATCCATCCTGCGAAAACGAAGTGGAGCATCGTCGTGTTCATCATCAAGATCAGCCTCGCCGCTTGGGGGTGAGGCAAGCTCGATAGGGGCTGGAGGTGTTCCTGGTGCAGCTTGAGGGAGCTCCTGATCGCTTGGTTCAACGTGCGAGATCGTCATGAACTCCACCTCGAACGGTTCTTGATTCTTGTTGCTGGCCTCCACTGCATCTTCACCCCAGTCCCACTGAGCATGCTCGTCGAACACCACATCGCGTGTGATGTGAACACGCCCCGTGGCTGGGTTGTAGGCGCGGTACGCCTTGGAACCTGGTTCATACCCAACGAAGATCATCTTCGTGCTCCGTTCGTCGAGTTTCTTGAGGTGAGGTGATGTATTCTTGACGAAGGCGATGCACCCGAAGGTGCGGAGGTGCTGTACTGCCAGCTTCTTGCCATACCACGCCTCGAAGGGGGTCATCCCCTCAACGCTCTTGGTGGGTGAGTGGTTGAGGAGGTATACTGCCGTCACCACCGCCTCCCCCCAGAAATAGCCTGGGAGTCCTTTCGCCTTGAGCATGGTGCGAGCGGCTGCCATGACGGTTTGATTCCGCCGCTCCACCACGCCGTTCTGTTGTGGGAAGTATGGCGCGGTGAGTTGGCGATGAATTCCGGTGGCGGCGCAGTGCTCGGTGAGTCCGCTGAGGTGAACTCCCTCCCACGATCAGTGCGGAGGGAGCTCAACTTGTGGCCTGATTTGACCTCTGCCACTGCTTGAATGCGCTTGATCGCCGCCGGTGCGCAGTCCTTCGTCTGAAGTAACTCCATCCACATAAATCTGCTGAAATCATCCACGAGCAGCAAAAAATATTTTTTACCCGTGGGTGTCGCCGGTGTGATTGGGCCACACAGATCCCCATGCACAAGCTCCAGAGGCCTCTTGGCACGCTCACGTGCTAGTTCAGGGAACGACGTCCTCCTTTGTTTCCCGATTAGGCAACCCTCGCAAGGTTGGACGGGCAGCTGCAGCTCGGGCATCCCGCGAGTAAGGCCTTCCCGCGCCAGCTTCTATAGTGCCTGGAAATTGAGGTGGCCAAAGCGTGTGTGCCACCTCCAAGACTCCTCTTGTTCTTGCGCCTGGAGACAAATCGGCCGTGCAAGGGTGATGTCGAGCACGTATAGCCGATTGGGTGCACGCGGGATCTTGGCGAGCAGGCGGCCTCCCTTGTCATGGACCCGCATGATTCCCCCGCGCACGAGAGCTTCGTAGCCGACCTCATCCAGCTGCCCCATGCCGATGATGCTTGTGCGGAGCTTGGGGATGTAGTACACGTCTGAGAAGGCGCAATGTTCCCTGGTCTTGCATTCGAAGACGACAGTCCCGCGACCCTCGATTTGAACCAGTGACCCATCGCTGAACTTGACGGAGCCGCCGACGCCGGTGTCGAGGTGGGAGAAGGCGGCCTGAACGCCGGACATGTGGTTAGTGGCGCCGGTGTCGACCACCCACCGACGCTCGTTCTTCTGTCCTTCATTGCCGATCTGAAGATGGACCTTTTCCTCGACGAGGTAGAGTACCTCGCGGGTCTGTGAGGCAGCGGCCGGCGATGGAGTTGGTACCAGCGGCGGCACGGGACTGGCGGACGGTGGTGGAGTACGTCCCCGTGGCGGCATGGGACCGGTGGACGGCACTGAGGCGCGAGGCCGCAGCGACGAGGAAACGGCAGGCGACGCTGGGTCGCGAGCCTGCAGCGATGTGGCACCGGTGGGCGGCGCCGGGGCCTTGTCCTGCTCCGGCGTGGGATCAGCGGGCGGCTCAGAGTCGCGCTGCCGCCGATGCGGCGGTGGAAGAGGGGAAGGGGATCGCGAGTTGGACTCTTGGCGCACACCTCGCTGAAAAACAGGCTTTCCTCCTGAATTTTTACTGTTACTAATTTATTTTTTTTAATTTACAAAACTAATTTTTGATTTGGGTCAATTGCAGAAATAGCCTCTTGCCGCCGTGGGCCACGGCGGTATTTAAAAACCGTCGTGGCCCAGGGCCTCGAATGGCATCCCCGTCAGGCGCGGCTAACGGCGCCGGCCGCCGTTAGCCCTGGGGGGCCACGTGGCCTTGCCGCCCTGGGGGACGGCGGCGAATGCATTCGCCGCCGTCCCCCAGGGCGGTTTATAGGCCAATCACCGTCCTCGGGGACGGCGGTTTTTAGCCTTCCCGTATAAAATCCATTCACGCACTCGCCAGCGCGTCATTTCTTCCTTCCGCCTCCAGCGTTCGTCCAATAGAGCTGAGGGAAAGGAGGAGCAGTACAGTGGCGAAGCCCTCGCAGATTTTTCAGCCGAATCCAGGTATTTTTTTTGCTCTCCCTCTGTTATGTAGTCAATTTTTTAGATAAGTGTTAATTAGTACTAGACGCGTAGTGTAATACCTGACATAGTATGAAAATATTAGCGGTTTGGCATAACCATCGTTAGTGTTAAATTTATTTGACCGTACTAGAAGAACATAGCGGACAGGTAGTAAATTGTAGATATTTTAGAAATAAATATGCTCCGCCATGGCCATCGTTGGTATACGTTATTTTGACACGTTAGATAAACCTAGCGTATAACTTTATTAGCGCCGCTGGGTTAGTTTGTAAAATATAGAAACGGTAATGGTTTGACTCATACGTATAGCCTTTTTATGGAACGAATATTGATTAGTACAGATTAATAAAATCTTTTTTGTGAACAGAAATGGCAAATAGAGTTGTATTCGCGATATACCACGGTGAAGGAAATGTTAGAGAAGGACAATATGGGGTAGATTTATCGGAGTTCAACGTAGCACAAAAGGGAATTATAGCTCCAGCTGAGAGAAGTTTTCCTGGAGTTTACAATTGGTTAATGAGGGGATTCATAGTAGATCCTCAAGTAAATGCAATTACGGTGTACGCACTGGTTAGCTGGGCTGTGGAAGGTTTTTGGTGGGAATTGATGCCAGTAGATTCGACGGCCAGCTGGGTATTTTTTGTGGAGAGTGCACTGCAACGAGGATGAGCACCGAGCATCCTAGTGGTAGTGCATGACGTGGTCAGCATTGATCAGGCTGGTCCGAGTACAGCGGAAGGGCCCGATGAAACAGGGGACCAAAATGAGGCAGAAGACGAGGGTGCCGGAGAGGAAGGAGGCCAAGAAGACATGGGACCAGGGGGATTTGCAGATGAAGGGGAGAGACACCCAGGTCTAGTACAGGAGATGGAAATTGAAGACTCAGAACCTGAGCATATGGAGGATGATGATTCTTCGGAGGACGATGTATACCCGGCAGAATGGGACAACGAGGACTTCTCCGGACTCATTGTCTCAGAGGGGCACACCGTCGCATGGGAGTATCGGCAGAATGAAGTGGTGCAAGGCGCTAGATACGCCGAAAAAGCACAGTTGACAGAGGCTGTGAAGATGTGGGCCGTGTCACTTGGGAGGGAGTTCTGGGTATCAAAGTCCACCAGATCAGTGTACGAAGTGAAATGTGCAAGTTCAAGCGATGGATGTCCATGGAGGATGTACGCATCCACGAAGAAATATGACGACTGTTGGTCCGTGTCAATCGTGACGGAGCACAACTGCCATCTTCCGGGTGTTCAGAAGTACCACAGGAACATATCACCTGCATTCATCGCTTCAGAGCTGTATTATGCTGTTGTGGAGAACCTCCGGTTCGAGCCCAAGTCAATTATCAGGCGTATCGAGGAGAAGTACAAGTACACCATTACATATGCCAAGGCATGGAGGGCCAAACAGAAGATAATTGAAATGAGATTCGGCAGTTTTGAAGCTTCGTACAATAATTTGCCTCGTCTACTGCAAACCATCTGTGCGAGGAATCCTGGCAGCTACTCCGAAATTAAAAGTTTCCCATCGTTAGCAAATCCTGGACAGAGCGTCCTTCAGCGGGCCTTCCTCTCTCTGCAGGCGTGCATGTTTGTATTTCTTCATTGCAGGCCCATTCTCTGCATTGACGGCACGTTCCTAACTGGAAAATACAGAGGGCAAATGTTGACGGCAATCGGAGTAGACGAAAACAACCAAGTGTTGCCCATGGCCTTTGCCTTCGTCGAGGGCGAGAACACAGAGAGTTGGTACTGGTTTCTGAAGCTGATTAAGGAAAAGGTGGTGGGGATGAGGCCAGATGTATGTCTCATACATGACCGTCATCCAGGGATGCTGCGTGCAATTGAGGAGCTGCGAAACGGCTGCGCAGACAAGGGATACCCTCCGGTGTGGGAAGATGTAAAGAGCAGATGGTGCATGCGTCACATGGGCGCAAACTTTTATAAGCAGTTCAGAAACAAGGAGCTGATGGCCATGTTCAAACGTTTGTGCGCCTAGAATCAATAGAAGAAGTTCAATGAGCTGTGGAGGAGACTTGATGAGCTGACAGCCAAACATAGACGCGAGAGTTCTGCAAGACCCCCAGCTAGAGGTGTTGACGGCCCTGAAGCTCTAGGTGCACTTCCCACCGATGACGGTACATTCAGAAGGAGGCTCGGTTCCTCGGTTAGCAGATTTTCGCAGTGGATCGAGCACGAGCCGAAGGAGAAATGGGCATTGCTGTACGATGAAGGTGGAGCAAGGTACGGCATAATGACCACAAACCTTGCAAAGGTCTACAACTGGGTCATGCGTGGTGTGAGGCAACTCCCCCTTGTTGCCATCGTGGAGTTCATCCTACATAAAACACAGACGTACTTCCACGACAGGTGCAGACAAAATGGCCCATCTATGGCCGATGGAAACCTTTGGTTCGGCACCAAAATGAGAGAGTACCTTGAGGAGAAATGCAAGAAGGCAAGAGAGCACCGAGTCCGAGTGCAGGGCACACGAGAGCGTAGATTTGAGATATTGTGTGCCGACAGGTCCAGGCGTGGCATATTCGCAAGGAAACCTATACAAAAGTGTGTCCTAAAGGAAGATGGGACATGCACGTGCTCCTGCCGGAAACCAAGCTTGTACCACAAGCCCTGTTCTCATGTCATTGCCGCTTGCGGGGAGTGCGGCATTGATGAACGCCAATATGTGTCTCCGTACTTTAAAAAGGAAGCAATCATGCATATATGGAGTACTGAGATCTTTGGTTTCGGCATCGTCGGCACTTTCACTGAAGACACAAGTCCAGTTTATTACATCCCTGACCCGACGAAGGCAAGGAACAAGGCAGGCCGACGTCGGACACGGAGGATACGCAATGATATGGATGAATCCGAGGCCGGCGTTAGCACTCAACGTTGCAGTAGGTGTGGAGAGGAGGGACATACCTACAAGAAGTGCAGGAAAGACGCCGAGGCCCCAAGTGCAGCGGAAGTTCCTATGGAAGGATCAGGCGCCGACGGAAGGCGGCCAACTGGGGAAGGCACCACTGATCGGTAGCGTCATCGCAGGCGTCTTCGTGCACCTTCAGGTTATGTTGTCTAGTATAGCCGCTGGTTGCTGATGTAATCTCCCTGTAATGTGTACCAATATGCATGTACTGCTATCTGATTTTTGTTTTAGTGTGGGTCTTTTAAAGGTACATTGCTGTCTGTTAATTTTCTGACTGTAATGCACTATGTTTAATTGAGCTAATCCGTTCCGCTTCTTTTTCCTTGCAGGTATGGACTACCAGACGCCTGAGCTGCTGGATCACGCCACCGATCAGTCCCATCGGTCGTTTCTCTCGGCGGTGCAGAACCTCGAGCTCGGTACCTTACGTCCTCGACCTTCTAGGCGACTACTTCCCGTGGACGACAGGTTCACGAGTAGGTACGTACGAACGTTGTACTGTGAATCTGTATATGTCAACTTACTAACTTGCTTTGTTTTGATTGTCAGGTTGCGGGAGGCAGGCCTTCTGCCGCTGTGTAGGCTGGTAGCAGCCGCAGTGGAGCCGAATGACCCGACGAAGAAGTGGGGTATCGACCGGTCGCTGATCACAGCTCTTGTGGACCGGTGGAGACCGGAGACGCACACCTTCCACCTCCCATGCGGTGAGATGGCCCCCACGCTGCAGGACGTCAACTTCCTCCTTGGGCTGCCTCTAGCCGGCGATGCGGTGGGCCCAGTTGACGGGCTCCAGGTGTGGCGAGAGGAGATCCTGCAGCGGTTCGCCCCGGTTCACCGTGCTCCGAGGCTTCCCCTTGTCGGCGACATCTCCCCGTACACGCATGTGGGCCCCCCTCAGGCTTGGGTATTGAGCTACACGGTAAGAATGCTTTCTTGTTGTTTTATGTTCGTCCTTCAGTCCGTACTAGAATTATAGTGTCAACTTCCTTATATGTTACCGCAGTCTGATCAGCTAGACCCGGAGGCCGACGCGTACTCACTGCAGAGGAGCCTGGAGGCGTACCTGTTGTGGGTGTTCGGGTGGGTGATGTTCACCAACTCACACGGCCACGCAGTCGATAAGGGCTTGATCCCTTACACGAGGGAGATAGCCGACGCCGAGGACGGTGCTGTTCCCCAATACAATTGGGGATCGGCAGTCCTTGCCGCCACGTACAGGGGTATGTGCGACGGCTGCAGGAAGACCGAGCCAGAAGCGGTCTTCACGGGTTGTCCACTCCTCCTACAGCTCTGGGCGGCAGAGCGGTTCGCGATCGGCCGCCCCGTTGTGGACCACAGTCCGTACGAGGCGAGCCTGTACGTGGGTGTCCCACCGGAGGACTATCCGACGATGGGGACGGTGTGGTGTCGTCGTGAGGTATGTTCGGTGTTAGAACCATCTCGGTTTTTTATGTTACTTGGACTAACGAGAACTCTTTTCCTGTTTGTAGCGTCGGTACGCTCACGTGCAGGTGCAGAAGTCGTACCCAGACTTCGTCATGGAGTTCGACAGGATCACGGACGACGACGTTGTCTGGGAGCCGTACAGCGCCGAGGCGAGGCACGCGCGTGCGCCGCACGGGCTGTCGTCCCTCTGCACCAGGGACCAGGCGTACTGGCTGACGATGACGCTGATGCTGTTCGACATTTCTGTCGAGCCGCACTGCCCGCAGAGTGTGATGCGGCAGTTCGGTATGCGATAGACCTTCGGCCATCAACAACACAGGGGCGTACCGCAACACGTTCACAGGTATATGTGGAAATGAATATTCCGTATTGTTATGCATTGTGTCACCGGTTGTGCTCTGCAGGTTAAATCGGCGTGGCCAGGCTGCCGGTAGGCTGTGGAGACCCACCGTCGTCGACTACATCAACGACTGGCTCATAGCCACGGAGGACGTCATCACGGAGCTGCACCCCTACACAGCCGCCAGGTACGAGCAGTACCTTTCCTGGTACCAGGCCCGTACCAGACTACGGGTGACGTACACTCCCGAGGCTCCACAGGCGCACGTCGCGGGGGTGCGAGACGCATACCCGACACACCGCGACCAGGACTACTTCCGCGCGGTGAGTCAATGGTTTTCATACTATTTTCAACGGTAGGTACCACGCGCAACTAACCACGCATGTCCTGCTAAACAGGTGGACGATGCTAGGCAGGTCCACACGGAGCTGGACCTACTGCGGCAGCTCCTACAGGCTGGCATCCCTCTCACGCAGCAGGAGCAGACGATCACGTTCGACCGGATGTGCAACACGATGCGCTCGGTCGTCCGTGCTCTGACTTGTCGCCGTTCCGATGTAGTCCCACCGATGTAGATACATATGCGAGGTCCCCATGGTGAAGGGACATCGGCAGGAGCGGCGGGTTCTGCAGGGGCCAGTACGTCGTGGGGAGCAGGTCCTTCTGGTACCGCCGGAGGATCGAGGTCGGCAGCCTCCACGATCGGGCGAGGATTGTTAGGTACGTCAGGATTGAACCTATTCTCCATAACTAACTGCACTTTTTATGCGGCTGACGCGAGCTTTTCTTTACCAGACCCACGCGGCGGATCTCACCACCACCTGGGGGACACTGGGCGGGGATCTGCCCCGAGCACCTCTGCTTGGATCTCTACCGAGGACGACCTCGTTCCGGAGCAGGACGTGATCGGGTCGTCACAGCTCGGAGGTGCACCGCACACACAGCCGCACGACGCCGGTGCTTCCCCTGCTGCTCAGGCGATCCGAGCCACCCATGGGGTACCGGCGGACCGCTTGACGTACTCGCGCGGGCACGTGCGAGCGCAGCCTAGGAGGACGAGGAGGCGTATGACCTAGGGGCTATTGTTGTATTTATTTATTTAGAGGTCTCGCATTACTTGTTTAAATTTGTCATGTCCATATTCACCCCCTGTAGACTCGATCCCATCCTTCAGATACATTGTACTGCTAACAATGTAGTCTCCCTTGTTGTATTTCGTACTATGGGTGTCGCATTCATCATGCCGCAATGCGAACGGCTCGCATCTAGGTAATATCACTATGCTATTGTACGTGCACTGCGTTAAGTATCGACCGAGTGGATGACGAATAATAGAATATATCGTCTTCCAATGTCGAATTAAAAATCATTCAGTACGTACATTGCGCAAAAATTTGGGAAAAAAATTCATAGGCCCTAACATTCCGTTCGCCTGGGGTCCTAAGCCCCTCACGTAAAACGGACCGGCTTATTACCATGTCATTAATTAAGTTTTACCGAAAATAAACTTGAAAAAATGATCAGTACGATTTTACAAACCAACGCCCACCATCGTCGGATTATAAAAAAAAACTTTAAAAAACATAACCTAAACCACGATTAAAACTAAATTTTGTGAAGCGTGTAGGCGAAAGACGGGGAAGAGTGGATTGCGAGTGCCGATCCAGACATCGAGGAGTGGAATGCGAGTGGCGATCCGGAAATACCCTCAGTTTGACAAGTTCTTTTCACGACGTGAACAATCTATGATATTTGGTTTTTTTTTAAACATCGACCCAATAAATGCAATGGCACAATAAATACAATTTAAGAATTTAATTTTGACAAATAAATTTTCAAAAATTTTGGGGTTAAAAATTAGCATTCGGAGGATTCGGACCGTCCGATCGCTGTGCGAACGGTCCTATGCATTCGCCGCCCTGGGGGACGGTAGCGAATGCAAGGCATTCGCCTCTTGCATTCGCCGCCGTCCCCCAGGGCGGCAAGGCCACGCGGCCTCCCGGGCTAACGGCGGCCGGCGCCGTTAGCCGCGCCTGACGGGGATGCCATTCGCCGCCCTGGGCCACGGCGGCAAGAGGCTACTTTTGCAAAAAGTTCAAATCAAAAAATAGTTTTGTAAATTAAAAAAAAAATTAAATTAGTAACAGTAAAAATTCCTTTCCTCCTCGTCTTGGGCCACATGGGCCTCTCCAGTTTTCTTGGGCTTGGACCGACACTGTCTGGCCCAATGGCCGGCCTTGCCACAGTTGTGGCAGATGTCCTGGCCTGCAGAATTGGTGCGTGGCTCTCGTGCTCCTCCTTCCCCGCTGCCAGCGCCTCTCCCTCTTCCCCGACGACGGTTACGGCCGCCACTGCTGCCGTCTTTTCCGCCGTTGGAGTTCTTTTCCTTTTCACGTGCCTTGTAGCGCGCGAGCCACTCTTCCTCCGTGAGGTATAGACGGCCGCCGCCATCCTTGGTCGCGCTCGCTGGCCTTTTACGCTGCTCTATGGCTCGGAGACGTCCCGTCGCTTCCTCAATGGAGATGTTGTCGAGGTCGAGGAGGGTCTCGATGGAGATGGCAACCTGCTCGAGGTACTCAGGGACCACCTGCAACATCTTCTTGACCACTTCCTTGTCGGTGATTGGATCACCAAGGTTGCGGAGCTCATTGGCGAGGCCGGTGACGCGCAAAGAGAAATCCTCGACGCGTTCTTCCTCCTTGAAGGTGATGGCGCGAAGTCCTGCCGCAGCTTCTGCGCATTCGTCTCCTTTACTCGTTCGACGCCAATACGAACGGTGCGGATCGCTTCCTAGGCTTCACATGCCGTCTCCTTTTGCGCGAGCGACGTCAACATGTCTTGTGGGACGGCGCGCAAGATGGCGGCGAGAGCCGTGCGATCGGCGCGGAAGTCATCGGTGCCGGGGTTGATGGCCTCCCAAAGCCCCTGCGCTTGGAGATTCACCCGTATGACCATTGACCACTCGGTGTAGTTCGTGCGGGTGAGCGTGGGGTAGACTATGGAGGCAGAGCTTCTCTCGATCACGTGCTCGATGACAGGTTCGCGGCCGGTGCGCTGCCTGCGCCGGGGCGGCGGTGAGATCGACAGGTGATGACCTCGGTCTTCACTGGTGACCGAGTGCGACATCGTATTAGGAACGTCGCCGTGGGCTCTGATACCACTTTGTCAGCTGCGACCTGCAAACTCAAATCACTCGAGCAGAGAACGCGAGAGAGAAATCAATGATCTTGTGAACACACAGAACAACAGGATGTTTTTGACGCTGCGTAGAACGTTGCAGCTTTTTTGTTTTTACTCATCTCCTTTTATTCTTGCTGATTACAGAAACGTGGGCTCTTTGGCCCTGCATGCACGGCCACGTTCCCTAACGGTGACTGCCATCCCAATCACCAGGAATCATGCTGCGCGACGCGCTCCCACATGAACATGCACACATCGAGCTCCACAAGCACACAGCCACAGATCGGCCATGCTCCTTGACTCAAAAGAAAGAACGAAAAAACAGGGGAGGAGTGAACTACGACTAAACAGGGGAGGAGTGAACTACGACTAAGGCAATCACAAGTTTATTCTAACATGATCTAGAAATTCTCCTATCAGCACACCAAATTCAGCCATGAACTATCTACCCAGAGGAACACCGTTCAATTTCTCCTCGGCAATGAAGCGTGTGAGGAAGCGGCCGGCATCCGTGGGGGCAGCAGAGGAGGAGGCGGCGACGGCGATGGGGACGCTGCGTGTTCTACTTTGGCGGCCAGGGCAGCTGCAGACCCTCGAAGAGATCGTCCAAAGCCATGGCCGGCGTGTGGTCTGCTTCTCTCTTCTCCTGGTCGGTCGGTGTCATTAGTGAGATAGACAACCCTAATATTAGGGTGCGTTTGATTGGTGTGATATGTTTGGATAGTACTCCCTCCATTTGTTTTTGATCGACGCATACGTTCTTGACAGGAAGACCAAGGAGCACTTATGCCTCATCGAACGAGCGGCGTCATCGCGCGATCTGCGTCATCTCGCTTCTGGCCAATCTCGGTAGATCTATCCGCAACCTACAGTCGATCGCCAATCACAGGAAACTGCATGAGCTTGCCTCTTTGAAAAATTGAGCAAGGCACGCCCCTCCCTGGCCATATATACTCTTTGTCGTCATCTCTTCTGATCACATCTATTCCCTACACATGTCGCCATCTCTTCTGATCATCTCCCTTCTCCATAGCTGCACTAGATTTTGACCTAAATGTTGAGGCACCTGATTGGGACCTAAACAATACCATTGATTGGGATGACATTGGCGATTGGGATGGTCCTGCACATGAACTCGACTTCCACTTGGTGTGGGATGATGAAGGTGCTGCTCGATTGCAAAGAATCTGATTGGTTTTGGTCGATTGGAATGCCAATGACTTGTTTCCTTTTGTGTCCTAGATGCAGATGAACAAGCACAAGACCACGTAGAGGACGAGTTTCACGATGCACATTCAGAAGGAGCTGCTAATTCTGCTGGAGAGCAGGGTATGTGAACATTCAAAATTCCTGATTAGCTCCAAACTCCAAATTAAAACTCCTGATTAGCTCTTTGTTGGATTTTAGAAGCTGCAAATGATGGGGTTGGAGCTACGGAACATGGAGGAGAAGGCGCTAATGGAGGTTCAGAACAGGGTATGTATTTGGAAATTTGATTTTGCAAATGGAGGTTCTGCATGTAATATGCTGTTGTTCTGAAACTTTAGTTTTGAATCTTTAGTCCTTTTGTGCTGAGACGGAGTACTCTTGAAGATCTAGTTCTGAAATCTGAAATCTTTAATGAATTGTTGTGAATTTAATTGAATTTAGTACCAAAATCTATTGTCTGATTGCTACAATGATTACAGATTTTAAGCTTGATTTAAGTTCTGAAACTCTAGAGTACTTTAGAGTTTTTGTACAAGCAAGTACTGAATTTGTACGAGCACTGAAAATTAAGATCCTTTTGTACTGATCTTAGTTATGAAACTTTAGTTCTAAAACTGTATTTCTGAAACTTTAGTAATGAATTCAGCAGTGACAAATTATGATCAACTTCTGAATGTATCTTAAAGCTCTGAATTCTGTGATTTACTGTAGTTCTGCAAAATTAACATTAGCTATTTTGTTTTTCATATTCTGATTCAGTAGTTAACATCTGAAGTTCAGTAATTCTGACATTCAGTAGTTTAGTCCTCTAGTTCACGAGTTCAGTTCTGAAGTTTAGTAGTTCTGTTTTTGGTAGAAGTGGCAAAAACATGTTTCCTTTAACTACTCCTAATTTTGATTTCGCAATGTCCATTAAAGGTTCTCATGAAAGAAAGAGGAGGTTCTATTCGGATGGCCTCAAGATCGCCATATATTTGGAGTTGTTGGCAAAGGCAGATCTATCGGTGCTTCATCGTGGAGTGTCTAAGTAGGTTGCACTAAAATTTGATGTGCCTCAGAGAGTTGTGCAAAGTGTGTGGCGCAATGGACAAGATACGATGGGATAGAAGGTGTAAAAAACAAACTGATGAAAAACTGTGATCGCAAAAGAGTATAATAGACATGGAATCCATCAAAGTTGTGCCTTTGAGGCAGCGCACTACCTTCTAGGATTTTGCTAATGCACTCGGTGTGAAGAAGACCACCCTTCATAACTGTTTTAAGGGAGGGTATTTTTATCGGCACACCAATGACCTAAAGTTTAGCTTGACCGATGACAACAAAAAGGCTCATGTCCAGTACTGCTTGTCCATGCTATTCAACACCATACCGAATGGTCCTAGCTTCAATCCAATGTACAATATCTTGTACATTGATGAGAAGTGGTTCTATAGGACAAGATGGAACCCTAAGTACTATCTCGCTAATGATGAAGAAAGACCGCATAGGGAGGTTAAAAGCAAAAACTTCATAGAGAAGGTGATATTCCTTGTTGTGGTTACTCGACCTAGATTTGATGAAGATGGCACTTGCCTATTTGATGGTAAAATTGGCATATTTCCTTTTATCTATGTGGAGCTAGCAAAGAGATCGAGCACAAACAGGTCTAGAGGTATGATATGCATTTGTAGTTAAAATTGGTGTCTTAACTAATTCGATTATGCTAAAATACTCCTATGTCTTAACTAATTCGTCGGAATCTTCCTCAACCACATCGGCCTCATGGCGCTCGCTCTCGGCCACAGCGTCCGCTTGCTCGCATACATCTGCTTCCATCCCATCTTGATCACCACAGGACTCTGGCGCCCAGTTCACGTCGCACACCAGGCCGTCGTCCATCTCTTGCAGTCAGTGGAGAAGAAAGGAGAGTGATGTGAGGAGTGGAGAAGAAAGAAGCAGCCTTGCATGTGTAACGAGAAGTGAGGAGCAGCGATTTTTATCCAACTAACTAATCGATCCCAGCTGCCTCGCATGCGAACCGAAGAGCCAGCGTGACACTTTGCATGCCAATGCAGTTAATGTCTGCATGCAAGCTGAACAGTCAGAAGTGTTCCACCCGAGAAAAACCAACGTCTACAGCATTATGCACCGATCAATTTGGAACGTCTTTTTTCTGCTTATGCATCGATCAAAAACGAATGGAGGGAGTATATGGGTCACTTTTTAGAGGTGTTTGGTTCATGGAAAAGGGTGGGATATGGCCACTAATCAAAGAATACTCAAAGGAAATGCTGGATATTTAGCTCCCGGCAAATCGGTCGGACCGCGCGGCTCGCGGGTGGACGAGTCGCACGACTCGCACAGTCTACGTGCGTTCACCTCATGCACCCATCTCCCTCCCCAACTCTATTTCTCTCCCTTTCTCACCGTGTCTCCTCTTCTCTCTGTCTTAAAAGCAAACCCTAGCCACAACCCCTTTCCTCTACTCCTCCTACGCCGACTCTGGCGGCGTATGGTGATGCAGTAGCAGCGCTCGACAGCATCACAATCCCTTTCCGTCGAATGTCGTTCTTGTCAAGGTTGTATGTCTTTTTTCAACTACTCAAGTTCAAACCGTTGGGCCCCTTAAAGGTTCTAACCATGGATCTTGAAATCCATAAAGGCTATGATATACAGCGTACTGGTGTCAGCCACCTAGCTATGTTCATGAATTTCAATTTTAGGCTAAGATTTTGACCTTTAGTCCAAAACAATTTTAAGCTAATAAAGAATAGTAACCAAATAATGGGCAAAATCAAAACCATATCTCCTAATCAAAACATCCACTGCCAAAGCTCGTCATTTGCATGTACATGGACAGCTAAGTAGTACACACTCATCATCTAACTAATGACCCCTTAATCTCTCTCCTCATTATCCATACGAATACACAACAGAGAATAGGTTAGATACTCTTCGATTTGGTAGGCAAGAGCAATAGCCAGCTCGAGCGCTTAGAGTATTTCTAATAGAGTGGCTATTTGGCTCTCCAAAACAAAATTTTGCTATGATAGGGAAAAAACCTCCAACAGACTTGCTATTTGGATGAACAAGTCATCTGACTGGCAAAATCAGTCCCTCGGATGGCCAAAAGTAGCCATCCTCCTCCACTAGCCAACGGTGGGTCCTACCACTCTCTCTCCTCCTAGTTCCTCTGTCACGCTCGTGCATCGACTCTGAATCACTCCACTCACTCGCTCGGTGTCGAGCCTCCTGTCGGAGGAGGGAACTCCAACCGCGGGGAGTCTGGAGACCCTCCTTTGAGGTTCGACCAGGGGAGTGGTTCTCAGACGGCTGCGGCGTCCGGTCGGAAATATGCTCGGGCCCCGGGGGCCCGGGCTGAGATGGCACACAAGGAAGGCAGGAGAAGTAGACAGGTTCGGGCCGCGCAGAGGCGTAATACCCTACTCCTGTGTGTATCTGCTATGTGGGAGATGAATGTGGTTTTCGCTTACAAGATGTTCTTCGAGGGGTGCTCTGGAGCTAGCCCTGGCTTTGGGAACTAAGTCTCTCTAGAAGCTGAGCTCAATGCAGAAGCCGATGGAGCCAGCCTCCGGAACCGGGGATCTCCCTCCTGCTTGGCATGGATCCTCCTTTCATAGTCCAAGGGGAGTCCACAACGCCTAGCTCACATGCGAGGAGGAATCTTTTCTAGGTATGATATATCTTGTCGCACGCACGCGGCTGCCTGCTGAGCCACGCCGGAGTCGGCTCGGGACGTCTTGTCGGCACGTCGCTCGGCGGCTGCGGGCGGCTTGGTCGGGGAGGTGTGACAACGCACGCCATCACTGCCAGTGTGGAAAACTGAAGCTTTCTCAGTCAAAAGTTCTCTGACCGCGCAGGGAGCGGGCTCACAGGGGGTCATCATGAGAGCCCACGCATGCCTGACAGGGCGACAGGCGCGCCGCGCCCCGTCGCCTCGTCATTAATGCGGGTGGTTGGAGAACTAATCCGCTTGAGTCAGGTTCGTGACCGGGGCAGAGAGCTCATCGAGCCCTCCGCGCGCACACGGCACCGAGCTCCTCAAGGACGGAAGCTGTGAGCCCCGGGAAGTCCCAGCAATGTGCCCCGGGGTCGCGACCCGGGGCCGAGGAGGTGGTTCCCGGGACCGGGGGACGAGGCCCGAGCCCGGGAAGACCCAGCAATGTGCCCCGGGGACGCGACCCGGGGCCGAGGAGGTGGGTCCCGGGACTGGGGGCGAGGCCCTGGCCCGAGAAGTCCCGGTAATGTGCCCCGGGGACGCGACCCGGGGCTAGAGCTGTGGGTCCCGGGACCGGGGGGCGAGGCCCGGGCACGAGAAGTCCCAGTAATGTTCCCTGGGCCATGCCCTGCGAGCCGTCGTCGCGACTCGCCTGGGGAGTTGTTGACGCCGAAAACCCGCCGGGGGCCGTTCGGCGTCTGGGAGACACGCGAAGGCCTGGGAGATTTGCTTCACTCTAGTGCAGGTCCTAAAATCTTGAGGTTCATAGGCGTGCCAGTCAATTTGACCCTGCAATTGACAATGAGAGAAGATGTCAAATTCGTGAGCCAATCGGCTGGAAGCCGGCTTGGACTCATCTCATCGGCTGATAGCCGATACGCACTGTAGCACTTATACATCGGCTAAGAGCCGATGATGGCAAAAGCAATAACATTCTAATAAACAAGTATTGCGCTAGCCGATCATTGAAGGAATGCTCAAAAACCGGCTATAAACTTGGTAAAATAAACAGGCAGAATGCATAAGTAAATAGATTAAATAAACTCCAGCCGATCATAGTTTAAAGTTACTGGTATTGCTGTGAAGATACTGCCCGCGCCCGTGCTCGGGCACTTGCTCCCATCAGCTCCCGAGGTCTTTATCCGCTGTCCGTGCCCGTGCCCAGGTTCTTACTTATGCTCGTGCCCGGGTCCTTACCTGAGGTCGTGCCCGGGAATTTGCTTGTGCTCACATTCGGATCGGCGGAATAAACCGATCGGCTAGCCCTTAGCCGATTGTAGCAGTAACGCAGGCAAGAATGTATAACGAGGCAGGCAACATAATCGGCTATATTTGGTAAGGGATAACTTATCGGCTAAGCACTCCGATAATAACATCGCATAAAACCCATCGGCTTATTAAGGGTAACGTTATTATTCAGTCTAGTAGATCGGACCCAACCGTTGCAGCACAGACTGATAATAATAACGAGATCTCGATAGGCCGATAGATCTGATGCGATCGTGATGCTAAAACATGATAACTTATCGGCTATGCACCCCGATAAGACGCTTGCACCTAAAGTATCAACCTAGCAGGAACGATTTATCGCTAACAGTTTAGTAGGTCGGACCTAACCGATGCAGCACAAACTGATGATAAATCGCTCCCGGTAAGCCGATACGATCTATGCACGCGTGATGTGATATACCTAATCAATCTATGAGATCAAACTGAACTGATGCAGCCATAGATAAAGTAAATATATCGTGGTAAGCCGACTACCATAAACCGACTAGAATATCGGACCTAACCGAGGAAGTCCTAGCCGATAGGTAGCCGGGGTGACGAGACTTACCCTCTCGCAGGAGGTCGGACCTAACCGATGCAGCCCGGCTCGAGAAGCAAGATCCCGTCGGAAGGGTGGCGATGCGCCGAAATTGTATTGATCGAGTGATAATTTACAAGGTACCCGGGCATACGTATATATACCCCGAGTTAATACAGTCCTGATAGGACACGGCACAAGACCTCCTAATTACAAAAGGAAACACTAACAGGACTTGATCGGACACGAGATCAAGTCTGCTAAAGATAAAAACTAATACTGCCTAAATAGTAAACACGATAAATAACTGCCATATTGCGGTCTTCACGGCTCCTCCCTGGATTCGGTCCCTTCTGGATGAATCTCCGTTAGTTGACTGTGACGCTCTCCTTTGACCGAATCTGACACAGGGCCTTACCAAATTTTGGCGTTAACAGGAGTGCGCACTCGGGCCAAGGCAGTGCTCGTGCCCAGGTACTTAGCGGGAAAACGGCCGTAGCCGGCCGTCACCGGTGCAGAATGTGGGCCCCGGAGGAGCTGACGTGGCCGAAGATCCACGCGTCCCCGGGGTATGTGGGGCCCCCAGTCCCGTTTCGCCGACACCTCCGCCCCCTCCCCGTCCATGTAACACCCTTGCACTGACACCACCTACAGTGACACCAGAGAGGGAGCACCGTAGGAGATTGGCGTGAACCAACTCCCATGGAACCGCGTTGCCGGTACTAGTCTCAGGAAACCTAGCTGGTACCCGCTGTCAACCAAGATGTACCATAGCAATAAAATATTTATATATATTATATCTTTATAAGTTGTAACTTCAGGCAAGCCCTGAGCAGCAACGGAACGACAATGCAGCAGGAACCCAATCCACAAGCAACGGCTTGGGATAAGGAAAGAAACCATAATCTTCACTTTAACTTCACTCTTCCTGAAGGAGGGAAAAGGTAATGAATTGAGTACAAACGTACTCAGCAAGTCGCGGTAAATGTGAGTTATGCAGGTCATCAAGGAAGGTTGGGGTTTATTTTGCAAATATTTTCCAAAACCCTAGGTGTGGGTTGATCCAGTTGTAACTGGAAAGAGGCTCTTACCTCGTTCCTGTCCACGAATTGCTTTGTAACAACTTAAGCGGACGGACAAATTTTTAATTGATTAAAGTTTCCAGTCTATAGGATCGAACATAAGAACCAAGCCTACCAGAGGAGGATGAATGGTAGGAACACCAAAAACCAAAGTCTTTTGTGGAATAAAAGAAACCCTCAAACCTGGATGGAGTGCACCAGTTAGCCCGTCTCTGTTGCGCCGGTCTGACCGCCGGTAGAACCGCTGCCTCGCCGCCGCGCTCTTGTCAAATGAACCGTCGGAATTCAAAAGGATACACACCGAAGATGCTCTTTAAAGTAGATTAACTTTATTGCATCAAGATGTGTTTACAAAGTGCATACAAAACACTCCTCTCTCTCAAAACTAAACTCTAGCTTTTTCTCTTTCAAAAGTTATCACTCTAGGCCCTTAACCCTTCATCTATTTATACCTAAAACCTCCTACACAAAGTAGAAGTAGAACTCCTAATCCTACTAGGACTCAACTCCTAATCCTACTAGGACTCCACTCCTAATCCAAGTAGGACTCGACTCCTCTTTCCATACGCACACAATTTCTCTTGTATACCATATGGAATCTTCACTTCCACGTGTATTGATTTCTAGCCTTTAGTATCCCGCATGATCTCCCGATCATCTAGACATCAACTTCTCCCAAGTCGACTCCCGATCTATCACCGGCAATACTCCCGAGGCTTCAAGACTCACATATACATGCAAAAACAAAGAAACCATATCCGAGCACAAGTTCTTTCCTAACTTGACTCGCATTAGCCACACACACTCACACCAACATCGACTTATATTTTTTTAACAAATTTTCGTTAAATAAATAATTTGCAAAGTCAATTGTTCATCACAAAATATTAATCATGATAATGATTTTACACAGTCTACTGCCTGTCAGACCATGACAATGGTTTTGTGTATACTATCTATTAATTTATTTTCACTTCCGTCCTTTCTAGGATGTCAACTCCTTTTTCCTCTATTATTTTCCTTTCACTTTTCGTTCTATTCAGGACATCATTCATCTTAGCTTCAGCTCCTAGAGCCATCCATAATCTCCATCTCTATACTGCTTCCACTCGGTAAGTCTAACTATGATGCCATCTGACATCCCGATCCACACAGGACCGTTTCAGACCATGTACTGGTCATCCATCAGCTGACCTGGCCGATTCTGGTAACGGTTCCCAACCACAAACATGCTTCGCAAACCTTTTATAAAAACAAAGCTATGTTAGAGGAATCACTTCACATCGCCCATAACTGTGGGCACGGCTGTTCGAACAGTTCGTATCTCTGTAAAGGTGTATGCTTCCCCACACGATGCGAGCTTACTCCCTTACTAGCCAAGCAGGGGAGGTTCACGATAAGGCCTTTTAGGAGCCATCCCAGGGTACCTCATGCCCGATAATGGGCCAAACTCAATCAAGCATCATGCTTTAATCAAATACCCCAAACTCCTTGACCAAGTACTAGGCAAGCTTTCCTTCCTTGCTCTACTCAGAAACCTGGAGATACCCCTAAACACCTTATCCCGACGTTCCACATCTACTGGCATTCAAGGTAACCCTGTTTCGGCTGAATGCTTAGCCAGGGGCGTCCCATACCGCCCGTGTAGTCACACTTGAAAGCCCGTTGATGTCGCATAGAAGGGGGGGGGGTGAATAGGCGTTCCTGAAAAATTCTTCAAATGTAGCGGTAAAATTCTGGTAGGAACCTCCGACCAAAATGGTAGGAGGTTCCGACCGGTCTCACGGGCAGGCCGAGAGGGCCGGTCGGAGGTTCCGGCCAAGAACGCTGGAGGATCCGACCCTGGAGTTTTGACTTTACCAAGACACTTCAATTATGGATAATTTTGACAGAGATCAAGTATGGTGCAAGTAATAGAGTAAGAGATAAATGCTGGCAAGGTAAGATACAAAAAGAGGCAATAACGAGAAAACACAACAGAGGCACAAAGATTTTTTCCAAAGTTCGGATCACAAAGATCCTACGTCTCCGTTGAGGAGCTACAAAGAGCTGGGTCTCAATTGACCCCTTTCCTCACCAAGCGACCACGAAGATCAACTTGGTATCCACTAGAATTTACCTCTTTTTCTTGCGGAGGCGAGATTAACCTTCACAAACTTTCCCGGGACAATCCAAAACAAGAGGAAGCTTGCGGGAGTGTTCGCACCAAAAACCACCGGGTGTGCCAAGAAGCTTGTTGATGATCTGGTTTGATGCGATTGAACATACGAAGGCCTGGAAGATCTGCTTAGCTCCAGTGCAGGTCCTAAATCTTGAGGTTCATAGGCGTGCCAGTCAATTTGACCCCGCAATTGACAAGGAGATTGAAAATATTAGATCACCGAACCAATCGGCCGAAAGAATCCTGCCAGCCAATTGCTGATATCGTCGCGTCGTCGGTGTTGCCTGCACCCGTGCCCGGGCCCTCGCCCGTGCCCGCGTCCGAGTTGCCCACGCCCGGATCTCGTGCCCGCACCCAGGTCCTTGCTCGTGCCCGCGTCCGGCTACCAGCAGTGATCGGCCGATAAGCCGATAAAGTCTTTCTTCAGCCGATGGCGCCAACAGTGCTCGCACATCGGCTACGCCTGTACCCGGGCCCTTGTCCTCGGCGTGCTCGTGCCCGGGTCAGCAGCAATTGCACATCGGCTATCGGCCGATACGGACTGATGTAGGCCCCTTGTAGCCGATGGCCGATGGCACCTGTGTATCGGCTAGGAAACCGATAACGCTATAAGCAAATAGATAAGCTGTCAGTATAACATGTGCATCGGCTAGAAGCCGATGATAAAATAGATAGGCAGAATAGTAAACTAGCCGACTGCCGAGGAAACACATGTGCATCGGCTAGAAAACCGATGATAATATAGATGACTAAAACAGTAAGGATAATACAGTCGGCTTTATAAAAAGAAACCCTATCGGCTAAGCACTCCGATAGAACGTCACATATACACCGATCGGCTCGACAAGGATAAATCTATTATTATCGATCTAGTAGTTCAGACCTAACTGATGCAGCACAGATCGATAATAGTAAAGGAACCTCAACAAGCCGATAAACCTAATGCAACTGTGATGTAATAAGATAACTTACCGGCTATACATTCCGATAAGACGCTTGCGCAAAAACCATCAACCTAGCAGGAACAACTTATCGCGACAGTTTAGTAGGTCGGACCCAACCGATGCAGCACAAACTGACGATAAGCTACTCCCAGTAAGCTGATACGATCTACGCACGCGTGATGTGGTATACCTGATCGGCCTAAGAGGTCGGACCGAACCGATGCAGCCGTAGACAGGGCAGATACACCTGGGTAAGGGGTGACGAGTCTTACCCTCTCGCAGGAGTTCGGACCTAACCGATGCAGCCCCGCTCGAGAAGCAAGAACCCGTCGAAAGGGTGGCGATGCGCCGAAGTTTATTGATCTGTGTGGATAATCTACAAGGTTCCCGGGCGTACGTATTTATACCCCGAGTTACATGAGTCCTTATAGGACACGGAACAGGACTTTCCTAACTAGAAAAGGAAAACTAACAGACCTGATCGAACAAGAGATCAGGTTTTCTAAAAGATAAAACTATCTAATAGATAAGATAAATAACTGCCATAACGTGGTCTTCACGATTCCTTCTCAAATCCGGTTTCTTCTGGATTAATTTCCTCCGGTTGATATAGCTTCTATCTTTACCGAATCTGATATGAGCCGTGCCAAATTTTGGCGTTAACAGGGAGACACCTAACCGTCTAGGAGGCTTCCCTCCAAGAGAAATAAGCTCCAAGCAGCCAATCCGCATTCTCCTCAAGTGCACAAGATCCTCCTAGCCTTCTCTCAACAAAATTCACTCAATTTCCCACTAGATCTTCACAAGAATCACAAAGAATGCACTAGAACTAGTTGGGAAAGCTCAAATAACCTTAGAAGAGGCTAGGGAACAGTTGGAATGAGGTGGTATGCCTCAACAACGGCTAGAATTAAAGTTTGGGCTTTGTAGGACATGGTTTACGTCACTCGGCCGTTACTCACAGATTTTGGCCAGGAGGTTTCGACCCCAGGGGTAGAAACCTCCAATCAACACTTAGTCTCTGGCCGAGAGGGTTGGTCGTAGCCTCCGACCCCATGGGTAGGAACCTCTGACCCTGACACTGAAACTAGCCCATCCCAAGTGTATGTGTTGTGCCAAAGTGATGGACTCTCAGCTATTTAGATCTTAAGCACTTGAGTGGTCTTGGAACTCTGCTTACAATCCCTCTTGATAGTATGGTTTTTCCTCGACTCAAAACAAAATTCAAAAGAATTCAAAATAAACTCCGAGTCGCTTCGCCGTTTTGCGTCATGTTTTTGTGGGGGTCTCCATGCACCACACTAAGTAACCTGGGACTAATTCTCTGCACAATTCTCGATAAATGCATTAGTCCCTTAACCGCTTTGTCATTAATTCTGCAAAACCCACTTAGGGATTAGATGCACTTTCAATCTCCCTATTTTTGGTGATTGATGGCAATACGGTTAAAGCTTACAACAGAATGAATATATAAATTTGATTTTGAATGAAAGTAGATGAATTTGGCTCCCCCTAGAAATATGCATATATTAGTGAGAGTGAAGTATATATGCATATTGAGTTTTTGTGAAACATGAAAAGCCTTATTCATCTATTTTCATCCGTGGGGTGCAAAGTGTGACATGATAAATAGAATATCAAATGCATATGACATGGCAAACTCACAAAACATGAGAAATAAACATCACATTTCATTGCATGGTATCACAAGAATAGATTTAAATGCTGAAATTAACCTAGAGTCATAATTAAGCATTCATTACATCATAAGATATGGTCAATACATATCCAAAGGCCGAAAGGAAATCTAGAAATCCTAAAGATAGGAGGGGGGTCGGAACCTCCGGCCTTAGGGTCGGAGGTTCCGGCCATACTGCACAGCAGCCAACAAAAGTAAGAGGAGGGGCCCCTTCATTCTGAATTTTCTCCCCCTTTGGCATCAAGGCACCAAAAAGAGAGGAAAAACAGGGGAAGAAAGGACATATTGAAAGATCCATGGTTACGAAGGCTAGCAGTAATAGCCGGTCGGAGGGTCCGACCCAGGGGCCGGAGCCTCTGGCTAGTTCTCTCAGCCAGGCCCAGAGTGCTGGTCGGAACCTCTGGCCTTGAGGACCGGAACCTCCGGCCCACACAAGGCTGTGACTTGATCTTCAAAATTAGCTAATGCATTTTATCTAAAACTATAGATTGATGTTCTAGGGGTGTGCAGAAAGGTTTTTCACCAAGGGAACTAGTCCTAGGTTCACATATTGAGAGATCGGGTCAAAAATATGAAAACGTAAGGAAAGAGATCGAAACCAATACCTTGAGATGAGCGTCAATGGGACGGAGTCTCCGACCACCAAAGAGAAAGGAAACGTGAATCCCCGAAAATTTTTTATGGTTAGAGTTGAAAATCGTCCAAATGGGGAATAGAAGAGAGTTAGGGCTGGGAGGGGATGAAATGAGGAGAGAGAAGAACTCCCAGCCGCCCACATGGGGGTAAAAACCGACAGTGGGCCGGAACCTCCGGGCTCAGGGACCGGAGCTTCCGACTGATGTTTTCTGGAAACAGGGGAACAAGGTATTTTGGCCCAAAGGAGGTGGACATGATTTCCCATTGACCCATATGTGACCAGCAGCAATCAATAAGCACATAACAATGGTCACAAATGTAGATCAACAACGAAAATAACCAAATTTTCGTAATGAAAAACTAGCACACAAGAATTTTCACAATATTTTGAAAAAATGAGTTGGGGAATGTTGGAGCTCCGTTTCATGTGTTGAGACCTTTTTCTATACAAGAAAAAGCCTCAAAAACACAGAAGCTCACATTGATTGACATCCTTTTGACCCATTCTTGACTATTGATTAGTCAAGCACTTAGTCATGCAATGTTTCGAGAATCTAAGATATTGAGCTCACTT
Source organism: Oryza meyeriana var. granulata (assembly GCA_003991445.1). Taxonomy (NCBI): domain Eukaryota; kingdom Viridiplantae; phylum Streptophyta; class Magnoliopsida; order Poales; family Poaceae; genus Oryza; species Oryza meyeriana. Next base: position 618,386 of record RYFJ01000224.1, on the reverse strand, counting down.
CTAAGCTCGCAAAACCTTTTCTCATCTAAGGGCTTGGTGAAGATATCGGCAAGTTAGTGTTCGGTTCTCACATGGGTAATGGCGATATCTCCTTTGGCTTCGTGGTCTCTCAAGAAGTGGTGGCGCATGTCAATATGTTTGGTTCTTGAGTGTTAGATGGGATTATTGGCTATTTTGATGGCGCTCTCATTATCACAAAGGAGTGAGATTTTGGTCATTTTGTACCCATAGTCTTGAAGAGTTTGTCTCATCCAAAGGAGTTGAGCACAACACGAGCCGGCGGCTATGTACTCCGCCTCGGCGGTGGATAGGGCAATGGAGTTTTGCTTCTTGGAGGCCCAAGAAACTAGAGACCGTCCAAGAAATTGACAAGTCCCCGTTGTGCTCTTGCGGTCAACCTTACACTCGGTATAATCGGAATCGGAATATCCAATTAGCTTAGAATTCTCTTTATGGCAATAAGATGACATATCTTAGAATTCTCTTTATGGCAATAAGATGACATTCTTTAGGCTCCGCTTGAAAGCGAGCGCACATACACACACTAAGCACAATATCCGGTCTAGATGCACAAAGGTAAGGAAGAGATCCAATCATGGAGCGATATACCTTTTGATCCACCGGTTTGCCGTTGTCGTCGAGGTCGAGATGCCCATTTGTTGGCATTGGAGTCTTGATGGGCTTGGCTCCCTCCATCTCGAATTTCTTAAGAATGTCCTTGAGATACTTTGATTGCGGGATGAAGGTTCCATTCTTTTGTTGCTTGACTTGAAGCCCGAGGAAGAAAGTGAGCTCCCCCATCATCGACATTTTAAACCTCCTAGTCATGATCTTACTAAATTCTTCACTAAAAGAGGAATTAGTAGAGCCAAAGATTATGTCATCGATATAAATTTGGCACACAAATAAATCATTCTTGAATTTCTTAGTGAAGAGAGTTGTTGGAGGATGAAACTCCAACCGCGGAGAGTCTGGAGACCCCCCTTTTGAGGTTCGGCCAGGGGAGTTGTTCCAGGACGGCTTGCGACGTCCGGTGGATATGTGCTCAGGCCCGGGGTCCCGGGCTGAGAGATGGCACACAAGAGAGACAGGAGGCGTAGACAGGTTCGGGCCGCGCGGAGGCGTAATACCCTACTCCTGTGTGTGTTTTGCTATGTCGGAGAATATGGTTTGCTGTCACAAGATGAACTTAGGGTGCTCAGGAGCTAGTCGCTCTCCGGGAAGAAGAGAGACCGAGAGGGAGAGAGAGCCAGGGAGACCGGGGAGAACCCGAGAGCAAGCACTTGAGATTCAGTCTCCTCTAGCCTATGGCATGGATCCTCCTTTATCGATGGGGAGTCCACAGTGCCGAGTATCGGAGAAAGATTTTAGGTATGCTATGTCTTGTCGTGCCCGTCTGTGCCTATTCGCTCCTCCCTGCTGAGCCACGCTGGGGTTGGTCTGCTGCAGAGGACTGAGTCGTGGAGATTTGACGACGCACGCCCTCGCCACCGAAGTCAAAAATCTTTGACTGCACAGGGAACCGGCCCACGGGGGGCCGTCCGAGCCGTCACGCGTGGCAGAGCGAGCGACAGGGGCGACACGCCCCGTCGCCTCGCCATTAATGCGGGTAGTTGGGGATTGACCCGCTCGAGTCAGGTAAGTGCCCGGGGGCAGAGAGCTCACCGAGCCCTCTACGCGCACAAGGCGTCGTGCCCTTCGCGGACCGAAGCTGTGGGCCCTGGGACCGGGAGGCGAGGCCCGGGATCAGGGATGTGGCTCCCAGGTCCAGGGACGAGGCCCGGGACCGAGGAGGTGGCTCCCAGGACCAGGGAGATCCCCGGGACGTGGGGAGGTGGCTCCCGGATCCGAGTGCGAGGCCCGGGCATGCGAAGGTCCCCAGGACGCGGGGCCCGAGGAGGTGGCTCGCTCGGGGAGTGCGCACCCGGGCCCTAGGCAGTGCTCGTGCCCAGGTACTTCGCGGGGAAAAAACGATCATAGTCGGCCGCCAGTTGTGCAGAATGTGGGCCCCGGCGGGGCTGACGTGGCCGAAGATCCACGCGTCCTCGGGGTATGTGGGACCCCCATTCCAGTTTCGCCGACAAGAGTAGTATCGGCTTTGCCTATTTCAAAGCCATTTTTTAGTAGAAAGTCGTGAAGACATTCATACCAAGCTCTAGGTGCTTACTTGAGCCCGTAGAGCGCCTTATGAAGCTTGTAGACATAATTTGGATGTTTGGGATCTTGAAACCCTGGTGGTTGCTCCACATACACCAACTCAGAGATTGATCCATTGAGAAATGCATTCTTGACGTCCATTTGATAAAGCTTGAAATCATGGTTAGCGGCATAAGCTAATAAAATTCAAATGGACTCAAGGCGAGCAACCGGCGCAAAGGTTTCACCGAAGTCGAGGCCCTCGACTTGAGTAAACCCTTGAGCCACTAACTGTGCTTTGTTGCGAGTAACCACTCCATTCTCGTCTTGCTTGTTGTGGAAGACCCACTTGGTGCTGATGATGTTTTGCTTGGGTCTCTCCACTAATAACCACACTTGATTGCGGATGAAGTTGTTCAACTCTTTTTGCATGGCCATCACCCAATCTAGATCACCAAGTGCGTCCTCCACCCTAATTGGCTGCAAAGACGAGACAAAGGAGTAATTCTCACAAAAGTTAGCGACCTGAGAGCGAGTGGTTACCCCTTTTTGGATATCACCGAGAATGTTGTCGACGGGATGATCTCTTTACACGGTGTGGTGAATTCTTGGATGGTGCACCGAGGAGACTTGAGCTCGCACGGTGTCTCTTGGCTCACTAGTGCCCTCGGCATCGATCCCATCCACTCGTGCTAGATCGTCCTCTCGATCAACTCTTGTGCTTGAAGGCGCCGCTTGAGTGGAAGGAGCTTGTTCGGTCCCTCTTTGCTCCTCCGACTCTTCTAGCGGCCTCACCTCTCTAATTGCCTTTTTCTCAATGTCGTGTCCCGTGACTCCTTCACCTAGCATCTCAAGCTCAACTTGCTCCACTTGGGAGCCGTTAGTTTCATCAAATGTCACATCTCTCGTGGTTTCAACAATTTCGGAGACTTTGTTGAAAACACGATAGGCGTGAGCATTTGACTCATATCCAAGTAGAAATCCTTCATCCACTTTTGGAGCAAACTTGGATGAGCGAGGTCTCTTACTCAAAATAAAACATTTGCAACAAAAAACACGAAAGTAGGAGATATTAAATTTGTTACCGGTGAGGAATTCATATGCCGTCTTTTTGAGAAGTTTGTGGAGGTAGAGGCGATTTAGCGCATGACACACGGTGTTCACCGCCTCCGCCTAAAAGATGTCCGGGGTCTTGTATTCTTCTAGCATAGTCCTTGCCATCTCGACAAGAGACCGGTTCTTCCTCTCTACCACTCTATTTTGAGGTGGATCATATGGAGCTGAGAACTCGTGCTTGATCCCCTTATCTTCAAGGAATTCCTCCACTTGAGTATTCTTGAACTCCCCCCATTGTCGCTCTTAACTTTCTTGATCTTGAGCTCGAGCTCATTTTGGGCCCATTTTGCGAATTTCTTGAAAATTCCATGGGTTTTACTCTTATCTTGCAAAAAGAACACCCAAGTAAAGCGAGAAAAATCATCAACGATTACGAGCCCATATTTGTTACCTCTGATGCTTAGGTAGGCCACGGGACCGAAGAGATCCATGTGAAGTAGTTCCAATGGCCTTGAGGTAGTCATTATGTTTTTTACAGGATGTGGGTTCCCTACTTGCTTCCTGGCTTGACAAGCGCTACACACACGGTCTTTCTCAAAAATGACGTTAGATAGCCCGATGATGTGTTTCCCCTTTAGAAGATTTGATAAGTTCCTCATCCCCGCATGGGCTAGCCTTCGATGCCAAAGCCACCCCATTGAGGATTTTGCAATCAAGCAAGCCTCCGGGTTCACTTTATCTAGGTCAAAGTCCACTAGATAAAGATCTCCCTTCAACCTTCCCTTGAATGCGATGGAATTATCATCTCTTCTAAAGACGGTAACATCCTCGTCGGTAAACAAGCAATTATAGCCCAACTTGCACAATTGAGACACCGATAATAGATTGTAGCTTAAGGACTTGACGAGAAGGACATTAGAGAGAGATAGATTGTTGGAGATGGCAATTTTGCCTAGACCCATTACCTTGCCCTTACCATCATCTCCAAAGACAATACTGTCGTGATCTCCTCCATTCTCGTCAAGAGTTGCAAACATACTCCTCTCTCCCGTCATGTGGTTGGTGCATTCGCTGTCAACAACCCAACTCGATCCACCGGAGGAGTATGCCTACAAAAGAAATTAAGCTTGGGATTTAGGTACCCAAACTTGTCTAAGTTTGGGTCCTTTAACATTAGTCACAAGCTCCTTGGACACCCACACACAAGCCCTGTACTTCTCATAGTAATCACCAATGAAATGAGCAATCACTTTACCGCGGTGATCCATGGTAATCTCATACTGTAACGCCCCTCTCCCGCTAACCCATACAGGTTAATAGAGGAGGAACGTTGTTACCTGTAATACCTGTACCAGTCCTAGGAGACCAGCTGGTACATACAGGACATCGATGGATCACAGCCAAACCTGCTTTATTTATTGAACATAGTTCTTACATAAGTTGCAGTTTCGGACAGACCCCGAGACATGCAACGATACATTACAAAAGTATACAGCGGAGATTCGCGGGTAGACCTATACCCACAAGCAACAGCTTGGGGACCTAGAGCGAAACCCTAAAACTCCTCGTACTCGACTTGGTCTTGGTAGTACTGGCTGAGAGTAGGGTCTTCTTCTTCATAGACTTCTGGGGAAAAAAATAAGCAAGGGTGAGTACACGAGGTACTCAGCAAGCCACAGAAATCATGTGGTATGCAAGGTTTTGTAAAGGAGGGTTATGGTTATTTTCGCAAAGCGGTTTTCAAAGATTTTGTGGTTTAAAACTCTAAGTGTGCTCTTTAAGTTGTCGGAAAGAAGTTCACGCTTCAATCCATTCCGTGAGTTGCTTTGCAACAACTCACCACACGTAAATTAGTCGAGAGGAGACTCACGTCTCAACCCATTCCACAAGTCAGAGACTTGTCACAAATTCCGATTCAGAGCGTACCCTCCTCTGGTACCTCCATTTAGGTGGATTCTCTTTATTTCAAACTCATCACTTAACTTCAGCAACTCAACTTTGGTGTCATCCAACACCCCGGGTCTCACTAACCCGTTTCAGGCCACACAGGCCATCCATCAGTCACACAGACCGATTCTGGTAACGGTTCCCAACCCGCAAAATAATTGCACAGATATTTAAAAATTTAAAATCTACGCTAGAGGAATCACCTCACATTGCCCGTAACCGTGGGCACGGCTGTTCGAATAGTTCATCAGATCTTTGCAAAGATTGCACGCTTTACCCACAGACGCGAGCTTACTCCCACGCTGGCCAAGCGGGGAGGTTCGTGACAAGGCCTTTCCGAAGTGTCTCCAGGATTGCCTGAAGCCAACTGGACGGGTCCCAGACCAAGTACCGAGCGAGTCCCAGACTCCTCGTACTCAGGATCCCGCGGGTGCATCTCATATTGCTACCCCGGCGACTCCACGTCCAAAGGCGACCAAGCCAACCCTGAGTCTACTAATTACTTGGCTAGGGGTGTCCCATTTCACCCGTGTGGTTGCACTGTATTATGCTCAGTGCAATTCCTCAAGGAAACGGTTGTTAAAAATCATGCAGAGTCGGAGCCACACAGGCAGCGACGTCCCATGACCAATTTTGTAAAACTATTTTATTTCACAAACTTCTCGACCAAGGGTGTCGAGGTTTAGTAAATCATTTTCTTTAGAAACCCTGATTTTCCCATCGTCACATTTTAGTTAAGGGGGTCATCGACATCTGTACACAAGTACGAACATCAAGATGACGGGGTTACAAGGGTCAGGGCAACAAGACATTCAAGGCAGGGTCAAATGCAACAAGTGGGTTAGGCTGGACGGCTCCGATTACGGACCGCGGCCAAAGATTAATCGTGTTCCTAATTATGCATGTTTTAGAAATAAAATAAATTTAAATCATAGATCCAATATGGTCGAAGGGTGACTTGCCTTGCTCGAGGTCTTGCGGGTCTTCGACGAAATTGTTCTGCGGCGACTCCTCGGGAACGGCCTCTAAACGTCGCAAAAGAAAAACACACAAAAACACCAAGAATCAGAGCCTATATTATACAACTAATAGTGCCAATGCGTAGATCTCAATTTTAGAAAAATTTTGAGAGTTGAATGGGCTCAAACGGAGCTACTGTTTAAAAGTTATGAATTTTCAAAGTTTGGGGTATTTTTCTGAAAATAAAAGTATTAAGATTAATTAAGGAAACAAAAGGAATAAAGAATAAAAGGAGTCAGAGACTGACAGGTGGGGTCGGCAACAGTAGGGAAGAGAGAGGAGATGTGAGACTGACGCGTGGGGTCCGCAGGGTATTAAGGAGATAGGACAGAGGGGTTGACAGGTGGGCCCAGTGGAACAGTGTATAGAGGGGAAACAGATGCCGACACGTGGGGCCGGGAGAGTCTGGCTAGCCCACGTGCAGTGACTGAGAGGGGTGCCGGACGGGGTACAGTGGGCGGCGGAGAAAATCGACGGCTGGCGATCGCCAGAGGCGATCTTGCCGGCGGCGGCGAGAATCGGCAAGCGGCGTACGGCTACGGGATGCGGGGATCACGGTGAAACTTTTGAACGGTTCGGATTGGCACGGCGGTCACCGGAAGATGGTCGGCGACGGCGTTACAGAGCCGGCGGCGGCGGCGGAGAGAGGAGATCGTCGCTGGCGACCACATTAGTGGTGGAAAGGCTTGGGACGGGTCGGTCTGAGTTTGGCATTACCTGAGGAAGAGCTAGGAAGAGGTTAATTTGGTTTTACCTTCGTCTACAACGAGATACCGAGCAGCAGCGGGTCGAATTGGGGATTTTCGATACAGAGGCTAATTGGCGGCGAGGAACGGTGGAGAAGGTTTGTGGTGGCTTAGGGAACACGGCGGTGGTGGTGGTTCGGTCTGCGGTGGTCGGAATCGGTGGCGGTGCTTGGGACAGAACACGGCTGTCGGAGGATGAAACTCTAACCGTGGGGAGTCTGGGGACCCCCCTTTGAGGTTCAGCCAGGGGAGTTGTTCACAGGACGGCAGCAGCGTCAGGGAGACGATAGGTGCTCGGGCGCCGGGGGCCCGGGCTCAGAGATGGCACGCGGAGAGAATGGCACGCAACGAGACAGGAGGAAGTAGACAGGTTCGGGCCGCGCGGAGGCGTAATACCCTACTCCTGTGTGTGTTTTTCTATGTGGGGGATATGAATGTGGTTGGCTTCTTACAAGGAGTTCATCAGCCCCTGGAAGCTCTACCGGAAGCCGGGCACGGAGAAGAAGAGGACTAGAGCTCTACCAGGAGAAGCTTAGCCCCGTCGAAGTCTCCCCACATGCAGGCATGGATCCTTCTTTTATAGTGCAAGGAGAGTCCACAGTGCCAAGTACACGGAGAAAGATTTTAAGTACGCTATGTCTTGTCGTGCACGTCCGCGCCCGCCTGCTGAGCCACGCCGAGGTTGGTCTGCTGCAAAGGCCTAAGTTGTGGAGATGTGACGACGCACGCCCTCGCCGCCGAAGTCAAAAGTTTCTGACTGCACAGGGAGCCGGCCCACGGGGGGCCGTCACGAGCCGTCATGCGTGGCAGAGCGGGCGACAGGAGCGACGCGCCCCGTCGCCTCGCCATTAATGCAGGTAGTTGGGGGTTGACTTGCTCGAGTCAGGTAAGTGCCCGGGGCAGAGAGCTCACCGAGCCCTCCGCGCGCACAAGGCGTCGTGCCCTTCGGGGACCGAAGCTATGGGCCCCGGGACCGGGGGGCGAGACCCGGGGCCGGGAAGTCCCAGCAATGTGCCCCGGGGACCCGACCCAGGGCCGAGGAGGTGGGACCCGGGACCAGGGGGCGAGGCCCGGTCCCGGGAAGTCCCAGTAATGTTCCTGGGGAACGCCCCAGGACCGAGGAGGTGGCTCTCGGGACCGGGATGCGAGGCCCGGGACCGGGAAGGTCCCCGGGACGCGGGGAGGTGGCTCCTAGATCCGGGGGCGAGTCCCGGGAACGGGATGGTCCCTGGGACGCGGGCCCGAGGAGGGGGCTGCGAGCCGTTGTTGAGACTCGCCCGGAGAGCGCGCACCCGGGCCCTAGGCGGTGCTCGTGCCCAGGTACTTAGCGGGAAAAACGGTCGTAGCCGGCCGCTAGTTGTGCAGAATGTGGCTGACGTGGCCGAAGATCCACGCGTCCCCGGGGTATGTGGGACCCCCATTCCCGTTTCGCCAACAACGGCGGAGGCGGTTTCTCGGCGGCGAGCTTGCTCGGGTTTGCTACTTGGTGACCAAAGGGGAGGGGCGGTTATCCTATTTATAAAGGAGATTGGGTGCTAGCGAGCGGCGAAGAACGGTTGCGGAGGCCGAAGATAAGCTCGAGCTCGGGGATTTGACACAACAATGGCGGGGCTTTGTTGCTCGCGTCATCCGGTCTTCAGAGAGGAAAAACGAGGAGAGGAGATGAAGGCGATGCGATGGAACGGGGTACCCGAGCGTGCTGGCTGACTTTCGCGGCTCCACAGCGTGGGAAAAGCGGGGCGGCCATGGCGTGGATGACGTCGGGTGTACTGTCGAAATGGCGGGGCAGATTTTGCGCCGGTGCTGATGCCACGCAAGGATGGCGAAGGTGGACAACAGTGCTCCACGCGGTTTTATGGCGGAGTCCGACCGGTATGGGCAGGTACGGCGAGAGCAGAGAGAGAGGACTTGAGAGAGATCGAGAGGAGAGAGAGAGAGCGGGCGAGGACGAGAGGTAGAGGACGACGATGTGGCGCCGGGCTGACAGGCGGGACCGCTAGGCAGAGTTGATCTCGTCCGTCTGCGTGGGATCATCGGGCGGCCGAGGAGACGGGCGGCGTAGGAGCGGCTAACATGCGGGCCCCACGGGATTTTTAATCCCGTGCGCGCGCAGTCGCGGGGCTGTGCGGGCCGTGCAGGGGAAAATAGTACCAGGCCGAGAAATGAAGGAGGTCGGCCTGGCTAGAACAGTAGGATTTTATATTTTTCTAGAGAGTGTTTAAATAGGTTTTTTTTGAAGGATTTGAATTTTGAAACTGATTCAAAAAGGGTTTAAAATTCTGCAAAAATTCTGGAAAGCTCTATAGGGGCTTCTAGGGCTATTTTAAATATTTTTGAGGATTTTGTTGAGATCACACTTGGCACAAAAATCAAAAATCGAATAAAGAGCCAAATTTTGAATTTAGCTTTTTATTAAAATAGTTTTGCACAGGAATAAAAACGCGATCATTACACATACAATTTATAGTACAGTTTTTCTGGTCGGAGCCTTCTACCAGTCCTCTCTGTCTGTCTGGGTTGCCTGGTCGGAATCTCCTACCGTTTTGGTCGGAGCTTCCTACTAGACCTCTCGGTCTGCCTGAGAGAGCAGGCCGGAACCTCTGACCCATCTGGCCGGAACCTTCGACCGGCCTTCTCGGCTTGGCCGAGAGGCTTGGTCGGAGTCTCCGGCCACTAAGGTCAGAGCTTCCGATCCTCAGACTGACTAAGGAACTTTTTACCTCCTTGGCTTGCGACAAACCTTCTTCTTTCACAAACTTCAGGCATTGCTTCCCATTGACCATGGTTCTTCTGGATGGTCTACTTTCATGAGGAGAGAAGTCAAGACCATAACCGTTCTTGTTAGAGTGGGTAGTGAGGGTTTTGTGGAGGGCATCCTTGGATTGAAATGTCTTTAAATATCCAAACTTTGCCAAGGTACCCAACTGCTCATTCTCCTTTTTGAGCGCCTCCAAAGCTTCAAGGTTAGTAGCATATGCATCAAAATCATAATTATAGCATTTTGCACATACGTTGCTTGTGGAGGCATTGAAGATCTTGGTGGCCTCATTGGAGGTGGAGGCACTATTCCAAACAGTGTCAAATTGCACTTCAAGAGCCTTGTGATTTTGGTCCAATTTCACAAGGTCTCTTGAAGTGTTTCATTCACACTTTTTGGATTAGCCATTGAGTTGTTGACCAAAGAGAGCTCTTTGGTCAATTCCTCAACTCTTTCCTTCTCCTTAGCCAAGTTCTCCTCTAGGGTAAGGTTTCTCTCCTTCTCAAGGATGAGCAAGTCCTCTTGCCTTTCGAGGGACTTTTCTTTACCCTCTAATGCTTTCATAAGCTTTGCCAATTGTAACATGGCCGGCTTGCTAAAACCCTTGAGCATCTCATCCATATCATCCTCACTTTCATCATCACTAAGATCATCATCATCAATTTGAGGAGATTTGGATGAGGAGGTTATCTTTCGTCCTTGTGCCATGAGGCAAGTAGGCTCATAGTGATCATCGTCGCTCAAGTTGTCGAAGAGACGCTCCTCGAACCCTGACGATGACTTGATAGCAATTATGGCAACCCCTCCTTTATCACTTTCTTCCTTGTCGTCGTCCTCATCATTGGAGAACCACTCCTCTCCAATGTGAGCACGCCCGGTCTTCTTCTTGACCACCTTGGACTTGCCACCCTTGTTCTTGAGCTTGGAGAAATCGGCAATGAAATGGCTGTACTCCTTGCATTCGTAGCACGCCCGCTTGGATTGCCTCCTTACTTTGTCATCCTCCTTCTTGTCCTTGCCGAAGCCGCCTCGACGAAGGAAATGGTTAAACTTCCTCACCACAAGAGTGAAGTCTTCATCTTCACTCTCGGAGTTGCTTGAGGCTTGCTCTTTCTTGGCCTTCAAGGTGACTTCCTTGTTCTTGGCGATTGCGGCGTTCTTGGCAAGTTGCTTCACCTTCTTGGCTTTCTCTTCTAGTAACTCATGTGAGATGATCCTAAAGAGAACGTCGCATAGAGTGAGTCTCTTAAAGTTCTTCATCTCCCGGATGAGGGTCACCAAGGTGGGATTCCTTAGGGCGATCGCGCGGAGAAGCCTCTTGAAAACCACATGATCGGTCATGTCATCACCACCAAGACCACGGATTTTGTTGATAATGACCATCATGCGATTGTACATCTCTTGCGGCGTCTCGTTGTCTTCCATCACGAACCACCCAAGTTGCCCCTCAAGCAACTCAATCTTCGACTCTCGCACGCCGGGGGATCCTTCATGCGCCAATTGAAGCGTATCCCAAATCTCCTTGGCCTCCTCAAGTTGGCCACCTTGTTGAATTCCTCGGGACTCAAGGAGTTGAGGATGATGCTTGCTGCTTGAGCATTGCGGTGGATGAGAGCCTCTTGAGCTGGTGTAGGTTCCTCTCCTTTCTTCGGAGCATCCGTCACACCTGTGCACACAATCTTCCAAACACTTGGATGCAACGAGTTTAGATACAATTTCATCTTGTGCTTCCATGCACTATAGAAGGTCCCGTCAAAATAGGGAGCGCGTCCGGAAGGCACGGAGATGAATTGCTGAGGAGGAGGGATAAATTTGTTATAATCAAGATCAAAAGCAGCTCCCTTTCTTCCACCAAACTTGCTAGTCGAGCCATCTCTGTCTTCTTTAACTCCGGTAGAATCAACCACCTTCTCGGTCGACATCTTTGATCAACTCCAAGCGATTAAGCCTCTTAGGAGTTTAGGCTCTGATACCAATTGAAAGCCCGTTGATGTCGCCTAGAGGGGGGTGAATAGGCGTTCCTGTAAAATTCTTCAAATACAGCGGTAAAATTCTGGTAGGAACCTCTGACGAAAATGGTAGGAGGTTCCGACCGGTCTCTCGGGCAGGCCGAGAGGGCTGGTCGGAGGTTCCGGCCAAGAACGCCGGAGGTTCCGACCCTGGAGTTCTGACTTTACCAAGACACTTCAATTATGGATAATTTTGACAGAGATCAAGTATGGTGCAAGTAATGGAGTAAGAGACAAATGCTAGCAAGGTAAGATACAAAAAGAGGCAATAACGAGAAAACACAACAGAGGCACAAAGATTTTACCCGAAGTTCGGATCACAAAGATCCTACGTCTCCGTTGAGGAGCTCCAAAGAGCTGGGTCTCAATTGACCCCTTTCCTCACCAAGCGACCACGAAGATCAACTTGGTATCCACTAGAATTTACCTCTTTTCCTTACGGAGGCGAGATTAACCTTCACAAATTTTCCCGGGACAATCCACAACAAGAGGAAGCTCATGGGAGACACCTAACCGTCTAGAAGGCTTCCCTCTAAGAGAAATAAGCTCCAAGCAGCCAATCCGCGTCCTCCTCAAGTGTACAAGATCCTCCTAGCCTTCTCTTAACAAAATTCACTCAATTTCCCACTAGATCTTTACAAGAATCACAAAGAATGCACTAGAACTAGTTGGGAGAGCTCAAAGAACCTTAGGAGAGGCTAGGGAACAGTTGGAATGAAGTGGTATGTTTCAACAACGGCTAGAATCAAAGTTTGGGCTTTATAGGACATGGCTTACGTCACTTAGCCATTACTCATAGATTTTGGTCAGGAGGTTCCGACCCCAGGGGTAGGAACCTCCGGCCAATACTTAGTCTCTGGCCGAGAGGGTTGGTCGGAGCCTCTGACCCCATGGGTAGGAACCTCCAACCCTGACACTGAAACTAGCCCATCCCAAGTGTATGTGTTGTGCCAAAGTGATGGATTCTTAGCTATTTGGATCTTAAGCACTTGAGTGGTCTTGGAACTCTGCTTACAACCCCTCTTCATAGTACGGTTTGTCCTCGACTCAAAAGAAAATTCAAAAGAATTCAAAATAAACTCCGAGTCGCTTCGCCATTTTGCATCATGTTTTTGTGGGGGTCTCCATGCACCACACTAAGCAACTGGGACTAATTCTCTGCACAATTCTCGATAAACGCATTAGTCCCTTAACCGCTTTATCATTAATCCTCTAAAATCCATTTAGGGGTTAGATGCACTTTCAACACTGTATTATGGTCAGTGCAATTCTCCAAGGAATCGGTCTTTATATACGAATACAAAGCATCCCTACCCAGGCGATCACTTTGCATCGTGAGTTTTCGCAAACATACTGACACCACGTGTTGGATTAAAAGATTTCATAAACCTAGGTTTTCCCATTTCGACAACATAGGTGATTTGACTGGAACCGTCGATACCCATGCTCATAGAGCACGGATGCCAAGGTAACACTAAGGTGGAGCGATAAGGAATAGTGTTTTTCAAGCCTACCGGATATTGCAACTACTAGGTAGGTCCGTCGGTTCGTCGTGCGAAACGAGGCCGCATCAAATTAACGTGCACACACTAAGATGCAATTTTGCAAATAAAACATTTTTCAATTTAGGGGCAATATGGTCAAGGGGTGACTTGCCTCTGTCTTCATCTTCAAAATCTTCGAAATCCGACGTTCGAAAGAATTTCCGTCATCGTCGACTATGCGTAACGAGAGAAAAACACACAAAAACCTAGAAATAAAATAATATTATTAATAACTAATAGTGCCATTAGGTAGATCTCAATTTTAGAAAAATTTTGAGACTTGAATGGGGTCAATCAGAGTTACGGTTGAAAAGATATGGATTTTGAAGTTTAATGTATTTTTGGAAAAGAAAAAGATTTTATTTGAATTGAAAAAAGAATATTCCAGGAATATTCTGGATCTAATAGATGGGGCCCAAGGTCAGAGAGAGAGAGGGATGAACTGTGGTGTAGGGCCCAATGGCAGTGACAGAGAGAGAGGCTAGCATGGGGTCCACATGTCAGAGAGGGAAAGGGAGGGGCCACATGTTAGTCTTAGAGAGGAAATGGGCCCACAGGCCATAGACACAGAATGGAAAAAATATATATATCCGTTGTGCGGGCCCACATGTTAGTGAAGGAAAAGAGAGGGGATGACAAGGGGTTCCACATGTCAGAGAGGGCCCATTTGTCAGTTGTGTAGAGAGGGGAAGGGATGGGTCCCACATGTCATTCATTTGGGAAAAAAAGGATGGGGCCCACTTGTAAGTGGCACATTTCTTGTAATAAGGATTAATTAGATTTTTCAATGGCGTTGGGCCCACATGTCAGTGGGGATAAAGGGATGGTGAGGGGTCACTATCAGTGGGGCCCCTATGTCATACCGTGAGGGCGGTGGGGTCCATCGGATATAGAGAGAGGGAGAAAGCGAGGGAGAGAGGGGCTCGGGTGGGGGAAATCGACGGTCGTCCGGCACCCCAAGTGGCGCCGATGAGCGGCGGCCTACTGTGGCAGAGAGCAGGGGAGATGGGGAGTGATTTGGGTGGCTCGGATTGGGAGGGCGACACGCGACGGCGGCCGGCGGCGTCATCCCGAGGACGGCGGAGAGAGGTTGGCGCGCGGTGGCGGCGGAGCGCAGTCGCCAGCGGTGATAGCGAAGGAGTGAGGGATTTGGGTGCTGGGTTTTGGGCTCGAGTGATTGGAACGCTGGGGAGAAGAGAGGAGAAGGGGGTGCTTACCGAGAGGGAAAGAAGAGAATGGCGGTGGCGGCGGTGCTCGAGCTCGGGTGGGCGAGGCGGTGCGGCCGCGGCAAGGGGGGAGGGGAAAAAGGAGCGCGGCCAGCTTTTATTGGGAGGAGCGGCACTAGACGACGGGGAACAGAGGTGGTGCGCGAGAAGCTAGGCGAGGTGGGGCGGCTAGCAGAGCGCAGCGGCGGATTTCCGAGGCGGCAAGAGCACGTGGAAAGGGCGGCGAGGGCGGCGTGGTCAGCCGGTGTAGTTGCTGGGGAGAGCAGTGGTTGCACACGGCTTTGACGCAGGCATTTTCCTTTGGGAGTTTAACGCGGCCCCACATGTCACGGCCATAATTTCCATCTAAAATTCTGGAGTTTTATTATATGTAAATCTTCGTCCAGGAATCAACCGAGGCACACATAACATAGTTGATAATCAAAGTAATTGTTTACATATTGGAAATATTTATTACAGAGACGAATGGTACCTCACAAAAAGATTAAATTTCTAACAGCGGTAAATAACTAAGATAACGTGACGAAACCCACTCCATGAGCTTGACCGAGGCTCTCGCCTAATCCTCCAAGTAGTCCTCCTCATTGAAGTACTCCTCTAAATGGTGATTGTTGATTGCAAGGTGAGTACATAAAATACTCCGCAAGGCACACAGCAAATATGCAAGTGCACAGGATAACAAAGAATAGCATAATATGGCTCCATTTTCATAAAAATATTTAATAAAACATTTAGGGTAATAAAGTATTAGTTATTAAACAATATTGATTAACACTATATCGCTCACCAAAATGGTATAGGCCCAACCACTCCAACCTGGAGCGAAACATATTCCACCATTTAACAGTCAAGTTTAAGTAAAGTGGGACTAATCATAGAAAACATTGCTAGGCCCACCCTTAACCGTGGGTACGGCTATTCGAATAGTTTTACTCTAGCCAGAGGTGTACTAATTTACCCACAAGATACAACCCCATGACACATCACTATGCGCCTTAATACCACCACGGTATCTCAGAAAGGAATTGTGACAAGACCCTCCATGCAACCCACACAACAAGAGTGCCACCCGTTGAACCACCAGTTTTCGGTAGGAGCTGATCAAGCCCCCAATAGGGAAATGATCCAACGCCTAAGACATGGACTTATTGACACAGCTATGGTGGTCTTATTGACACAACCACAACATACTGTGGGGCCTCCGGTTGAACGAACTACACTTTAGATCCCGCCATTACCCATTCTGGCTTGTGGTTAGCACGTGTATTGCTTTGTAACAAGTAGTCCGCAAACCGGTCCTTAACTGTCATGAGCACCGCTAACAACATTCACAACCCTGGTGCTCGCAACCTACCTTTTCATCAAGTTTTAGTGGACCATTAAGTTATTCTTGTACGCCCACCGTTGTAAATGGAATCATCATTTCATGTGACCTAATTATTATAATCAAAGTTAATGTTACAGCCCAGAAGTTACTCTGTAGTTTGCTAAGCATGGCGAAGCAAAGTCCTAGGGGTTATCTAGCTAACCAATAAATAAAGCTAGCTAGTCACATTTATCCCATAGGTACAATATCCAATAATCAAGTCAAAGGGGCCATAAATAAGGATCAGGGTTTCCCTTTACCAATGACATTCCAAAATAAATGCAGAGTTGAAAGGAAATATAGCTTTAAACACAGGAACAATATACTCAAAGGTATTGAGGAATCTGTGTGACTTGCCTTGCTGCTCCTCACAAGCCTCGGAACTCTCCTCGAGAAATTGCGACTCTTCCTGAACGTCGGCGGCTAAAGGCAACAAACAAAAACAAGCAAAACAGTATATCAACACACATGAACAGTATCATATTATATTTTTAATGGCTAGATCTTAATTTTTAAATAATTTTGCAAGTTGAATCACCCCAAATGAAGTTCAGATGAATTAGTTATGAATTTTAGAAGTTTAAACCCTTTTAAAAGCCTATTAAAAGAATTAAACTGATTTATTGCGTCATTTAGGAATTAATTTAATTTGGGAAAAGGAATTACGACATCATCACAGGGGAGAGAGAGGGGTGGGCCGGCGGCTGACCAGTGGGGCCCACTGGATAGCGAGAGAAAGAGCTCGGGTCTACGGTAGACCGGGTTCACCTAGGTCCACAGAAGTTCATAGGTCGATCCGACGGTTAGGATTTTATGGGATCGGATCAGACAGCCGAGATTAATCCACGGTTTAAGATAGATCGAAGGGCTAAGATTTAATCTAACTTAGATTCAACGGCTATGGTTTGATCCAACAATCTAAGGGCCGAGATATAACCGGGAAGATCCGACGGCTGAGATTAGATCGGGCAATCTATGGCTCGGATTGGATCCGAGCGGATCCGAGCTGGCGCCTACGCAGCAGCCACGTCGACGGCCGAGTCAGCACAGGGACGGTGGCGGCACGGGGACCAATGGTCGCCGGCGATTGGCGGCACGACGGCGCGCGGCGAGGACGGAAATAGGTAGAGGAGGTCGCGGCGGTTCTTACCATGGGTAGACGGGCAGCGAACGGCGACGAGAGGCGCCGGCGGCGAGCTCCAAGAGGCAGCGATCTTCGGGTTCCCGTCGGCAACGGTGCTCTGATGATCTCCGACGGTCCAGAGGTGGTGACCAAGCTTCCTTGGGCTCCGGTGAAGCTCACAGAGGTGATGGCGACGTTCCAACGGTGATCGAAACGGTGACGACACGTGACTGGGGCTTGGCAGCGGCGGCGGAGCGAGCTCGGGACACGGGGAGGGGCTAGGGCTAGCTAGGGCTCAACCTTGGGCGCGGGATAGCTCCCAAGGGTCTAGGGCTTGTTATTTATAGCGGCGAGGTGGCGAGTTCAGCTCGGGTTCGGCGAGATACGCGGCGGAGCGACTTGGGGATAAAATCTGAGTTGGGAAGCTTCGGGTCTCCTTAACCGTGCGCGATTAGGCTCCGTTTCCTTGAGGATAAGGTAGAGGAGGATCAGGGCACCGTTTCCCCTCAACCGATTGGACGAGATCGGGGCCGAGGCGCTCGGATTTGGAGCGGATTGCGGTGGTGGCGCTCGGGGATGAACAGGACTCCCCTGGCGAGAGGTTGACGACGATGCCGATAGGTGGGGCCCACCTGTCAGCGAGGCACGAGCGAAGCGGCGGCCACAGGCCATGGGCCACACGCGTGAGGGGGGCGTTAAGTGCACAGTAACGGGCTGGATTCGGCCCACGCATAGGGAAGAGGGTTTTTAATACCGTTTTCTTTTATTTTAATGTTGTAGACTTGTTTAATTCACCAAAAATATTTCCCTTAATCAAATAAATCCCAGAAAATTCCAGAAAATAGATGATTAAGCAAAGAATTTTATAAAATTATTTTCAAGCCTATTTTGCTATAGATTTTTCTCTGTTTTTATAATTTTCACTCATTGAGGCTTTTAATTTAATTTCTAAAATTTCTTTTTCTCATTTATTTTTATATGGGGATAATTTAGGGTGTTACACCACATGTCAACGACACCATCTCGCTCCCCCGTCTACTCGATAGCACACGTGTGGACGACCACGTTTTTCCTCCGCATGGCCTTGTCTGTCAGTCACAGACGATGGCGTCGTCGCCTTCCTCTCGCCGCTTGTTCGCTCTCTCTCTCTCTTCTCTCCCGATCTCTCTTGTTTCTTCTCTGATAACTCGAACCCTGCCCATACTGAGGAGCCGTCGACCGAGGATTTCGTTGAGGAACCTCAGGAACAGGAGCAAGGCAAGTCACCCTTGACCATATTGCACCCATGTTTTGAAAATTATTTTGATTTATGAAATGTGCATACTTAGGAGCACGATATTTTGGCCGCTGTTCACCAGTTGAATCTGCCAGGCCTAACCTATTTGCTGCATAATACCCTTCCTTGAATAAATTGTTTACCCTGTCCTTTGTAACCTTTGTCGTCCTGGTACTCGT